>JARQOD010000005.1:221048637-221119645 GCA_033576555.1 Oophaga sylvatica | reverse complement strand
ATATTTTCTCGTGACCATATTGTACTTCATAATAGTGTAAAATTCTTTGAAATGACTTGTATTTATTTGTTAAAAAAAGAACATTTGGTGAAAATTTTGAAAATTTTGCAATTTTCAAACTTTTAATTTTTATGCCCTTAAATCAAGAGAATCATATAGCACAAAATAGTTAATAAATAACATTTACCACATTTCTTCTTTACATCAGCACAATTTTGGAAACTTTTTTTTATTAGGAAGTTATAAACGGTTACAAGTTGACCAGCGATTTCTCATTTTTACAACAAAATTTGCAAAACCATTTTTTTAGGCACCACTTTACATTTGAAGTGACTTTGAGGGGCCTATGTAACAGAAAATACCCCAAATTGACACCATTCTAAAAACTGCACCCCTCAAGGTACTCAAAACCACATTCAAGAACTTTATTAACCATTCAGGTGCTCCACAGGAATTTTTGGAATGTGGAAGAAAAAAATGAACTAAACATTTACTTTTCTTTCACAACGATTTTCCTTTAGACCTAATTTTTTTTATTTTTACAGGGGTAACAGGAGAAAATGGACCATACATTTTGATATGTAATTTCTACGAAGCATTCCGATATCCCATATGCGGGGGAAATCTACTGTTTGGGCAGTCAGCAGGGCTGGGAAGGGAAGGAGCGCCATTTCACTTTTTGAATTTAAAATTTGCAGGCATAATTAGCAGTCGCCATGACACGTTTGGAGAGCACCTGATGTGCCTAATCAGTGGAAACCCCCAACAAGTGACACCATTTTGGAAACTAGACCCCTTAAGGAACTTATCTAGATGTGTATTGAACTCCTTGAACCCCCAGGTGCATCACAGAAGTTTATATTGTTAAGCCGTGAAAATAAAAAAAGCACATTTTTCTCAGATAAATCTTTTTTAGCTCCAAAATTTTATATTTTCATAAGGGTAGCAGGAGAAACTGCTCCATACAATTTGTTGTGCATTTTCTCCTGAGTGCACAGATACCCCATGTGTGGATGAAAATGACTGTTTGGGTGCATGGCAAGGCTTGGAAGGAAAGGAGCTCCATTTGACTTTTTGAATGTAAAATATGCTGGAATAATTAGCCATGTCACGTTTGGAGAGCCCCTGATGTGCCTAAACAGTGGAAACTCCCCACAAGTGACACCATTTTGGAAACTAGACCCTTTGGGACCTTATCTAGATGTGTATTGAGCACCTTGATCCCCCAGGTGCTTTACAGAAGTTTATAACGTTAAGCCATGAAAATAAAATAAATAAAAAAAAAATCACATTTTTTCCAACAAAAATCTTATTTAACTACAAATTTAGTATTTTCACAAAGGCAAAAGGAGAAAATGGACCTTAAAGTTGTGCAATTTCTCCTGAGTTCACCAAATCCATATGTGGTCGAAAACTACTTTTGAGACACAGTGCAAAGCTCAGAAGAGAAGAAACACCATATTACAGTGCAGATTTTGCTGCACTTGTTTAAGGAGTGCCATGTTACATTGGCAGAACCCCTGAGGTACCAGAACAGCAGAATCCCTCATAAGTGACCCCATTTTACCAATTAAACCTCTCAATTAATTCATCTAGCAATGGAGTGATTATATTGACACCACAGGTGTGTCACAGACTTTTATACAATTGGGCAGGAAGAAAAAATAATTTACAATTTTACCACCAATTGTGTGTTAGCCCCAAGTTTTACATTTTCATACTGGGAAATGGGTAAAAATGGCACCAAAATTTGCCCCAAAATTTCTGATGAATGTAGAAATACCCCATATGTGGCTATACAGTACTTTTTTGCCATACGGAGTGACTTGGGAGGGACAAAGCGCTATTTGCCTCCTGGAGCGAGATTTTCCTAGACTAGTTTGAGCCTAATGCTAAAAAAGCAGAATCCCCCCTCAAGTGACCACATTTTGGAAAATATAACCCTTTGGGAATTTATCTACAGATGTAGTCATGATTTTGATTTCATGGGTGTTTCCCAGAAACAGGCAGCAGTGGATGTTGTTGAGTGAAAATTGCAACCTGCCGTTGTAGTGACCAGTACACTGTAGTGACCAGTACGTTGTAATCACCATTACATTATGCCCAGCTCATGCTTCTGGAGACTCGCACCTGTAAATTAGGTGGGCTCTCATCACTACAGAAATGCCAAATATGTGGGCCCTAAATGTTGTTTAGGCACACTGGGACTCAGAAGGGAGGGGGGCATTTGGATTTGGGAGCAGAGAATTTGCTGAATTTCTTTTGGGGATCGAGAAGACATTTTGCTTTTCCAGAGCCTTTGTACTACCAGTAACGTAGAAGCCCCGTATATTTCCATTATCAGATGAAGAACCTGAGTGGGGACATGCTTTTTTGTGGATTGAGTTGAAGCTTATATTGGTAACATTTTACATAATGTATGGGATCACATTTATCTGATGCTCTACGGTGAGCACTTACTTTGAAGTTTCCATCTAAATCTCTGAGTGACGTGACAGATGAAACCCTCGAGGGATCCATTAACTAAAATGATGCAGCAGAGTTACTCTGGACTTCGTCTGGCCTCTGTTCTGTAGTATCGTTTTCAGAAATGCACAAAACTGTGGCCAACGGCACTTTTATGCAATCCTAAAAAGATGGACACCACCAGATCACAGTGACTCCATCTGCCTCATTATTGGGAATATTCTGCCAGAGGTTCTGCCTGAATCACGTACTTCAGAGATTTACACGGAAACCCTGGTATAAGCGCTCAACGCAGAGCACAGGATAAATGTGCTCTGAGCCTTACTGCGATCTTTAGGAGGCAGAATGAAAAAATCAACAGCATGTGAAGAATTGGTTTTATTTAATTTTTACGTCGTCCCTCGTGCAGTGTAAGTAATTAGGTGACTTTATTCTTCGGGTCGGGGCAATCACAGCGATACCAGATTTAGATCAGGTTTTTACGTTTGGCTGCTGTCACACACTAAAAGATGCTTTTTATTGCAAAACTAGTTTTTGTGTCACAATATTTTGAGAGCTATAATTTTTTCATATTTCGGCTGACAGAGTCATTTGAGGGCTTGTTTTTTACGGGACGAGCTGACGTTTCTATTGGTACCATTTTCGGGCACATGACATTTTTTGATCGCTTTCTATTCTGATTTTTGGGAGACAGAATGAACAAAAAAACAATTCAGGAATTGCTGTTTTTTATACCGTTGCGCGTGTGGTAAAATTGTTAAAGAAGTTTTATTCTTCAGGTCAGTACGATTACAGTGATACCTCATTTATATTGTTTTTAATGTTTTGGCGCTTTTACACAAAAACTATTTTATAGAAAAAATAATTATTTTTGCATCACTTTATTCTGAGAGCTATAACTTTTTTATTTTTCTACTGATGATGCTGTATGGCGCTTGTTTTTTTGCGGGACAGATGACGTTTTCAGCTGTACCATTTTTATTTACATCCGTCTTTTTGATCATGTTTTATTGCACTTTTTGTTCAGCGGTATGATGATAAAGCATTGTTTTTTGCCTCGTTTTTTATTAATTTTTTTTACAGTGTTCACTGAAGTGGTTAACTAGTGGGATAGTTTTATAAAGCGGGTTCTTACTGATGCGGTGATACCAAATATGTGTACTTATGTTTTTTTTTTATTTACATCAATAAATGTATTTATTTTGAAAAATATTTTTTTCTTTATTTAGGGATTTTTAAAAAAATATTTTTACGCTAATTTTTTTTAAACTTTTTTACATTGTCTCAGGATGGACATCACTATATAATAGCAGATATATATAATATTAATAGCAGAGTGTCAGATCAGCGTTCTGACAGGCAGGGAAGGAGGCATGCCAGCGCCTGCTCTGAGCAGCCACCTTCCCTGCAGGACCTGTAAGGACCCCACAGCCATCTTGGTACCAGGTGTCTCCATAGAGACCATCAGAACAACACTATTGCATTGCGTTGTTCTGAGGGAAGCGCGCAGAGAGCCCCCTCCCTGTGCGATCCTTCTCTATACTGCTGCCACTACTGACAGCAGCATCAGAGGGGTTAAAACCTCACTATCAGTGCTAGCACCGTTCTTGTGCATTGCTGCTGGGTTGTCAGTTGTAACTTACAGCTGACACTCGCATCCGATCGCCGTGGCACTCAGCTTGAGGCCGCGAGATCGGTGGCCGTACTAGTACTGCGGTTTGTGGGAACGCACCTCCCGCAGAGCAATACCAGTACGGCGCATGTCGGGAAGGAGTGGAGTAAAAGTGTGACACTATTGTTCGCAGCAGCGATCTGGGAGCCAGAGATGCTTCCAGGGGTCTTCCACATGCTGTTCTTATTCCATTCAGCACGTTTCCATCCATGTTCATATTTTCACTGCTTCTCAGACCTCCTTGTAGGGTCTGTGGGAAAAATGCTTGGATTTCCTATTGACGCCCATTAAACTCGTTACTCGAAACGAGCATTAGGAATTGCTCAGTTTGAGTAACGAGCATGCAAGCATTTGAGTGCTCGCACATCTCTATTTATAATGAGTGGCAATGGTAGTTTTTAGTTACTTTCTATCCTAGAAAATTAAGGTAGGCAATAAAGAGCTCAGGTTATGAGATACAATAAGTTACTGCTCTGCATTGAATTTTGGATAAAGGTATTTTGTTACCATTTATTCATTGATATACCGTACATGGTTATTAGTTATTTTCTCTTTGCTGATTTATTTTTCTACGTTTTTATTTTCCTGCTAAAAGAAATGGAACAAAACCAGAAAAAAAAATCACTGTAATGGAGAAATTAAAAAAAAAAAAAAAGAAATATTTTCCCTAGGCTTGGGAGTGAACCAGAAAAGTGTTCCACTTAAAATAAGCAGTGAGTGATCCATGAATTCGTTTCTAGGTAAATAGTGGAAATCTGTGTGGACATTGTTCTATATTACAATGAGTTTCTTTATGTGCTGGTCAGAAATTTGTATATATTCATAACACAGCAAATGTTTTATTAGATCAGTTGTAGTGTGGAGCGATCCATCAGTATGTGCGGTAAGGTTTGGCAGATTGCATTTCTACAACCAGATGGTGTAAATTAGACTTGACACATTGTAAAGTAATCTTAATGTACAATAAATGCACAATATAGCAGCTCATTTCTAAAGAAAACTTTAGTTTTTACATATATCATATTTTCAAACGCCATGGTTAATGAGGCCAAGAAGTCTTTTTGCATGTGACTGTACAGTCCATGTTTGTTCTATAAAACGGGTTTGACAAGACACAGAGAGAGGTCCAAGAGTCACGTCAAGCAATGGTCTCTGCTCATTAAAATCAGTAGACACCATATAAAGCAGTTTTGCCCTAAAGTGGCGGTGATGGGAAAAATAAGCATGTCATACCGACTTCCTTTTGTGAATAGATATTTACTGTATGTACATTGGAACCTGCACAATTAAAATAACAATAATCTAAAACAATTGGGAAAGGGTTACTAAAAGACTGTAAACGAAGACAAAAAAGTTTTAAAATGCACCAAATTTATTAAAATCACCTGTGCTGTTTGATAAATTTGGTGCATGTTTAGTGTAGTGTAGTTACATAAACTATAAGCGAACGTGCACACAATGTCTTTTTCATGTGGGCCCGTGCCAAAAAGCACTTGAAAAATGCTCAACAGAAGGAATGTATATACCCTGCAATGTGAAAACGGCATTTCTGTGCATATCTTAAGTCTTTATGAGCTTCTTTTCTTAAAAAGCCATGAAGCGGTTAAAAAAAGATCATCTAACAATTCTTCAAGCAGCTTCTGCTTGAAAGTAGATCCCTATGTTATATTTTTCTACAGCCAATAATGGCATAGAACACATCAAAAAGACACATGAAAAATACTGCTGGCATTTCCCTAAAGTGTTTTCTACTTGAAAACCTCCACGGGTACATCGGCATATAAAAACACAAAGGCTTTGCCCCCTTGTTGAACAAGTCTGCAAACCCGTCTAAAACACTTAATATATGTGGTGCAAGCAGTGTAAAGTTATGTTCACATGAAGTTTTTCAGGCATTAAAAAATGACAAATTTTTCAAGCAGAAACAATTTCAGAAAATGCTTTTTTTTGTTGCTAGAGGTTTTATTCCTGAAGCGATTTAAGGGTTTTCGAAGAGTTTATTTTTTCTGAAAAAATTTTCTTTTATGATTAAACAATGCCTAATTTGGAGCAGATCCCATAAAGAATCTGCTTAAAATAACTGACAAGCACTAGTTCATTTTCACCATGTATTTTTCAAATCGGAAGAGAAAAATTCTTTCTTTTCAAAAAAAAATTCCCTATGTGAACAATATAGTGAATTTCTCAAAATGAAAAATAAGTTTTTGAAGCTTTTTTAGTAGAATTTTGGAGTGGATCCAGACTAAAACTCCTCACAAATCTCCATTTCTGTTCACGTTTAAAAATCTTTAAAACTCTATTGGTCAAAACCAGCAACAGGCACAATATGGAATCTGTACTGCTCCATAGGACAATCAAAATGATGAACTCTCACTTAGTAAAACAGTACACAAATGTATGAGCAATATACAATTATCACAATGCTATCATCTAGTGCCAAATATCAGATAATGGAGAGAAGCCTCGCGAGTGCCATTAATTAGCATATGACAATCTCTGTGCAGCGTGCCAGAATATGCTGGTTCTATATGAGTAACCAATAATAAAATGAACTACATGTATATGATCTCTTCCCTATAACATAATGTGAAAGAATGGAAATTCTCACATTTATACATAATGTAACAAAATTGCACAACCAGGAAGAAAATGACATAAATGTTCTGCCAAGCAAATTAAACTAACATCGTGACCAATGGATCCATGACTTATATGGTTAACCCTTTAAAAAAAATCAGATTTTTTTAAAATCTTGCATGTGAAAATATATAAAAGAAATAACTAATTGTTTGGGGTTTTTGTCACATGTACTTTCTATTGGGGACAAAAGTAAGTTGAGTTTTCATTTACTTATTAAATAAAATGTTGCCAGCATTTCAATTGCTGTCACATATGTATGTGCAGTATATAGTGTGTGTGTATACAGGGCCGGCTCCAGGTTTTTATGGGCCCCGGGCGAAAGAGTCTCAGTGGGCCCTTTTAACACAGATCACGATTCATGATGCACAGATACTGCAGAGAAATATGGGTACAGTACAATGCCAAACACTTCTCTTCTTTCATTACATGAGTGATATCTATTGTAAATTGTACAATAGCTCAAAAACCACCAAATCCCACAGCGCACAGTACAGACTGGATAGTACAGTCCTCCATACAATATTATGGGCACCACATAGTCTCCCCCTCATCACCCATATAATATCCCATGCAGGATGTCACACCCCCATCCCCCATATAATGCTCCATACAGAATACTGGCCCCAATATAATGCTCCATACAGAATACTGGACAACATATAATACTCCATACAAAATATGGAGCTCTCCTCTACTCTGCGCTGCGTTCTGCACTGTTACGGCTCAGGAAAGGGCGCTGTGGAAAGACTCCCCATTATCATCATCATTGCCTCCCCATCATCATCATTGCCTAACCATCATCATCATCATTGTCTCCCCATCATCATTGCCTCCCCATCATCATAACCTCCCCATGATCATCATCATTGCTCCCCATCATCACCATTGCCTCCTCACCACCATCACTGCCTCCCCCCACCACCATCACACATACAGCACCACACACAGACAGCACCGCAGCACTCTCTCACATACACACACACACCTCACCTGTCTGGCGTCCGCGCCCTCTCTGCCACAGCCGGCCGCTGAATGATGACGTCATTCAGCGGCGCTGCTGTGACTGTGAGAGAGGAAGCGCAGGCGCCCCCTGGATCCCGGAGCTGCGGCAGCGGAGGCACGGGGAGAGGTAAGTATTGCGCCGGCTGCTGCCGTGGCCCTGAGCAAGCGGGGGGGCCCAGTGGCGGCGCTGGCACTGCTAACGGGCGCCGGGGTGCCCGACGGCGAGTGGGCCCCCCCACCTGCTCAGGGCCCCGGCACTTGCCCGGGTATGCCGGGTGCTGACGCCGGCCCTGTGTGTATATACATATATAATATATTATATATAGATGCAAATTATATATATTTTATTATTGACACCAATTATCTCAAAATGTTTGAACCTTTGAATATATTTTTAAACTCCTTAGTTATTTTTTTGCATTGTGATACTTTTTGCTTTTATGCTTCAAGTTTTCATAGGCTAAGACATGGTAGTACACTAAAGCTGTATTCATATGGAGTCTATTGATGTGATCAACGAGTTTTTGAAGCAGAAACCAGTTGAGAAAACGTTCCTCTTTTGGGGTGTTTTTAGTTTTTCTGAAAAAGTTTTGAATCAGTTTTTTTTGTACATCCTGTCTATTTAGTAGTGCCTAGTTTGAAGCAGATTTCATCAGAATCTGCTTAAAACAGGTGAGAAAAACTACGCATATGTATAGAAAATTGGATTTCCTCTGGAAATGAAAAGGAAGATTTTTCCAAGTGTTTCTGCAATGGTTTTTGAGGTGGTTTTTGGTCTATGTGAACATAACCTCAGACAACCAAGATATTAATCTAGGGGTAAGTATTTAGAACTCACTATTTTTATGTACATACTGCAAAGAAAATTTCAATGTAAAAAAAAAAACTTTACGTCACCACACATTTTGTACACACCAAAAGACATTAAAATTAGCGTAGCAAAATTTGGGGTCAGATAAATTTCCAACTTCATACAATCCTTCCAAAGGTATTGAGTTCTCAAAATGGCCAAAAGGCTCCATTCAGAATGCATTTAAATCTTCAGTTGAAGAAAAATGTCTGGACGACTCTGACTTCTACTACCAAAGTCGTTGTCGATGCAGACCACTAGATATGTATACAATGGCAAATGACATCCATAGGCTTCCATGTGAAAAAACAAAGTAGACCATGCATGTACAGTGTGTTTAGTAAATGAGTACACCCTTTTGAAAAGTAAGATTTTAACCAATATCTTACTAAACAAGCAATTTCCAAAATTTTAATAACACCGAGTTTTAATGACTATATAATATATGAGTTTCAGTTTTTGCATTGAAGAATTAAAATAAATTAACTGTTTGATGATATTCTAATTTTGTGAGAAGCACCTGTATATATTGGGACACTTCTCTCTACAGTAAATGTGCTCTTTTTCAACATGACAATGATCCAAATAAAGATCTGTGGCCACCGTTGCATTTCTGAAAAACAGGGTAAAAGTGATTTGGTGGCCAAATTTGTCTCCTAATCTGGACCCAATCCAACACCTATGGGAAATTTTTAAGAGACAATATGAGGAACACTCTCTATCCAGGCTATAATAGAGGTCTTTCTTGACCAATGGGAAAAATAGATGTTGCAGTATGTCACCAACTTGTTCTTTTAAGGTCTTCATGCCTTGGTTCTGTCCTTTAAGTTCATGGAGGTCATTCAAAATACTAGAAAGTCATTTTTTATATTGAGTGTGTTCAATTTTTCAACAACTAATTTGAGTAAAACTTAAGGTTTTGTAATGAAAGTTATATTGTTAACCTTACTTTTGTGTTATGGTTTAAAAAATGTTGTTATTTGAAACTCGGTGATCTATTTCAAGTGTTTATTTCTGTTAATGTTGATGATTATGGCTTACAGCCAATGAAAACCTAAAAGTTATTATCTCAGTAAATTAGTAAATTAGAATACTTTGTAACACCAGCTTTAAAAATTATTTTAAAATCCAAAATGTTGGCCTACTGTATTGTAAGTATGTATGTTCAGTAAATATACTCAATACTTGGTCTGTGCTTAATTTTTGCATCAATTACTGCATTAATGTGGCGTGGCATGGTGGCGATCAGCCTGTGGCACTTCTGACGTGTTATTGAAGCCCAGGTTGCTTTAATAGCAGCCTTCAACTCATCTGCATTGTTGGGTCTGGTGACTCATCTTACTCTTGACAATACCCCATAGATTCTCTATGGGGTTAAGGTCAGGCGAGTTTGCTGGCCAATCAAGCACAGTGATACTGTTGTTTTTAAACCAGGTATTGGTACTTTTGGCAGTATGGACAGATGCCAGGTCCTGCTGGAGATTGATATTTCCGTCTCCAAAAGCTTGTCAGCAGAGGGAAGCATGAAGTGCTCTAAAACAGATGGCTGCACTGACTTTGGTCTTGATAAAACACAGTGAACCTACACAAGCAGATGGCATGGCTCCCCAAACCATCATTGATTGTGGAAACTTCACACAAGACCTCAAACAGCTTGGGTTGTGTGCATCTCCACTCTTCCTCCAGACTCTGGGACCTTGATTTCTACGTGAAATGCAAAATTAACTTTCATCTGAAAACAACACCTTGGACCACTGAGCAACAGTCCAGTTCTTTTTCTCCTTGGCCAAGGTAAGACGCTTCTGTCATTGTCTATTGGTCATGAGTGGCTTGATACAAGGAATGTGACACTTGTAGCTCATGTCCTAGATACGTCTGTGTGTGGTGGCTCTTGAAGCAATGACTCCAGCAGCAGTCCAATCCTTGTGAATCTCCCCCAAATTTTGAATGGCCTTTTCTTAACAATCCTTTCAAGGCTGCATTTATCCAGGTTGCTTGGGCACCTTTTTCTACCACACTTTTTCCTTCCACTCAACTTACCATTAACATGCTTGGAAGCAGCACTCTGTGAACAGCCAGCTTCATGATTGTGGAGCCTACTGAAACAGACTAAGGGACCTTCTTAAATTCTTAGGAAGCCTTTGCAGGTGTTTTTTGTTAATTATTCTAATTTACTGAGATAATGACTTTTGGGTTTTCATGGTCTGTAAGCCATAATCATCAACATAAACAGAAATTAAAACTTGAAATAGATAACTCTGTAATGACTATATATGAGTTTCACTTTTTGTATTGAAGAACTGAAATAAATTAACTTTCTGATGATATTCTAATTTTGTGAGAAGCACCTGTATATGTCCACGTCATCCCACATGAATTATTGCCCAATATTATGTTCCTCTGTACTCCCTCACAGAAATATGTTCCCATATTCCCTCGCCCATATATAATAATGCCCCCACATTTATGCCCAGCACGGACATGTCAAAGAAGATGAACTAATGTCCATCTGATAAAGGATCTAAGGATGTGCCAGGAGGTGAATTAAGGCAGCCAGAATAAAAGATCAAAGTGATCCTTTGCTTGCTCGGACAGGAGCCTCTGCATGCAAGGGTTGGAATGTCATCACTGATATAATCATATCAGTACAGATGCACAGCACTTCAAAACCCCTGCCGCCCGGACGCATTGTCATATCACCACGTGGGCACTCATGCCCTGCAAGCACAAGTGCAGGAGGGGTGTTTACACACGGGAGCATGCCCCACCGAGTTGAAATATCAGGTGGAAGAAGCACTCTGTTTTCTTCCCTCAGCCCCTCGGTGTCCCCTTCATTTTCTTGCTACATTATAGCCCCTCTGTCAGGACTTGAACCTGGCAGCTCTTCTGTACCAGGCAGCAGCTCTTCCCTCTGAGCTATTTAGTTCACTGGACAGTTCCTTGCTGAACCAGATACTACAGTCATGGCCAAAAGTTTTGAGAATGACACAAATATTAATTCTTACAAAGTCTACTGCTTCACTTTTTCTAATGGCAATTTGCATATACTCCAGAATGTTATAAAGAGTGATCAGCTTAACAGCAATTACTTGCAAAGTCAATATTTGGCTAGAAAATGAACGTTATCCCCCAAAACACATTTCAACATCATTGCAGCCCTGCCTTAAAAGGACCAGCTAACCTCTTTTCAGTGATTGCTCCATTAACACAGGTGTGGGTGTTGATGAGGACATGGCTGGAGATCAATCTGTCATGATTAAGTAAGAATGACACCACTGGACACTTTAAAAGGAGGCTGGTGCTTGGCATCATTGTTTCTCTTCTGTTAACCATGGTTATCTCTAAAGAAACATGTGCAGTCATCATTGCAATGCACAAAAATGGCCTAACAGGGAAGAGTGTCGCAGCTAGAAAGATTGCACCTCAGTCAACAATCTATCGCATCATCAAGAACTTCAAGGAGAGAGGTTCCATTGTTGCCAAAAAGGCTTCAGGGCGCCCAAGAAAGACCAGCAAGCGCCAGGACCATCTCTTAAAAGTGTTTCAGCTGCGGGATCGGGCTACCAGCAGTGCAGAGCTTGCTCAGGAATGGCAGCAGGCAGGTGTGAGTGCATCTGCACGCACTGTGAGGCGGAGACTCTTGGAGCAAGGCCTGGTCTCAAGGAGGGCAGCAAAGAAGCCACTTCTCTCCAGAAAAAACATCATGGACAGACTGATATTCTGCAAAAGGTACAGGCAGTGGACTGCTGAGGACTGGGGTAAAGTTATTTTCTCTGATGAATCCCCTTTTCGATTGTGGGACATCAGGAAAACGCCTCATTCGGAGAAGACAAGGTGAGCGCTACCACCAGTCTTGTCTCATGCCAACTGTTAAGCATCCTGAAACCATTCATGTGTGGGGTTGCTTCTCATCCAAGGGAATTGGCTCTCTCACAGTCTTGCCTAAAAACACAGCCATGAATAAAGAATGGTACCAGAATGTCCTCCAAGAGCAACTTCTCCCGACCCTCCAAGAGCAGTTTGGCGATCAACAATGCCTTTTCCAGCATGATGGAGCACCTTGCCATAAAGCAAAGGTGATAACTAAATGGCTCAGGGAACAAAACATAGAGATTTTGGGTCCATGGCCTGGAAACTCCCCAGATCTTAATCCCATTGAGAACTTGTTGTCAATCATCAAGAGACGGGTGGACAAACAAAAACCTAAAAATTCTGACAAAATGAAAGCATTGATTGTACAAGAATGGACTGCTATCAGTCAGGATTTGGTCCAGAAGTTGATTGAGAGCATGCCAGGGAGAATTGCAGAGGTCCTGAAGAAGAAGGGTCAACACTGCAAATATTGACTTGCTGCATTAACTCATTCTGTCAATATAAGCTTTTGTTACTCATATGTTTGCAATTATTATATTTCTGTCTGTGATAAAACATCTGTCAAATACACATAAAAACCAGAGGGCAGCAGATCATGTGAAAATATATTTGTGTCATTCTCAAAACTTTTGGCCATGACTGTAGTACCTGTGTTGTTCCTGATTGACTCAACCCTGTGATATCCTGATTGAACACCCTATTTAAACCTGGCACTGCACTTCCTTCCTTGCGAGATTATTGAGCTCCTGGCCTTTAGTCTAGCTTCTTTCCACCTGCTGCTTATCCTCAAGATTCTACTGCTGCACCGAGTACCGACTTCTGGCTATTTCCTGACTATGATATATGCTTATCCTCCCAAGTACAGGTCCTTCTCAAAAAATTAGCATATAGTGCTAAATTTCATTATTTTCCATAATGTAATGATTACAATTAAACTTTCATATATTTTAGATTCATTACACACCAACTGAAATTTGTCAGGTCTTTTATTGTTTTAATACTGATGATTTTGGCATACAACTCCTGATAACCCAAAAAACCTGTCTCAAAAAATTAACATATTTCAACCGTCCAATAAAATAAAAGTGTTTTTTAAAAACAAACAAAAAAACCATCAAATAATAAAGTTCAGTTATGCACTCAATACTTGGTCGGGAATCCTTTTGCAGAAATGACTGCTTCAATGCGGCGTGGCATGGAGGCAATCAGCCTGTTATACTGCTGAGGTGTTATGGAGGCCCAGGATGCTTCGATAGTGGCCTTAAGCTCATCCAGAGTGTTGGGTCTTGCGTCTCTCAACTTTCTCTTCACAATATCCCACAGATTCTCTATGGGGTTCAGGTCAGGAGAGTTGGCAGGCCAATTGAGCACAGTAATACCATGGTCAGTAAACCATTTACCAGTGGTTTTGGCACTGTGAGCAGGTGCCAGGTCATGCTGAAAAATGAAATCTTCATCTCCATAAAGCATTTCAGCCGATGGAAGCATGAAGTGCTCCAAAATCTCCTGATAGCTAGCTGCATTGACCCTGCCCTTGATGAAACACAGTGGACCAACACCAGCAGCTGACATGGCACCCCACACCATCACTGACTGTGGGTACTTGACACTGGACTTCAGGCATTTTGGCATTTCCTTCTCCCCAGTCTTCCTCCAGACTCTGGCACCTTGATTTCCGAATGACATGCAAAATTTGCTTTCATCAGAAAAAAGTACTTGGGACCACTTAGCAACAGTCAGTGCTGCTTCTCTGTAGCCCAGGTCAGGCGCTTCTGCCGCTGTTTATGGTTCAAAAGTGGCTTTACCTGGGGAATACGGCACCTGTAGCCCATTTCCTGCACACGCTGTGCACGGTGGCTCTGGATGTTTCTACACCAGACTCAGTCCACTGCTTCCTCAGGTCCCCCAAGGTCTGGAATCGGTCCTTCTCCACAATCTTCCTCAGGGTCCGGTCACCTCTTCTCGTTGTACAGCGTTTTCTGCCACATTGTTTCCTTCCAACAGACTTCCCATTGAGGTGCCTTGATACAGCACTCTGGGAACAGCCTATTTGTTGAGAAATTTCTTTCTGGGTGTTACCCTCTTGCTTGAGGGTGTCAATGATGGCCTTCTTGACATCAGTCAGGTCGCTAGTCTTACCCATGATGGGGGTTTTGAGTAATGAACCAGGCAGGGAGTTTTTAAAAGCCTCAGGAATCTTTTGCATGTGTTTAGAGTTAATTAGTTGATTCAGAAGATTAGGGTAATAGGTCGTTTAGAGAACCTTTTCTTGATATGCTAATTTTTTGAGACAGGTTTTTTGGGTTATCAGGAGTTGTATGCCAAAATCATCAGTATTAAAACAATAAAAGACCTGACAAAGGAGTCATGATCTTTCTAGGTTTTGGGAGATTTATCTACAAATCTCCAGGGAGGGGATTTAGGTTCAAGCCCAGAGGGCAGGAGGGGAGTGAACCAGGGGGTTAAATGTTTGTGTGACTCATATCCTATTGCTTTTTCTCTGGGAGGTCATGAGGACACATCATGTGAGAAGTCACACACAAAGGGGACCACAAGCCTCCCATGTGGCAGTCCCTCACCCGTAAGCCAGGCCTTTCATGTAACTGACCATATGTTCTGCTAATATCTTTTTTCCTACCACTATTGTATTTGCATGTCTGACCATTATATATGTATAACCATTGTGTATATGTAGTGTATTGTCTAGTGTGCCCTTAAGGCAATTAAATACATCATTTAACCTTGGGCTGCTCTTTTATCTTGATCCATGAACCACACATCTGTTTTGCGGCCTAATCTGACATGCTACTGGGAGCTGGTTCCTGGCCCAATATAACCCTGTTAATGGACCAACCATATATCGAACGAGAAACTGGTGGCAGTCCTACCAGGCTGATAAGGTTCTGTTTCGCTGGTGCTAGTGAAAGGGTCCTCTCAGGGTTGTGGGTGAGTGTGGTGCCATGTCAGTGGATGCGTGGGCCACCTGTCACTCCCCGTGCCTCCCTGGGCCTGTGTGGACAGGAGGGGGTGTCTGAGTAAAGCTCTGCCAAGCTGACTTTACGTGTCCCCAGGGGGTGAGGAACGTCTCCTTGGTACAAGTGGGGAGACTTTACCACGTGATCTCACTGATGTAATATTGACATCAGGCGGGGTGCTGTGGTGGGGATCATTCACAGGCATGAAGTGATGGTAGCATCCATTTTCTCTTTCAATATAGAGTATTATATCTGTGAATTCATGACACCATCAATGAAATATAGCTCTCCAACTCCAGCAGCACTCATGCAGCCCAATATAAGGACATTGCCGTAGCAGATATTGAACAAAATGTTATTCTGATGTTATAACTAACTCTTGAACACTTACAGATATCTATTGTGACCACCAAGAATCAGCTTTATACCATTGAGACCCAGATATCATCTACCCTCACCCATGAAGCTTTCAACACCAAGAAGAAGACCAAGGATAATCTCAGCAAATACTGGCTAAAAGAGAAGAAATGATCCAAATTTCGATACGATACAGATGATTACCTTCAGAACCACATCTACAGGTGGCAGGACTTCTAGGACATTATAGACAATGCACAGCCTCTCCAGATAACTCCTATTCCAGTTCAGACGACAGATTCGGCTACAGTTGGGATACCAATTATTTTTTAGGCCCTCAGCAGCGAGGACAAGCAAGAGGAGGATGAAGTGCAGGGTTTAGTGTCGGAGTGGTCAATATTTCCTCTGAGAATTTAAACACGTAACAGGTTTCCCTGTTACAGAAAGGACACAGCTGCTGTCCCTTCTTAGAAATTTGATATTTTCCAATTAGACATAGACCTCCAGAGGTTTTTCTGGAACTTACGCCTTTAAACCCATTTTTTTTAAACATCCATACATTGATCACTTCTCTGCAGACACAGCCCCTGCTCCCATTAATCTTAGGGACTCAGGGCTTGGTCTCAAAAGTACTTACAAGCCAGATAAAGATAATTTCCTACAACTCAGCAACCAGTCACAATTACTCAGGGAAGCTATGATGACACTAAGACTCCAGCACCTCATCAAATAAGTTGCTCTTTGTGCATGCCAAGTGTTTACCCCATTCATAAATCCATAAGTAAAAATTGGTCCATATTGAGCATAACCTATCACACTGTGGATGAGTTCCAAAACCCCTTTATTACCCTGTTTCAGATGAGCCACAGGACATTTTTATTCTATTTAATTAAATGTAATTGATTTATGGGTTTTTAGTTATCATGAGGTGATTCTGTACATATCTCATAATTGGCAATTTGATATTCTCATACTGTGATTTATTGTATATCTGCTTTGATTTTTTTGTGTTCTTTCTTGTCAACAGATTCAATAGAGCGCACTGACAGCGATGCACAAACTCTAATACTGTTGCTATCACATGCTTTCCTCCCTTCTTCCATTCCTATCCCTCTACCTATCTACATATTTTCCTCTACTCCTTTCCTCAAGCTAGCCACTGAGTGTGTCTATTTGCTCTATGATATCTATCTCGGTACAATCTAAAGTCACTGTTAGCGATCGCACCAGCGATCACAACGACACGACCTGGCGAGATCTTGGTGCTATCGCTATATGATCGCTAGTTAGCTTCCAAACACAAAGATCTCATCAGAGATCAACGATCTGTATAACGACCTCTGCGGTCGTTGGGAAAACCATCGTCGCCGTCATACGACGCGTGGTAACGTCGTGTCATGAAAGTGTCACACTTACGACGATCCACGCTCAGACACGCTCGGCAATCCCGCTACGCCAACGCTCGTAAGAACTCAAGCTGTAGCCAACTGCCGGCTACATCCACGCTAGCATCTCGTTACACATCCTGTACGTCTACACGCTTCTCAAGAATCTCATAACGCTCTAAGCATCTCGATAGTCGACCCTTAGTGACATCTACACTATGAGCCACATTGCTTCAGACAACATAGTCAAGCCCCCTTACACACGCTGTCGCTCAATACCTGACTCTCATAACCTAACTTCTCTAGTATCAATCCCTGCATGGCACATAGCTAACTTCCCCGACCTCCGACATGACGTAACCCCATGACAGTACATAATCATCTTCGACTCCACAGACATTCCATATATCATTCCAGCGCTATTCATGCTAGCGGTTTCTCTGGACAGGTTAAATTGTAAAAATATTTCACATCTATTACCACGCATCCTACTGAGTGCCGAGTTTTACTATTATTCATGGATTGGAACCCTACTCGGGCACCTCGCCGTTGCTTACCGGACTGCAATATAGGATTTTCCTACCAATTTTCTGTAATAGTTCATGCGCATCTGGACTGAAAGGGAAATAGATTTGTGGGATACCCAGGCAATGTTGTGAATGGTGGAGAATCACTGGGATATTATTTTATATTGTTACAGCATTCTTGTTTATTTTTCTCTCTTTGGTACCTAGACAACTTATTTGTAGATCGCTTGTGAGATTCAAGGAGTTAATGCGGTATATTCTACGAACTAAATAATATTCTTCCAGAGTAAACACTTCTAAGTATTGGAAAACAATGAAATGGATGTAGTACGACCTCAGCCAATGCCCTACATACACTACAGCTTCTCACTAAGTACGTAAAACATAGAAAGCACATAAAGGAACCCAAATATTTTCTTAAGTAGCTTGTGTCTTATTGTAAACACAGTCGCTCTTTACTTAAAGCTTTATGGTGAAAACAAAATAGGCTATATAAATAAGCTAAGGATGCGGTAACTGGGTTATATAAATACAGACTAATGTTCCATAATTCACTGTCTGAATTCAAAAGCCATTAGCTAAAAAGAGCACTTTCATGTCATTAAAAATAATTACTCTTTTCAAATCTAGTTATAAAACAAGATGCCTTGATGTATGTATGATCAGATTATTAACTAATGTCTCATTTCTGAACTGTATATCAAATGTACCGGTCTAATCAAGCGATAAACATACTTATTGTACAGTACCGGTTAAAACGTTGGAAACACCTGTTCATACAGTGGCTTTCCTTGTTCTTATTGGAATGTGCACATTGTAGATTCAGTCTGAAGACAGCAAAACCTCAATGGACCACAATGGATCCAGAATGTTTTAGACCTTAGATTCACAAAAGTACCCCACTTTTACTCGGATTACAGCAAAACACCGCCTAGACATTATTTCAAGCAACTTTGTCGGTTATCTAGAATGACTTTCAACCACTCTTGAAGCAGTTCCCAAAGTACTGAGCATTTGTTGGTTGCTTTGCCTTTACAACGCAATACAACTTGTCTCAAACCATAGATCAAGTGATTGTGAAGACTATGTTAACTGAAATTGTACTGCATCACTCTCGTTCTTGGTCACATAGCCTGGAAGTTTATTTTGGGCTATTGTCTTGTTGCAACATAAATGTTGATCCTACTAAACACAAACCAGATGGGTTGGCATGTTTTTGCAGAATGCTTTGGTAGCCGTGCTGGCAAAGTGTTCCTTGAAGTTAGCATAAATCACCAAAGGTATCGCCGGCAAAGCGCCCCAACACCCCACCCCCATGCTTCACGAATCACACCACACATGTTGAAACCAACCACTCGCCTATCCTGCAGCTCACAAAGGTATAGCAGTTGGTATCAAAAATTTAAAATTTTTCATCAGACCACAGTGCAGGGGTTGAATGATCAGTCCTTGTGTTGCTCACCCCAAACAAATCACTTATTGTTTGCCATCCTCAGCAGTTCTTTGCAACAATTTAACGATAAAGTCCCTCTTCTCTAAGTCTTAAGACCGTTGATGTTGAGATCTTTCTGCTACTTGATGCCTGTGCATCATTTATGAAGACTGTTTTCTGATGCTCATAATGCTAACATACCCTCTGCAGCAGAAGTATTTCTAGGTCTTCTTTTTATGTGACAGTCCTCATGAGAGAGTTTCATCATTATCAGTTGCAGGTTTTTATTACTGCACTTGAGGATAAATTCAAGGTTCCAGCAATTTTCCAGATTGCTTTAAGAAATAATGGTGAGTCAATGATTATTATTTATTATAGCGCCATTTATTCCATGGCACTTTACATGTGAGGTAGGGTATACATAATAAATACAAGTACAGTAATCTTAGACAATACAAGTTATGACTGGAAGAGAGAGGACCCTGCCCGCGAGGGCTCACAATCTACAAGGGATGGGTGAGGATACAGTAGGTGGGGGTAGAGCTGGTCGTGCAGCGGTTTGGTGGATCGGTGGTTACTGCAAGTTGAAGGCTTGTCAGAAGAGGTAGGTCTTCAGGTTCTTTTTGAAGGTTTCCATGGTAGGCGAGAGTCTGATATGTTGTGGTAGAGAGTTCCAGAGTAGGAGGGATACGCGGGAGAAATCTTGTATGCGATTGTGGGAAGAGGAGATAAGAGGGGAGGATATCATGTGAGGATCGGAGGTTGCGTGCAGGTAGGTACCGAGAGACTAGGTCACAGATGTATGGAGGACACAGGTTGTGGATGGCTTTGTACGTCATGATTAGGGTTTTGAACTGGAGTCTTTGTGTAATGGGGAGCCAGTGCAGGGATTGACAGAGGGGAGAGGCCGGTGAATAGCGGGGGGACAGATGGATTAGTCGGGTAGCAGAGTGTAGAATAGATTGGAGGGGTGCGAGAGTGTTAGTGGGGAGGCCACAGAGCAGGAGATTGCAGTAGTCGAGGCGGGAGATGATGAGGGCATGGACTAGGGTTTTTGCAGATTCTTGGTCGAGAAATGTACGGATGATGGCTTGTCCTTTATTTTTACTTGAGTGGTTCTTTCAATATTCTGGTTTAGCACAGCTGTGGAATAGGGCTCAGATCTGTATGAAATAGTTTACTAACAGAATCTGCAAAATACACCTGAAGGCCGTTGATTCCTCAAATTAACTCTTCATAAGACATTACTGTTCATAAATGCGCAGGCGCCATTTTCAAATAGATTTTTTTTCCCTGAGTAACATCAAGAAACTGTATTTTTTGCACACTAAACAAGCTATTATGTTGCAGAGCAGGTGGCACCTGCCTACTCTACAGAAGCATTTTTTGTTTTTCTTCAGTATGTGATGGTATTCATTATGCAAACTAGGGGGCAGGTCACTGAGGGATCAGTGACCTGTCAGCAGTCTACATTATGAATACGTAATCAGAGCACCACATACACCAGCCCCACCTTAGGACACGAGCATATCATTAACACAAAACTGAAAATAAAGATTAAAGAACAATCACAAGACAGATTTCACCAACCAAGGTATAATTTTAATCAGTATAACGTCGCCGACCTGACACTGTGTGTAGGTTACTGTGCACAATTCTGCTGACAGGTTCCCTTTAATGAAATCCAGAGTTGTAAGGGTGACCCTTGGTCCATCCCTTAGATGAATATCGGACATAAGTTAGTGATTATTTTTGTGGACACACGTTCTGTGAAAAAGTCTAAATAATTTGAACACCTCAAAAGATCATGGGTATATGATCTATCCATAAAAAACAAGGATAAAACAAGTACATGAAAAGTACTTGTCAGCTTTCTGCAAGACAGAGGAGATAATACTGATGCTGTGCTACTGGCAGCATTGCATTACATTGCAGCAGTAGCTACTCAGTCTGTTTCTGTTACAGTTTTGCCTGTTGCCTGTCCTTTGGACTTTCTTTTGGACCTTTGACGGACCTCTAATTTTAATCTTGGATTGATGGATGTTTTATACCCTGTGGATCGCACTGTTCCTGAATGATGGACCATTGTGGGAAGGTAGAAACCACTCACCACAACCAACCAAACGCCCCTGGACATGCAGCTCTGGATCGGCACCCGGATCTGTCACTAATACGTACTTCCCCCACAGGTACATGCAACTCCGAAATGGATATCAGTGATGAACAGTTATTAGCACCCCTGGACATGAATCTAATACAACCACTGTCAGCTACAGTTCCACAATACACACAGCTTCTACCTTGTTGGTTACTGATGCAGCCATCTGGATAGAGGTGAACACTGGACACAGTCAGACACGGCGTGGACTGGAGCAAAGGACAGGGTCACTGATCTGCTGACTGTCCCAAAGCTCAACACTAAACGTGTTGTGTATTCAAGGGGTTGACTGGAGCTGAGCAGATTGAAGTCTTCTCCAGCTGTGGCCATACCACATATTCCTCGTGAAGTGTGGAGACCTTTCAGAGGCTGCAGAGCAGGTAAAAAGGTGAAGTCCAGGAGGTTTAAACCAGCAGTACCATCAATTATCATGGGTAATGTACGCTCACTAGGAAATAAGGTGAACTGCTAGCTCTGTGTAAAACCCAGACGGAGTTTAAGGAATGCAGTCTCATGGGCTTTACAGAAACCTGGTTACATGGGGAGGTCCCTGATTCAAGTGTCTAGGTTCCAGGGTTTCACATAGTCCGGGCTGATAGAGACAAAGCTAAGTGTGGTAAGAAGAAGGGTGGTGAGGTGATATTATACATTAATAACAGATGGTGTCACCAGTGACATTACTGTTAAGGAAAGTCACTGCAGTCAAAATATTGAACTCTTAGCAGTTGGCCTTAGGCCTTAGTATCTACATAGAGAATTCTCCATTTGCATTGCAGTAGTCATGTATAAACCTCCATCCGCCAGCCAAGAGGCAGCTGAGGTAGTGTCGTCAGGGGTGTTGGCTCGCCTTCAGACAAAGCACTCAAACTCGATAATCGTAATCTCTGGGGATTTTAACAGAGTCATGATCTCAAAGGCTCTTCCAAAGTTCTATCAAAGTTAAATGTGCAACAAGGGACAACAGTATATTGGATCTCCTCTATGTAAATGTTAAAGACGCCTATTCATCACCTGCACTACCCCCCCTGGGGAAATCTGACCAGAACCTCATACTATTGTCTCCATCTTATCAACCAGTTGTCAGCAAACAACCAGCGACTATAAAACTAATCAGGTGGTGGTCTCCAGTAGCTGAGGAGGTCCTGCAAGACTGCTTTGACCTCACAGACTGGGAGGTGATATGCGATAGGGGAGAGCATGAGGTGTAAATGTTATTGTCAGGAGAGTAACTGATTATATAAATTTTTGTACTGACACTGTAGTACCAGTTAAAAAGATTCGATGTTATGCAAATAACAAGCCTTGGATGACAAAAGAATTGAAATACTTATTAAATAAGAAAAAAATGGCGTTTAAAATGAAGGATACAGAGAAACTGAAATTGATACAAAGGGACTTAAAGGGGAAAATTAAGAATGCTCGTGAGGCGTTCCGAATTAAATTAGAAAATAAATGGTCACACAACAATTCCATGGAGGTGTGGTCGGACATGAAGCAGTTAACTGGTTTAAGAACCCAAACAAAAAAGTCAATAATAAAGGCCCTTCCTACAATATATATCCCAAAACAGAAAAGGATAGTGGGCAATTTCAAATGCAAAATATTTATTAAATAACAATACAAATACACATTCATTAAAACACGGATTTTGGTAAGAACTTACCTGTAAAATCCTTTTCAGCGAAGAAGGAAGGGAGACACACTAGTCATTACTAGTGGGTAGGCGGAGCCCACATAGGATAGAAACACCTCAGATTAAAAAAAGTGTTAACCGGCCCCTCCAGCTTATAGGGCTCCTCCTACTCCAGCTCTCCAGTCGTACCCAAGCTAAGGAAGAGTAAATATCACCAGCGGAGCAACATAACCCCTTCTGAAGGATTTCAGAGAGAAAAACAAGGAGACAGGTTATGCATATAAAAAAAACAAACACACAGTCTCAGGTACTACTCACTGAACCTGACCACTGCGATGAGCTGGCAATGCTGGAACAGAGCCTTAGCGCGCCGACCTCAGTCCAGATAATCGCTATCAGAGAAGGGTCACGCCGCATCTGAAAACACAACAACACACTTCTGCCATGGGAGGGATGTGTGTCTCCCTTCCTTCTTCGCTGAAAAGGATTTTACAGGTAAGTTCTTACCAAAATCCGTGTTTCAGCAGCAGATGAAGGAAGGGAGACACACTAGTCATTACTAGTGGGACGTCCCAAAGTAGTCCAAAAATAAGGGTGGGCAAAAAAAAACCAAAAGAGGCAGATACCCAACAACCTAAATAAATGCGCAACTAGCGCTAACTACAAGTTCACAAGAACTTTAAACTACAGCCGCCTGCAGGACCCTACGTCCTAAGGCCGCATCAGCGGAAGCACTGACGTCCACCTTATAAAATTTTGTAAATGTGTGGACGGAGCGCCAGGTCGCCGCCCGGCAGAGCTGAGCTGCCGAGGCTCCTTGATGAAAAGCCCACGATGAACCCACAGCCCTTGTGGAGTGAGCTCGAATCTTAATCGGGCAAGGTTCGCCCTTAAGTCGGTAAGCCTCTAAAATGGCCGACCGAATCCAACGAGCTATAGAATCCTTGGAAGCTCGTTGCCCACGTCGACGACCTGCTGGAATCACAAACAGAGAATCCGACTTCCGAAAACTTTGAGTAATAGACAAATAGAACTTCAAAGCCCGCACCAAATCCAATGTGTGCAAGGCCCGTTCCTTCGCATTCCTTGGCTCCGGACAGAGCGAGGGCAACACAATATCCTGGTTAACATGAAACTGTGACACCACTTTAGGTAGAAAGTCGCCCCGTGTGCGAAGCACTACGCGATCTGGGTGAAACTCCAGAAAAGGAGGCGAGCAAGAAAGAGCCGCCAACTCAGAAACCCTTCTCAAAGAAGTGACCGCCACTAGGAAGGCAACTTTCCAAGAGAGAAAGGAAAGATTAACAGAGTCCATAGGCTCAAAAGGCCCATGTTGAAGAGCCTCCAAGACAAGATTGAGCCGCCAAGGAGACACAGGCGCCTTCCGCGGCGGAAATTGACGGGTTACCCCGCGAAAAAAGGAACGTACGTCCCTACGCGAGGCGATAGTATACCGAAACAGCAAGGACAGAGCAGAAACCTGTCCTTTCAGAGTGCTAACTGCCAAACCCTTGTCCAGCCCGTACTGCAAAAAGGCCAACAAATTGGGAATGGAAAAAATCCTCGGGTTCCTAGAAGAACCCGAACACCACGAAAAGAAGGCTTCCCAAGTCTTGTGATAAATCCTAGTAGTAGCCGGACCTCTGGCAGCTCGCAGAGTGGCAATGACTTCGGCTGAAAAACCTTGACGGGTCAAGATTTCGGTCTCAAGAGCCACGCCGTAAAACGCAGAGACTTCAGGTCCGGGTGATGAACGGGCCCTTGGGTTAACAAGTCCGGGCGAAGAGGGAGTGGAAGTGGAGGCGCTGCCAGAAGCGACACAAGTGTCGAGAACCACGTCCTCCTCGGCCAATCTGGGGCTATCAACATAGCCGGGACTCTCTCCAGTCTGATCCGACGCAACACCAGAGGAAGTAAGGATATCGGCGGGAACACATAGATTAGCTCGAATTGGTCCCAAGGAGCCACCAGAGCATCCACCGCCACAGCGTTCGAGTCCTTGTACCTGGACATGAATGTCGGTAACTTGGCATTGAACCTGGATGCCATCAAATCCACTTGGGGAGTTCCCCAACGGGAGCACAGCAGTGCAAAAATTTCCGGATGAAGACTCCATTCTCCGGGATCCATCTTTTCGCGACTGAGGAAGTCCGCTGTGATATTCTGAACTCCTGGAATGTGAATCGCAGAGAGGCTGGCACTCTGGCCTCGGCCCATACCAGAATTCGAGACACTCCCATCATGAGCCTGAAACTCCTCGTCCCACCTTGATGGTTGATATACGCGACCGCCGTCGCGTTGTCTGTCTGCACTCGGACTGGTAGACAGCTTAAAGGGACCGTCCAGTGTTGGAGGCAAAGGAAAACTGCACTCAATTCCAGGATGTTGATCGGCAGGACAGACTCTTCCAACGACCATACTCCCTGAATCCAGAGATCGTTCCAGACACCCCCCCAGCCCGTCAGGCTGGCATCGGTGGTTATGATCGACCACCTCGTAGGAAGGAAGGACTTCCCCAGGGATAACGCTTCCGGACGTAACCACCATTCTAGAGACTCTCTCACCCTGTGGGAGATGATGACACTGCAATCCAGTGAAAACTGCGATCGATCCCAACGGTTCAAGATGAACATTTGGAGAGCCCTGGAATGAAATTGGGCAAACGGAATTGCTTCCATTGACGCCACCATCAAACCCAGAAGGCGCATACACCTTCGAATGGACATTGCTGTCGCAGACTTCATGACCTGTACATGACGAAGAAGACTCGCTTGCTTGTCTGGAGGCAGAGACACCACTGCTCGTACCGTGTCGAAATGCATTCCCAAAAACAGGATTGACTGCGACGGTTCCAGAGACGACTTCTCCCAATTGACCAGCCACCCGAAGTCCTCCAGGAGCTGAAGGGATAGATTGCGAGCCGTCACCGCCTCCTCCTTTGAGGACGCCACAATCAAAAGGTCGTCCAGACAGGAAGAATTGTAACCCCTGTCTTCGCAGAATCGCCATGAGAGGAGCCAGAATTTTTGTAAAAACTCTGGGTGCTGAGGCCAATCCGAATAGCAGGGCCACAAACTGGTAATGGTCCTGGCCTATGGCAAAACGAAAGAAGCATTGGTGGGCCCTTCCGATGGGGACATGCAAATAAGCGTCGCGAATGTCGATTGACACCAAAAAATCTTCTGCGACAAGGCCGCCACAACGGAGCGAAGTGACTCCATGTGGAATTTCCGGGAGCGGACATGCCGATTCAATCTTTTGAGATCTAGAACGGGGCGAAATTTGTCCTCCTTTTTGGGGACCACAAAGAGGTCGGAATAAAACCCTCTTCCCCGGTCCTCCGGTGGAACTGGTACCACCACACCCTTCTGTAGAAGGGAATCGACCTCCCGCAGTAGAGCGGCATATAGCTCGGGCTCTGACGGAATGCGGGATTGGCAAAAACTGTCTGGGGTCGAGAAAGAAACTCTATGAAATAGCCTGCCGACACAACCCGCGACACCCAGGCGTCCGACACGCGGAAGCCCAAATCAGTTCGAATTGGAGCAGGTGACCTCCCACTCGAGAGCCCTCGAGTGAGGCCCTGGCGTCAGTCCGCCTTAGCGGGCTTTTTGTCAGCTTCCCGCTTGTCTTGGCGGAAGCTCTGTTTCCAGGAAGTGCGGGATTTCTGAGCGTTCTTTTTTCCCGAAAAAGAGGGACGCCCCGATCCCCAAGAGGGCTGACCGAACCGTCCCCTGGACCGAAAGGACCGCTGACTAGTACTGGCACTATGCCTGCCAGCTGCAGAAGACACAGCTCTTCGCTGCGGTAAAGCCGTTTCTTTTGCCTTTGCCTTGGCAATAAGCTCCGTGAGGTCAGATCCAAATAGCTGACCACCCTTGTAAGCTAAAGAAAGCAAACCTTGCTTGGAAACCGCGTCTCCGGTCCACTGTCTAAGCCACAGAGCTCTCCTGACTGTGATCGCCGAGGATTGTGCCCTGGACAGCAGTGAGGCAGTATCCAAACCTGCATCACTGCCATATCGTGCCGCATCCTCCAATGACTTGAAAAGCCCCTCTACCTCGGATAGTGGGGATCCATCTTGCCACGCCGTCCGTAGACGGTCTAACCAGCTCAGGGAAGCTTTACAAGCACACATGGATCCTAGCACTGCTCTGAATCCATGACCCGCGGCCTCGTAGATGGATTTCGCTGCCATCTCCGTTTTTCTGTCCAGCGGATCCTGCAGACTCGCCTTCCCTTTAACAGGAAGCAATGAGGATTTGCTAAGCTAGGATAAAGGGACATCCACTTCAGGAGAAGGAATCCAATTATCAATCAACTCCGTCGTACACGGATATAGCGTCTCAAAAAACCGTGTCCCCTGAAAACGTTTTCTGGACACAGGCGTTCCTTCTCCACTGCCTCATTAAGCTCGTCCAGAGATGGTAAGGCTGATCGCGACCTATGCGACTCCTGAAACATCCGGGCCGACTTACCAGGACGTCTAGTTACCTCCTCCGGTAACTGTAACGCCTCCCTCATGGCTCCAATAAAAGCCTCTGTACGGCTCAAAAGAGAGGCAGAGTGTCCCTGCCGATCCTCCTTATCTGAATCGGACACCTCCCCATCCGAGCTTGAAGGGGAACCCTCCATACCAGAGATCTCCAAGTCGCTACCATGAGAGGATCTAGCTGACACCCAATAACCTAGAAGGTCAGAAAGGCCATTAATAGAACGAGCGAGGGCCTCCATTTTGTCATCACTGACACCTCCGACCGCTGCGCTTGATGCCGTCGAGGTCTGCGTGTCAGATACGCGAGACTGATCCTGTAGCGGATCTGGGAGACGGTCCGCACCTCCTGGACCCTGATCCGACATGCCCTCACACAGTATATGGCAGGTCAAAAACCTGTCAGTAACTAGAACAGTGTGGTTTTCAAAGGCAAAACGTACGCTGAAGGGTTATGCTCTTAAAGAGAGAGCTACCCCAGCTGTCTCCCAATAAAGGGTTAACCGCCAAAGAAGGGGTTAATGTCGCAGACTCCCCACAACCCTTGTGTAATGAAAAGGGTGTGCGAGCCCCAGGTGCCTCTTATGAGGTAACAGCTGCAGGACAGTGTTTCAAAGGTATGCCACACTAAACAAGAACGCCAACGAGATCGCTAACATATTGCGCTGAATTGTACATCGCAATGACCGCCAAAGTCCCTAAGGAGATCGCTAACCACTTATGCGTCGTCAATGAGATCGCCCATGAGATCGCCCACTGTGGCAGCTACTAGCGACATTAAAACGATCACAAAAAAAAAAAAACGATCGCAAAATTAAGCGACGCTATTGTGATCGTAGCGGGAGCGTTCCGTGTGACAGTACCTCCTGCGCTGTGGGTGTGAGGGGGTCAAGCTTCTGCCCTGACAGGTAGAAGCGACTCACCCAGCTGGCCGCGGTGTAGTGTCTTCCTTTCGGTCGGTCGGGGGAGCGGAGAGTGAGGAGCCCGAGGAGGCTTTCAGTAATGGCCGCCGCGCTAGAGGAGAAAAGCCGGAAGAGAAAAAGGCAGGGAAAAGAGCGCGCTCAGAGCGCTTCCTGCCCGCGAAAAAATGGGAAAGCGCGAAGCCACGCCCCCCGCCGGTTTCAAAAAAAGCGCGCGACTCACTCCGCTCCCATGCCCTGCAGGTATCCACCTGCGGACAAAAGTACACAATCACCACACATGAATACATGTAGCAGCGGCTGCCGCAGCGGCCGCTGAAGCACTCAAAACACATTAAAATGTGGAGTACTCACCCAGCTGAGCACCACAGGGACCCCTCAGAGATTTGTGGCGCTGTGCCCGTAGCTTCCCCCCAGGCGGGGAACGCAGTGACCCCAGAAGCGCGGTTTGCGTCCCCGCCAGGGAAGCAATCCTCATCCCCCAGGGCCGGCAGGGACCACCTTACAGGGTAATACAGATCCGCCAAGGGAGAGGTGGGGGTCCAGCAGCGCTGAGACCCTTGAGACCTCTAGACCACTGGCGGTCCAAGTCTCTGTCCGACTAAAATAAAAAAAATTTCTGAGGAGCTGCTTCCAGCAGCGACTATCCTCTGTGACCTCAAATTTTAGACTGGAGAGCTGAAGTAGGAGGAGCCCTATAAGCTGGAGGGGCCGGTCAACTCTTTTAATCTGAGGGTTTTCTATCCTATGTGGGCTCCGCCTACCCACTAGTAATGACTAGTGTGTCTCCCTTCCTTCATCTGCTGCTGAAACAGGAGAAGAGACATACAGGTGTGACAGCGCCCTATGCACACTATGCGTTGTTCACAGAGAGAGTGTATATCCAAAATAATCAAATACTTGGGCAATACACATATACCTTTAGGTTAACTGGTATCATTAAATAACATAATACCTCCAGTGACCTGATAAATACAATGTGACATTTTAGCCCAAGTATAGTGCATTCAACAGGAATTACATGGACAACACAGCACATATGCATGGCAGTGTGATCTACGATGAGTAACAGACATCCACAGGAGTTCTTGCAGCGCCAGATAATATGCACTGAGCACTTTGATTTATATGCCCTTGTTCACGGGGTCAGGGATTTTCTTATCCCTTCACATATGTGGGATGTAATATCTATGGCAACACTGTTATTTACCCTTTATTTTTGGAGCCATTCAGGAATAGGCATTATTATGAGGTCTTTGCCATTTAACCATTGATTGCTCCTGTGGATGTCTGTTACTCATCGTAGATCACACTCTCACTGTGAACAACGCGTAGTGTGCATAGGGGGCTGTCACACCTGTATGTCTCTTCTCCTGTTTTAATGAATGTGTATTTGTATTGTTATTTAATAAATATTTTGCATTTGAAATTGCCCACTATCCTTTTCTTTTTTGGGATATAACTGGGTTTAAGGCAAGGCCGGAGCATGGGGAAGTGGATCTGCCTATGGCTAATGAAATGAACGAGTTCTTCAACAGATTCATTGACACATGCGCAGCGTCATCAAGAATGGGGGATGGAGCATGGGAACGATCGGCAGCATTGACATTGGGGGATAAACTGTCTGTTTTCTCTGTCTCCCCATGCGATGTGAGGAAACAGTTTAGTAAACTGGTCATTGGCAAAGCAGCTGGGCCTGATGGCCTCAGTCCACGTGTCCTCAGAGCATGCATAAACTAACTGTGTACTGTCTTCCAACTCCTGTTTAACAGGAGCCTACAATTACAGAGTACCAATGCTGTGGAAGACCACTTGCCTGGTGCGGGTTCCCAAGATCACTTTTCCGACTTCCCTACACGATTATTGTCCAGTGGCCTTAACATCGCATGCTATGAAGTCGTTGGAGAGAATAGTACTTGCCTACTTGTGCCAGAGGGTGAGGGCCTACACTGACCCCCCACAGTTTGCATATCAGTAGAGATTGGGGGTGGATGATGCGGTAGTGCCTTTGTTACATACAGTACATTCAATCTTGGACAATGATGGAACTGCAGTGCGCACCATGTTCTTTCACTTCTCAAGTGCTTTCAATACCTTACAGCTGCCCTTTCTACGAAATAAGTTGACAGATATGGCGGTAGATGAGGGGATGGTGAACTGGATAAGCAACTACCTGATGGACAGGCCGCAGTTTGTAAGGATGGAGGAGGTGGTATCTGGCAGTGTACGGAGCAGTGTTGGAACCCTTCAGGATACATTGCTGTCGCCCTTTCTCTTCACATTCTATACAGCTGACTTTCAGTATAAATCAGATCTTTGTCACCTCCAAAAATTCTCAGATGACTCAGTGATTGCAGGGGGCATTGTGGGGGACTGGGGAGAGGAGGAATATAGAAGGGTGGTTTCTGACTTTGTGGATTGGTGCCAGACTAACTGTCTAGAACTAACTGTGAAGGAAACCAAGGAGATGGCGGCGAATTATAGAAGGAAAAAGGATAATTACTTACCGGTCACTATTGCTGGTCAGGAGGTGGAGATGGTTGAGAGCTACAGATATTCACCTTGACAGCAAACTCGATTGGATGTGTCATACAGAGAATGTTTACAAGAAGGGAATGAGCAGACTGTACTTTCTACGGAAGATCAGGTCATTCAATGTGTGCAGTAAAATGTTCGAAATGTTTTACCAGTCCGTTGTGGCAAGTGCCATCTTTTTTGCTATCATTTGCTGGGGCAGTAGTGTGCGAGTAGCTGACGTTAATAAGCTCAACAAACTTATTATGAAGGAAAGCATGGCTGTTGGCTTCCATCTTGACTCTTGAGGAGGTAGTGGAAGCTAGGATTCAGAAGTGTAGGGCTATAATGAACAATAATACACACCCACTATGTGAGCTGTTCTTTAAGCAGAAGAGCACATTCAGCAGCCGTCTAATCCTACTTAGGTGCAAGAAGTAGAAATTCAGGAAATCGTTTGTGCCTACTGCTATGGGGATATATAACAATTTCCTAAGGGTTAAAGACGACAATGACCTATGGCTGGTGCACTAATGACAATGATCAGAGATTTAAGATTTAAATACCTGCATTCACACAAATTTGTTTGTTACGTAATGTGGTTAGTCATGTGCAAGATCGGTGTCTAGGATTTAATGTAATGCTGTTTGTAATGCTGCTGTAATACCATAATTTCCCTCGGGATCAATAAAGTGTATCGTATCGAAAAATAGACACCTAAATGAAACCTTAAAAAACTTACAGAACAACCATATCACTTCTCGGTGATGCTCATGACATAGGCAGAGTTGTAATGATTCTTTAAGATTTGATTGTCACTTAAAATAATGAAGCGATAACTGGCACCAGAACATGGCAGAAAACAATGCTCTAAGCCACAGAGCTAACCAATGGTAAAATAATCAAAATGTTTGGATATTAGATCTACTGTGTTTGTGGCACATGTCTGATATAAAATGACAAAAACACACAACTGAATTGACTTGCTGCCCGATTCTGATAATGTATGGCAAATAAGGAAATGTTTGATTTCTGACATTTAGTAGGTGGAATTTTTCTAAAAACGTTGATTCACACATCTCTTTTAAGACTAAATTGCGTAGAATTGACTGAATTAGAAAGCGCAGATTTATTGAGAATATGATATACGCAATAACTTGTGACTTTTCTACACTTGTTCGGCATAAGTCATTTATTAAATTCCTCCCATCACTTTTTTTTTGCCCCAAAACATAAAAACTATTAGAAACATAGAAAGTATTTCAGTTAAAGTGTACATCATTAAAAGTCATCATTAGCCCAAGCTATTAAAGTTTAACACGTCTTTCATTCACATTCACTCATACAGAAGCTAGGCCCATAGACTTTAGTGGTAACACATTGGTTTACATGCACAGTAACCTAATGGTAGACATTCATTTGAGTACTGAGTATCCTGTAAAAAGTTTAGGATACATGTTCTATCTTACACAGAGGACAGTTTTTAAGTCCAGGTTTGGTTGTGCAAATTTTCTCTCATGCAGAATACATATAAAATGGCTTATCATATTCTGGAGTATTACTATTAGTGTACTCATATTAACAGCTATGACTGTACCTGTAAAAAGAAGACAGCATAAAGCTCATCACGTTAAGAGAAAAGCAAAATAAGAAAACCATGATATTTGTGGTTATTAGTGTTCCATAGACATTTACAGATTGTGTATTGGCTGCAGCATAAATTTCTCATGTATACGAATATAGGAAAAGATCCATCCCTTATATGAGTAGTATGGAACAGACAATATGGGAGCAAATTAGGTTATAATATTTTAGTGTTAACAAGGAGATCTAAAAATGAGAAGGCGCAGATGCAGAATACTGTATGGACTATGGCACATATTTATTGTGCTTCTGTATGCCATTAGATATGTAACAATGGGATCTGCCAAACCATAGCTGAAGAAACCGGCTCTTCCTGACGCTGTGGTTTATGTTTCTTGTTTACTCTTCTGTGGCCCTGCCCCCCAGAGATAACCATGACGGAGTCCGCCTTAAGCTTCCCAGCTCTTTTTCTTCGGCTGCTTTGCGGTGCAACATTGGAGTCGCTTAGAAGATCATAGAGAGCGCAATCTTCCCTTCCTAGGTCGTATGAATTAGAACCATGGGACAGTGTGAGAGAACCAGAAGAGGAAGATAAGTCACTTTTATGTGCAATGGACCCCATGGAGCCCCCAAGCCAAACAGAAGTGTCATTATTGGTGCTGGCCTCCTCATTTTGTATATGAGCAGTACGAGCGTCCTCGGTTTTCTCCTCCGCATTTGAAGTTTGGCTCGATCTACTTGGTGTCCTCTTGTGTTTTCTGTTCACAGCAGTAGCCTTTACAAGGAATTTGACAGCACTATGATGTGCATGGTAAGAAACCATTCCTCTGCCTATTAAAAGAAATGAAAAGGTTAGGATTGCTCACTACGACATTATACATTCATGCAAGTCTAAGTACACATTAATAACATTTCCATTCAAGTATGAATATACACATGTGAAATAAAAATAAATATGTACTGTTGCAATGCCAGGTAGGCTAGGGTTAAATACTAGCTCTGCAGATGGTTAGCTCTGCATGTAAACAGGCTAGGTGTTCATCTGAGGCAGTCAGCTCAGGGAAGGTGACCAGACTGGATGTGTTTTGAAGTTAAAAACAGAGAAGCCAGAATCTCTCTGAAAAGAGCTTCCACAGGCCCTGAGCAGAAAACCGCAAGTATAAGGCTAAGTGCACACGATCAGGAATAATTGCGTTTTTTTCGCGGTTTTTCCGCGGTTTTCCGCGGTAAAAACGCGATAAACACGCAAGCATTAAGCATCCTATACATGTTAATTGATTCCGCATGTTTTGGCCACATGTTGCGTTTTTTTCCGCGAAAAAAACGCTTTGCGGAAAAAATAGCAACATGTTCATTAATTTTGCGGAATGTAAGCGGTTCATGTGCGGTGGTACCCAGGGTCTGGAGGAGAGGAGACTCTCCTCCAGGCCCTGGGTACCATATCCCTGGTAAAACAATAATTAAAATAAAAAATAATGATATTCTCACCTTCCGGCGGCCCCCGCAGCCTTCCCGCGGCCCCCGCAGCCTTCCCGCCTTCAGCGACGCTCCCGGCAACTTCCGGTCCCAAGAGTCCTTTGCAAGAATCACCCAGATGGCATAGCGGTCTCGCGAGATGCTACGTCATCGGTGTGATTTGCCGCAAAGCATCCTTGGGACCGGAGTTGCCGGGAGCGTCGCTGAAGGCGGGAAGGCTGCGGGGCCGCCGGAAGGTGAGAATATCATTATTTATTATTTTTACATTAGATCTTTTTACTATTGATGCGACATAGGCGGCATCAATAGTAAAAAGTTGGTCACACTTGTCAAACACTATGTTTGACTCGTGTGACCAACCTGTCAATCAGTTTTCCAAGCGATGCTACAGATCGCTAGGAAAACGCTAGCATTCTGCAAGCTAATTACGCTTGCAAAACGCTATTATTCTGGCGGGAATCAGCACACAAAAAACGTGCGTATTTCCTGCGGGAGAAGTGCGGGATTGCCGCGGAAATTTCCGCGGCAATTCCGCAACGTGTGAACTTAGCCTAAGTGGTTGCTATGGACGAAAGCAGTTTTGTTTGACCAAGCTAGGGCTTGCTCAGCTGTGATGAGCAGCCAGGGTCTGTTCTGTTAAGTTAGCAACTGGATAATACAAAGGATTTATGTTATTAGTTTGCTTTTGTGCTTTGTCACTGTTAAAGTACTGGATGGCAGATATGCATCACTAAGGTTGTTAGCTTCAGTGTTCTGAACCTAGGTAAAATGCTCCAGCACACTGGATGGAGTTAATCGGCCACTTTGAGGGCTTGTTTTTTTTTGTAAACAGTGGAAGAGAGGGTGGAAGGTTGTTCATCATATCTCCATCCCAGGGTGTGGTTTAGGAGGTAAATAGGCAGCCTTCTGAGGCATTCAGTGTTCGGTGTGCCTGCACAAGATAGGATGACTGAGTTGTCCATCACTGAGTCCCAGACATAGTGAATCAAGACAGTACCCCCTCTTCAAGGGGGGGCATGGGACCCCTAGGTTTCCCAGGAAACCTACGATGAAAAAGCTCCAATCAAATGAGCCAGAAACCAGGATCTCTCCTCAGGTCCATATCCACTCCAATGAACAAGATATTGGAGGGAATTTTGGACCCTCTGAGAACTCACAATCCTCTGCACCTCGTACTCCAAACCTCTGTCAACACAGACAAGAGGAGGTAGTGATGAGACAGACAACACTGAAGGGACAAACTTCTTTAACAGGGATCTGTGGAAAACATTGGGGTCACAAAGGAACTGTGGAAACTTTAATCTAAAGGCAACTGGATTGACTAAATCCAGAATCTCATACGGGCCAATAAATTTAGGATCCAACTTCGCCAAAGGCACTTTTATCCTGATATTCTTGGACGAAAACCAAATCATCACTAACTTTGAAAGTGAAACCTGCAGAACGTTTCCTGTCGGCCTTACATTTTTGATGAAACTGAGCCACCCAATATTCCTCTGAACCTTCCTCCAAACATCACCAAGTCTCTGAATGGTCTCCTCTACTACAGAACACCCAGAACTTATCCTAGAAAAAAAATCACCCAAATGAGGATAAAAACCATAATTACAAAAGAAAGTTGAGGTTCCAGTGGACTGATTGACCCGACTGTTAAAGGTGAACTCAGCGAGAGGCAAAAATGAGGACCAGTCCTCCTGCTGAGCCGAAACAAAACATCTTAAAATTTGTTATACCGATTGATTTGTCCTCTGTGTCTGACTTGCTTTCAGGGTGGTAAGCAGAGCAAAACAACAAATCAATCACCAATTTTCTACAAAATGCCCTGCAGAATTTAGAAACACCCCTCTATCAGATACAATGTTCAAAGGAATGCCATGCAATCTCACCACGATTGATAAACCTGGAAAGCTTTTCAACATTAGGTAACCCAGATAACAGAACAAAGTAAGCTTGTTTACTGAATCGATCAACTACCATCCAAATCACAGTTCTCCTATCAGACAAAGGCAAATCAGTAATAAAATCCATGGACAAATGAGTCCACAGTCTTCCTGGAATAAGCAATGAAGCCAATTCCCCAGCTGGACAGACTTTAGCTGGATTGGCATCAAAAGAGTCTAATAACCGCATTCTGTGTAGAAGTGACCACTTAAGAAGGAATTATAAAACTCCTACAATAGACCAATCTTAGATACACGGGCAAAAATAATTTAGAATCCCGAATGGGGCTAATGACTGGACCTCACGAATTTCATCTTCCAATCCTGAGGATACCACAAAAATCACAATTACTAGAGGAAGAATGGAGGATGAAGGTTCTTGGAGAGAATTGGAATCAAGGCTGTGTGACAAAGCGTTAGCCCTAACATTCTTAGACCCAGGTCTGAACATGTTGGAAAAATTGAATCTAGAAAAAAATAAATTCCCAACATCATAATTTTGCTCAGCAGATGAAAATTTCTTAGAGAAAAATGAACATGGTCGCAAGTTAGTCTGAGTTTTGGAACGTTGAGACAAAACAGTCCCTACCCCAACCTCTGAAGCACCCACCTCTACGATGGATGGTTTCTGGAGATCGGATTGAATGTGATCTGGAGCAGACATGAAGCACTCCTTTAATTTATCAAAGGAGCCAATAGTATCCAAAGACCAAACCTTAAGATCCGCCCCATACATGTGAGGTTGTAAGGGGTTTAACGATCTGAGAAAAACCCTAATACATTTTTTTATAGTAATTGGCGAGTCCTAAAAATCGTTGCAATGCTTTTAGGTCACATGGTTGAACCCATGCAATTCTAACCTGCATCTTCCCAAGATTCATCTGATACAATGAACCCCAGAAATGATATTTGTGGAACAGAAAAAAGTATATTTTCCCAGTTTAGCAAACAAAGAATTTTCCCTGAGCTTCAGTAAAATAAACTGAAGATGCTCGTAGTGTGAATCCAGGTGAAAAAAATCAGAATGTCATCAAGATATACTACAATAAACCTTCTAATGATATAAGAAATGTCATTTATAAAGTTCTGAAAGACTGCAGGTGCATTGGTTAATCCAAAAAGCATGACAAGATTTTCAAATAAACCCTCGGTTATTAAAAACGCTGTTTTCCACTCATCACCGTTCCGGATAAATATCAAATTATAAGTCCCTCTAAGGTCAAGTTTAAACAACCAATTCGCCCTCATAATTATATAGGTTGGGGATGAGTGGAAGCAGTTAAGTATTCTTAACCGTAATTTAGTTTAGTTAAGAGAAATTGAGGCAAGGGCGGAGACCCCCATTTTTTTTCCACAAAAAAGAAACCCCAAAGCTACAGGCGAGGAGGAACGACTGATATGACCCTTCCTTAAACTTTTGTTTATGTATTCTTTCATGGTGGCACGCTCAGGTCCCAACAAATTATACAGGCAGGCTTTAGGCAATTTTGCATTAGTAAAAAGATTTATAGCATAATCATAAGGATGATGGGGAGATAGTATCTCTGCCTCTTTTTCTGAGAACACATCTCTGAAGTCTTTCAGGCACACCGTCAGACCCTCAAGACTATCGGAGCAAATGTGTGCAGAACTAAGACATTTCTTATGACAGTGAGAACTCCATTTAACAATATCCTTCTGACCCCAATCAATGACAGTATTATTGATGCGCAGCCATGGAAATTACAACACCAACCCAGCAGGTAAATTATCCAACACATAGCAGGACATGGACTTGGAGTGAGGAGTTCCCACTCTAAGTGTGAATGCCACCGTTACCAGCTGGGACAAAGTTCTGAGGTAAGTGTCTTGTCAATAGTGACAATTTGAATGGGCGTATCCAATATAACTGTCCCTAATCCTAATTTAAGAACCAATCCAGAATCAATGTAATTGGCAGCAAACACAGTCAATAAAACAAGAGAAGATAACCACAGATTCTTAAAACAAATTTCTGGGTCTACACTGTGCTCCAAATTATTATGCAAAAATTGTTTAGGAGTAATAAGGTAAGAATTTTTTTGTCAGTTAAACTCATTGATGGTGATGTGTGTCAGGGATCTTTATATCACTGTAAGCAATTGCAGACACCTGTGCTAATTAGTTTGGCAGGTGTGTCCAATGAAAGGCAAGACTACTTAAGAAGGCTGTCCCACATTATTAAGCAGCCTACATTTTCTGCCAAAATGGGAAAGAAAAAGGATGTGTCGGCTGCTGAGAAGCAACAAATTGTAGAGCGTTTAGGTCAAGGCATGACTACAATCAACATTGCCAAGACACTTCATCGTGATCATCGCACAATCAAGAAGTATGTAGCTGATTCACAGTACACACGTGTGCGTGCTGATAAGGGAAAATTGAGGACTCTTTCCTACAGGCAATTACGTCAGGTTAAAAGAGCAGCGGCAAAAAAGCCTTGTCATAGCAGCAGACAAGTTTTTGGAGCTGCTGGTGCCTCCAACGTCCCCCGAACAACAAGATGCAGGGTCCTTCAGAGGTTTGCAGCTGTGCGTAAGCCATCCTGTCGACCTCCTCTATCCACTGCACACAAGCAGAAACGGCTCCAGTGGGCACAACAATATATGAAGACTGACTTCAAAACTGTTTTGTTCACCAATGAGTGCCGTGCAACGCTCGATGGTCCAGATGGATAGAGTGGAGGATGGCTGCTTGATGGACACCCCATGCAAACACGGCTACGGCGCCAACAAGGAGGAGATGGAGTAATGTTTTGGGCTGGAATCATGGGGAGAGAGATTGTCGGCCCCTTTAGGATCCCTGAAGGGATAAAGATGAACTCCATAGTGTATGTTGAGTTTCTCAAACAGCACTTCCTGCCATGGTTCAAGAAGAAGAACCCTGCATTCCGCAGCAAGATCATTTTCATGCATGATAATGCACCGTCTCATGCTGCACATAAAACATCTGCATCTCTGGCTGCTATGGGCATAAAAGGGGACAAACTTATGGTGTGGCCCCCATGCTCCCCTGACCTTAACCCCATTGAGAACCTCTTGAGCATCATCAAAAGGAGTGTCTATGATGGCGGGAGGAAGTTCACATCTAAGCAACAGCTCTGGGAGGGTATTCTGTCCTCATGCAAAACAATTGAAGCAGAAACCATACAAAACCTGACAAATTCAATGGACGAGAGAGTTCAGAAGCTCCTTTCGAACAAGGGGTCCTATGTGCAAATGTAACATCACCTAGAATAAAGTTTTGAGTTGAAAACTGTTTGATTTCAGTTTGTAAGAACCTGCTAATGCTTATAATTTCAAAAATGACCATTTTTTTGTTCTTTATTAAAATGAAAAGGTTGAAAACTCTGCTGTGCATAATAATTTGGAACATGCATTTTGAGTGCAGTTTGAGTGTTTTATTTTTTAAAAAATATACTGTTATCATAGGCAGTTTGTACAAAAACCTTTCAATTGCACTCTAAGGCTAAGTGCACACGATCAGGAATAATTGCGTTTTTTTCGCGGTTTTTCCGCGGTTTTCCGCGGTAAAAACGCGATAAAAACGCAAGCATTAAGCATCCTATACATGTTAATTGATTCCGCATGTTTTGGCCACATGTTGCGTTTTTTTCCGCGAAAAAAACGCTTTGCGGAAAAAATAGCAACATGTTCATTAATTTTGCGGAATGTAAGCGGTTCATGTGCGGTGGTACCCAGGGTCTGGAGGAGAGGAGACTCTCCTCCAGGCCCTGGGTACCATATCCCTGGTAAAACAATAATTAAAATAAAAAATAATGATATTCTCACCTTCCGGCGGCCCCCGCAGCCTTCCCGCGGCCCCCGCAGCCTTCCCGCCTTCAGCGACGCTCCCGGCAACTTCCGGTCCCAAGAGTCCTTTGCGAGAATCACCCAGATGGCATAGCGGTCTCGCGAGATGCTACGTCATCGGTGTGATTTGCCGCAAAGCATCCTTGGGACCGGAGTTGCCGGGAGCGTCGCTGAAGGCGGGAAGGCTGCGGGGGCCGCGGGAAGGCTGCGGGGGCCGCCGGAAGGTGAGAATATCATTATTTATTATTTTTACATTAGATCTTTTTACTATTGATGCGACATAGGCGGCATCAATAGTAAAAAGTTGGTCACACTTGTCAAACACTATGTTTGACTCGTGTGACCAACCTGTCAATCAGTTTTCCAAGCGATGCTACAGATCGCTAGGAAAACGCTAGCATTCTGCAAGCTAATTACGCTTGCAAAACGCTATTATTCTGGCGGGAATCAGCACACAAAAAACGTGCGTATTTCCTGCGGGAGAAGTGCGGATTGCCGCGGAAATTTCCGCGGCAATTCCGCAACGTGTGAACTTAGCCTAATAGTTATTTGACTGGAAAATTACAATGACTGAAATTCATAAGAAAATTAGTAATGGTGAGTCCCAAGAATAATAAAATCCTCAAATTTATTGAAAAAAGATTAAAAGATGATACAGGTTGGGGATACATCTCAACGCGTTTCTGGCAAAAGCCCTTATTCACTGAGATACAGATTCCTTATGATACATGGTATAAAAACAAATAGTGACCAACCATTGATCAGTAAACACATATGTTAACATCACATTTGAGAATAATCAACATAATCACAAGGCTAAATCACAAGAAAGCCAGAGAAAGAGAAAGAAGAAGAAAAAAAAAATTTCCACAGGCATTCAATTCTCTGAGATTTAATATAAATAAAGAGTATCATTCCTATAGTTCATGCCATTGGGGTGTTTTGTATCCAGTTTAATAATCCAAAATAACTCTCTTAGGAGAAGTTTTTTCCTCCAGTCCCCTCCTCTAATAGGAATATCCACTTTTTCTAACCCATAGAATGAAAAATTCTTTAATTCCCCTTTATGTCTCTCTACAAAGTGCTTGCAAGCTCCTGAATAGGATGCATTTTTATTTTAATATTGGTAACATGTTCTGCTATCCTTTTCTTTAATTTACGTATTGTGCAGCCAATGTATTTTATTTTACATTCTTTGCAAAATATGCAATACACAACATAATTAGTATTGCAATTAATAAATCTTTTTATATCATTGGTTGCATCAATTTTTTGAGTTTGCAATGTATACTGGCACATCGTACATTTGGAACATGCACATTTAAAAAAACCTTTGCAACTGAGCCAGATTCGAGCCTGAAAGAGTTAATGCATAAGCTGGAAAAAATCTCTCATCAAGAGTTGAGAACATGGTGGGATCGCAATACCTTGAGCACGTATGTGGAGAAATTGATGATACCAAGAGGACTCAGAATCAAAAAGGTACCCACTTATATTTTCTCTGATATATTTCTGACACAATGGAATGACATTTTATCACAATGTTCAAATGACCTCATGAAGTTGATCATCTCAGAGGAAGAGAAAAAATTGCAACAAATTAATTTGGACATTGCACAGATAAAATCCTCACTTGAGAGTTTCAATAATACTCAGGAGTATGAATTGTTACATCGTAAAATGAAAGAAAATTTGGACAAAATTGAAAATAACATCATGACGATAAAAAAGAAAAAGTTCCAAAGAGATTGTTTGGATTATAAACATGATAAAGTTTATGACTGGAAGAGGAATATAAGATATACTTCCCAAAATCCAAAAAAACTGAGGGATAAAATTGACTTAAAATCTATCCTAAAGAATAATCCAGATGACAAAATTCCATCCAGAAATGTAACTTTTTCATCTGAGGAAGGTTTTTCAGATATTTATGCAGAGAGCTCAGAAGATGGAACAGGAGGAGACTGTGGTAATCCTGCTTCAAAAAAGACAAGAGAAGCGACGGAGGAGGAGGAGGAGATCCAGATCCCCCAAGTTTCAATACGAGGGGCAAGAGAAAGTAGACAACCTATGGTCCAGTGTCATTGTGCTTACCCCTATATTTCTCTCTGAACATGAGATCAGTATTTTAAGTAAAGGGACTAATTTTGTTCCAAATCAGGATTTTGATCTATTCCAAACGATTCTAGATGTAAATAAACTAGCCAGATTATTGACAGTTAAAAAGCATTTTTGCAATGATCTCAATGTTCCTGGGGAATTGTATAAGGAGGAGGAGAATTGTGAAACCTTGACACAATTGATGTTTGATGAACAATGTGCACAGCTTGCTTTGGAGGATTTGCAAGGTGAATCAGGTGTAGTTGATTTAATACATGTTGATACTAAGGATTTTCGTATTTTGAATCCATCTTTCTATCCAAAAGATTCTAAGACTGAATGTATTTATTTTCTACCTTTCAGTCTTTAATTGAAAGAGATTTGATAGAACTTTCTAAAAAAAGTAAACAGAATATATCAAATAAAAACAATAATTTAACTATAGAGGAGAAAAAGCAATCACCAGCTTATCCAAGAGAGATGACCTTGTGATTAAGAAATCCGACAAAGCAGGCTGTATTGTTGTTATGGATAAAAAACTTTATGAAAAATGTGTTTATGATATTTTTGATGATAATGCGACGTACAAAAGGATACAATTTAATCCTACAGAATCATGCAGGAAAACCTTGAGTAAATTGGTTGAAGAAGGAAAAAAAAATGGAGGTTTTTACTGAAAAAATGAGTTATAATACCTGATAGTCCGATGATACCAATTTTTATGGGCTCCCTAAAACCCACAAACTAGAATTTCCTACACCTTTACGCCCTATTATATCAAGTATTTCTTCCTTGAATGAAAATCTAAGTCGATGGGTAGATTTTCATCTACAGCCATTAATTCCCAGAACACCGGGTTATTTAAAAGATACGTCATCAGTGATTGATTATGTGAAAAATGTAAAATGGTCTGAAAAATCTAAATTTTTGTCATGTGATGTGGTAAATCTGTTCTCATCTATTCCACATAATCTAGCAATAACTGCTGTGTTCCATCATTTACAAAAATATAGTGGCTATACGGATGAAACAAAAGAAATGATTATCCGGAGTATTGAATATCTTCTTGAGCATAATTTTTTTTATGTTCAATGAACAATATTATTTCCAAATTAAAGGTTGCCCAATGGGGTCTTGTTTCTCTCCATCCTTAGCCATACTTTTTGTATCATGGTGGGAAGAAAGCATTATTTTCACCGAAAAAAATCCTTTTAAAAATGATATTGAACTATATGTCAGATATTTGGACGATGTTTTGTTGATATGGGTAGGAGAAGTGGAAAATATCCCATACTTTTTATCTTATATTAACGCTAATGATGTTAATTTAAAATTCACTTATACCGAACTGCAGGATAAAATTAGTTTTTTGGATTTGTATCTCATGGGGGATGTAAAACAACAAAGGGTTAAATATCGCAACTATAGAAAACCTGCTAGTGGGAACACTACACTTAGAGCAGACAGCTGCCACCCCGCCCATACTGTGAATTCAATCCCCTATGGGGAATTAAATAGAATTTACAGAAATAGCTCTGACATTAAGGGGGTATAAGAAAAAACATATTGATTCAGCGTTAAAAAAAAGTTCTTGTGAAAAATACTCATTTAAATAACAGAGATGATGGTATTAATAACAGCCAGAAATTAATAACAAAAAAATCAAACAATATGGATAAAAAAAAACCCATCTTCAGTACCCCATACAGCTGTCAATTTCAGGAAATAAAAAATATTGTAAACAGATATGTCCCTATATTATTTCAAGATCAAGACTTAAACAAAATCCTGGAAAATGGATTAGCATGTGTACCGAGAAAAGGGAGATCGATAGGTGCTACTCTTTCCCCAAGTCTATACAGGTCCTTCTCAAAAAATTAGCATATAGTGCTAAATTTCATTATTTTCCATAATGTAATGATTACAATTAAACTTTCATATATTTTAGATTCATTACACACCAACTGAAATTTGTCAGGTCTTTTATTGTTTTAATACTGATGATTTTGGCATACAACTCCTGATAACCCAAAAAACCTGTCTCAAAAAATTAGCATATCAAGAAAAGGTTCTCTAAACGACCTATTACCCTAATCTTCTGAATCAACTAATTAACTCTAAACACATGCAAAAGATTCCTGAGGCTTTTAAAAACTCCCTGCCTGGTTCATTACTCAAAACCCCCATCATGGGTAAGACTAGCGACCTGACTGATGTCAAGAAGGCCATCATTGACACCCTCAAGCAAGAGGGTAACACCCAGAAAGAAATTTCTCAACAAATAGGCTGTTCCCAGAGTGCTGTATCAAGGCACCTCAATGGGAAGTCTGTTGGAAGGAAACAATGTGGCAGAAAACGCTGTACAACGAGAAGAGGTGACCGGACCCTGAGGAAGATTGTGGAGAAGGACCGATTCCAGACCTTGGGGGACCTGAGGAAGCAGTGGACTGAGTCTGGTGTAGAAACATCCAGAGCCACCGTGCACAGCCGTGTGCAGGAAATGGGCTACAGGTGCCGTATTCCCCAGGTAAAGCCACTTTTGAACCATAAACAGCGGCAGAAGCGCCTGACCTGGGCTACAGAGAAGCAGCACTGGACTGTTGCTAAGTGGTCCCAAGTACTTTTTTCTGATGAAAGCAAATTTTGCATGTCATTCGGAAATCAAGGTGCCAGAGTCTGGAGGAAGACTGGGGAGAAGGAAATGCCAAAATGCCTGAAGTCCAGTGTCAAGTACCCACAGTCAGTGATGGTGTGGGGTGCCATGTCAGCTGCTGGTGTTGGTCCACTGTGTTTCATCAAGGGCAGGGTCAATGCAGCTAGCTATCAGGAGATTTTGGAGCACTTCATGCTTCCATCGGCTGAAATGCTTTATGGAGATGAAGATTTCATTTTTCAGCATGACCTGGAACCTGCTCACAGTGCCAAAACCACTGGTAAATGGTTTACTGACCATGGTATTACTGTGCTCAATTGGCCTGCCAACTCTCCTGACCTGAACCCCATAGAGAATCTGTGGGATATTGTGAAGAGAAAGTTGAGAGACGCAAGACCCAACACTCTGGATGAGCTTAAGGCCGCTATCGAAGCATCCTGGGCCTCCATAACACCTCAGCAGTGTCACAGGCTGATTGCCTCCATGCCACGCCGCATTGAAGCAGTCATTTCTGCAAAAGGATTCCCGACCAAGTATTGAGTGCATAACTGAACTTTATTATTTGATGGTTTTTTTGTTTGTTTTTAAAAAACACTTTTATTTTATTGGACGGTTGAAATATGTTAATTTTTTGAGACAGGTTTTTTGGGTTATCAGGAGTTGTATGCCAAAATCATCAGTATTAAAACAATAAAAGACCTGACAAATTTCAGTTGGTGTGTAATGAATCTAAAATATATGAAAGTTTAATTGTAATCATTACATTATGGAAAATAATGAAATTTAGCACTATATGCTAATTTTTTGAGAAGGACCTGTACATGCCACAAAAAAGTGATAAAAAAATCTGGCTCAGTTTTTTCAAAATGTACGATGTGCCAGTATACATTGCAAACTCAAAAAATTGATGCAACCAATGATATAAAAAGATTTATTAATTGCAATACTAATTATGTTGTGTATTGCATATTTTGCAAAGAATGTAAAATAAAATACATTGGCTGCACAATACGTAAATTAAAGAAAAGGATAGCAGAACATGTTACCAATATTAAAAATAAAAATGCATCCTATTCAGGAGCTTGCAAGCACTTTGTATAGAGACATAAAGGGGAATTAAAGAATTTTTCATTCTATGGGTTAGAAAAAGTGGATATTCCTATTAGAGGAGGGGACTGGAGGAAAAAACTCCTCCTAAGAGAGTTATTTTGGATTATTAAACTGGATACAAAACACCCCAATGGCATGAACTATAGGAATGATACTCTTTATTTATATTAAATCTCAGAGAATTGAATGTCTGTGGAATTTTTTTTTTTTTCTTCTTTCTCTTTCTCTGGCTTTCTTGTGATTTAGCCTTGTGATTATGTTGATTATTCTCAAATGTGATTGTTAACATATGTGTTTACTGATCAATGGTTGGTCACTATTTGTTTTTATACCATGTATCATAAGGAATCGGTATCGCAGTGAATAAGGACTTTTGCCAGAAATGCGTTGAGATGTATCCCCAACCTGTATGATCTTTTAATCTTTTTTCAATAAATTTGAGTATTTTATTATTCTTGAGACTCACCATTACTAATTTTATGTGAAGCCTTAGTCACGGCTATTGGTTGGAGACCCATAACATTGCAAGACGGACTGAGTTATACCAAGAGGACACGGTGAGGCTGCCTTTCTTGTTTATTTACCTTATGACTGAAATTCATATAGGTAATTTGGGAAAATCTGAGAAAATATTATTTGCATAATAATTTGGAACACAGTGTAGGTATGGGTGACCTCTTCAACAATCAGCCAGACTCAGACGTTTCCCGATGGCTTGCTGGTTTGAGGGCGTATTGAGCATTTTTTGAGAAAATGTCCATGACGACCACAATTAAGAAGAGTCCAAGATCACGCCAGACTTGGGCAGGATGACTAAAACCTCTTGTTGTTTATCATGTCTCTCCCAAATTCTGTGATCCATTCAAATGGCCTGAGCCATTGCCTCCCCCCCCCAGGGAACAGGGTGAAGTAAGCAGAGCCAAAGCGTCCTTAAGAGTATCCAAAATACTATGGTGAAACTGACACCTGGGGCCGCATCATTCCACAGAACCTTAGAGGACATTGCAACCTGGACACTGTCAGTTTCATCATAAATCATCCCTAAGGCGTCAAAAAAGGGCATCAACGGGAGACTGTTCTGGACTAGTGGGGACAAAGAGAATGCTGAAGTCTGAGGAACCCCTCTCAATAGGGACCTGATTATTCCCACCCACTGGGACTCATCCTTGAAGACCGGGGACATAAGGTAAAAAACAGTCCGCAGCTCTCACTAAACGGAACCTTCTCTCCTGAAAATTTGCTGGGAAGTGCCACTATTAGTTTGGGGAAGACCAACTGCACATCAGAAGGTACAGAAGTCATTGCAACAGTCAATCGTGCAGAGCTTCGAGAAGCATTCATAGCACTCGAAAACTGACCCTGCAGCTGCGGTTGAAGATTCTAGTCTTCGATGTCTCCTCGTCAGATCCTGAACCATCTGGATCAGATTCGCCACCTGATCACAGAATATATGAACTGTATCAATTGATGAGGGAAAAAAAAGCAAAAGGCCAATCAAAATGTGACGCTAGTCACTATTCACAGAATGGCCGTGAGGCAGAGTAGTCAGACGTTCCAGGATCAATACAAAAAGAGCATGTAGTAAACAAAGGGAGCAGACAAAGGCACAAGGTCAGGTCACAGTCCAGAATACCAGAGAAATAGCGGATAAGCCAAAGGGGCAATACAAACGGGTAGCCAGAACACGGTCCAACAGGTAAGGTAACAGTAGATTAGAACTCACAGCACAGGAATCAGGTAACACACATACCAGAGAGCAGAATCTTTTGGTTGGCAGTGATCTGTGCCAGACAGATCACCTAAATAGCAGGGCAATTACTAAGAAGAGAGAGCACCTGAGGAAATCTCTGCACCTCCCAGTCAGATAGGTCAACTGAGCTGTCAATCAAAGCACCGATAGCTCAGCATGATCCAGCACAGGATAGAATGACAGAGCTGTCCATCACGGAGTCCCAGACACAGTGAGCGGTGGAATCGTGACAGCTGAACTCTGTTGTTGGTCCTAAGTGGGTGGATACCTGCAACCACATGGACTGAACTATACTGGAGAAGAGCAAATGTTGTTCCTATCTTCAAAAAGGGGAAGAAGGTGGACCCAGGGAACTACAGGCCGGTGAGTCTGACTTCTATACCAGGAAAGATCTTTGAACAAATTATTAAAGAACATGTATGCAAGTACCTGGATAAGAATTAAGTGATTAAACAGAGTCAGCATGGGTTTGTAACTAATAAGTCATGTCAGACTAACTTAATTTCCTTCTATGACAGAATCACTGACTGGGTGGATCAGGGAAATGCTGTAGATATGGTATATCTTGACTTCAGCAAAGCATTTGACAAAGTATCTCACACAATCCTTATTGAAAAAATGACTAAGTATGGAATGGACAAGGCAACTGTTAGGTGGATTCATAACTGGCTTAGTGATCGGACCCAAAGAGTGGTCGTAAATGGCTGCACATCCAGTTGGAAGAATATATCAAGTGGGGTACCACAAGGCTCTGTTTTGGGCCCTGTATTGTTCAACATCTTTATCAATGATTTAGATGAAGGAATTGAGGGTAAACTGATCAAATTTGCTGATGACACAAAGCTAGGAGGGGTAGCTAATACTAGAGAAGAGAGAGAGAGGATTCAAAAAGATATAAATAAACTGGAGCAGTGGGCAGAAACTAACAGAATGGATTTTAACAGGGAAAAAAGTACTACATCTGGGCAATAAAAATGAAAAAAGCATATACAAAATGGGAGGAATAGGGCTAAGTAACAGCACATGTGAAAAAGACTTGGGTATACTAATTGATCACAGACTGAACATGAGTCAACAGTGTGATGCAGCAGCAAAAAAGGCAAATGCAATTCTAGGATGTATCAACAGAAGCATACAGTCTAGATCACGTGAGGTCATTATTGCCCTCTACTCCTCTTTGGTCAGACCTCATCTGGAATACTGTGTCCAGTTTTGGGCACCACATTTTAAAAAAGACATCAACAAACTGGAGCAAGTTCAGAGAAGAGCCACCAGAATGGTGACCGGTCTGCAAACCATGTCCTATGAGGAACGGTAGCAGGATTTGGGAATGTTTAGCTTGCAAACAAGAAGACTGAGAGGAGACTTAATAGCTGTCTACAAATATCTCAAGGGCTGTCACATTGTAGAAGGATCATCTTTATTCTCATTTGCACAAGGAAAGACTAGAAGCAATGGGATGAAACTGAATGGGAGGAGACACAGATTAGATATTAGAAAAAACTTTTTGACAGGGTGATCAATGAGTGGAACAAGAGGTGGTGAGTTCTACTTCAATGGAAGTCTTCAAACAGAGGCTGGACAGACATCTGTCTGGGATGATTTAGAGAATCCTGCTTTGAGCAGGGGGTTGGACCAGATGGCCCAGGTGGTCCCTTCCAACTCTACTATTCTATACGTTACCTTTTGTTTTCCCATTATGCCAGAATGGCCGTGTTTGTTTTCAAGAACTTTGCAGCGTGTGTATATATTTATAATACAACTAGTGAAATAAGAATTGAATAAGTCACCACTTTTCCTAAGTAAATATATTTCTAAAGATGAAATTCTCACCAGATGTCTGTAACAACCCATTCAATCCACACAGGAAAATAAATAAAACCATAGATGTCCATAAATTAAGTTGTGTGTAATATTGAGAAATAGGACAGAGAAAAGGTATTGAACACGCTTCCTGAAATTTATTTAAAGAGAACCTGTCAGCAGGATTGTGCTCTGTAACTTACAGACAGTGTCAGGTTTGTGCCGTTATACTGATTAGGCCGGGGTCACACTAGCGTAGAACACGGACGAGTGCTATGTGAGAAAACATTGCATAGCACTCGGACCAGTGTTAATGAATGGGGCAGCTCACATCAGCGTTTTTTTTCTCGGGCGTATTCAGCATGCGTGTCAAATCACAGCATGCTGCGATTGTCACCGACACTCGGCCGAGTCTTGGCTCACTCACACCCATTTAAGTCTATGGGTGCGAGTGACAACGCACATCACTTGGATATCATCCGAATGCTGTGCGATATACGCTGACCCCAGCAATGGATGAGATAGAGAAATTAGTTTCTCTGAATCCTCCGCAGCTATGCTACGATTCTCTCTCTGCGAGAGGCTCAGAGCACAGTAGCATGACACTCGGCTCCCGCACGCAGAAGAGCAGAGGGTCATTAGCATATTGCAACCGATGCGCTTGCATCGGATGCCAAACGCTAGTGTGACCCCGGACTTAAAATGCTTCCTGGGTTGATGAAATCTGTCTTGTGGTTGTTGTTTAATCTTTAATTACAGTTTTCAGTAAATGAGATTCTGATGCTTTGTGGAGGCCTGTTGGGGGGGGGCTTTATATGGTGCTCTGCTTACATATTCATCCTTAAGAATATCTATACAATCATCAATGACATTGTATTGACTATCAGGACTGTGTGATCAGGATTGTTTGTGGCTGCTATTTATGCTCAACTCAGCCAGCACATTTTTTTAGTCTTCTATTTAATATATTGTATATTTTTCACTTGATTATTATTTCAATAGATGTATAATAATGAGAATGATTGCACAATGCACTTTATGATTTAATGATTCATTGTATCAATTATATTTAGAGTTACTTCATAGTACTTAGCACCTCTTGATCTGTGATGCATGTTACTTTATATTGAATAAAGAATTCCCCTTATGTTATTTCATCTGTTCCCCTCATTTTTATATTTTGTGTTTTTCTTTGTTGTGCATTTATGTGTTTTTTTTATCATGCATTAACAAAGTCATTACATTATGTTTGCCTTGTTTGAATACATTTTTTCGTAGCATTGCAGGTTATATATACTCCCAGTATTTCACAGGCTTGTCTAAATGTTGTTGAGCAAACGTTGAACACGGTTGAACATGCTTTTTGTTCAGCAATGGAGTCTTGTGTGGTGAGCGTGCACACAAGCCATGGAAGGTTTAGTGCATTACTTATAGTGTTATTTGAAACAATTGTACCTACTGACTGCAGTTCTTTCTGTAACTCGTCACAGGTGGTCCTTGTCTCTTGGACAACTGTTATGATAATTCTTTTCACTCCTCTGTCTGAAGTCTTGTGGGGAGCACATGGTCATGGCCGGTTTTGAAGACATGATGTTTTTCCCATATCCACATTATGGCCCCTACAGTGCTCACGAACACAAGTAATTTAGAAATTCTTCTGTAACCAATGACATCAGTATGTTTTGAAACAATAAGGTTGCGAAGGTCTTGAGACAGCTTACTGTTTTTATCCATCATGTGATGTTTCTTGTGGAGAACCTTGGTAATGAGACACCTTTTTATAGGCCATCAGTTGAACCATGTGATATTTTTCAGTACGTGGCAGGATTGCTTTCTAATTGCTGGTAGATTTCAGCTGGTGTCACAACTTTCAATGACCGTTTGCACCATTATCACACATAAGCTAATTTATGGACATTAATGGTTTGATTTCTTTGCCTGTGTAGATTGGGAGGGTTGTCACAGACACCTGGGTGAGAATTTCATGTCAATAGCACCTTTAGAAATACATTTACTAGCTGAAGTAATACATCCTTTTGCCTATAAAATGATGTAAGCACAAATAATATGAAGTCAAGTGGGATCGCTCTTATTCATTCACACTGTTTGCAGTAATAAGGATCTTCCTAATAGAGGAGACCGGCTGCAGGGTTCACAAACATGGTATAAGAAAGCCCAATTTAAATTATATAGCGGTAGTGAAGTGACTGTTCTCAATTGTAAATCTAGCAACCTATTCTGACATTTTTGCTCATACCGTTTGTTTACAAGGAAGACATGATGAATGGAAAACATGAAGCACGTAATCATGTATTAAATAAGGTACATATCATTTACAGAGAGTGCAGTGGACGGTGCATTTGAAATCAGTAGAAATTAGTTTAATTTACTAATTTCGATGATACAGATATGTCATATTTCAATAATCAGCCCAACTTGTTATGATGGCATGACAATATGGTGTCGGTACTAGGTTGTTACTGCTGCAATGCAAGATGGTAAATGCTTACATCACTGCCCCGTTTCGTTTCCGTGAACGAGATAACAGTAACAGAACCAAGAAGCATTACTGCATGATAGACGCTGTGGTGGAAGCGGCTCTGGTAAGTGATGGCGCTTAATTTCAGCGCATGAAATGATCAGTGGGAGTGACTGCAGCCCTAGCCCCTTGATAACAATCTGTTTGAGAACACCAAGTGCATGCTGAGAGACTCCAATGAATAGTCATCGAGAGTGGAAAAAAAATAACAGACAGGAAATTAGAGTATAGAAAGAATAGTAGGGAATTTTTAATCCTCTTTCTGATATCCGCCATACATGTATGGCACAAATTTGGAGTGAGTGTATGGAGTCTACAATATATCTGGCAGATAATGGCTGCATGTAACATGGTCTTCACAATTTCACTGCATTGGAATTTTTCTTCATGTATTCCAGTGCACAGTGTTGTAAAATGAATAGTATAATTCAAAAGTATAACTCGTCTTGCATAAAACAAGCCCTCATAAATCTAAGTGGAAAAAAAAAAGTTATGACCCTTGGAACAACAAGGGGAAAAAACAAAAAAGCAAAATTAGCCATGTCGGGTAAAAGGGTTAATTGAAGAACAAATGCAAGTATGTCTCAAAGGACACCACTTTCACCCTAAGGTATTTAACAATAATTGAGCAAGTAGGGTAACCTAAATATATACAGTTAAAACATAACCTTTATTCCTTGTTAAAAGATCAACCCTCTAATTAAGGACATACAAATACAACAATACATAAAGTGCTCGTGATTTGTGCTTAAAAAATAAAAGTACATATTTGGTATCGCTGCGTCTGTAACGACCCGACCTATAAAACTGTCCCACTAGTTAACCCTTTAGTGAACACCATTAAAAAAAAAGGCAAAAAACAATGCTTTATCATACCGCCTAACGAAAAGTGGAGTAACACGCGATCAAAAAGACAGATATAAATCAACATGGTACCGCTGAAAACGTCATCTTGTCACGCAGAAAACGAGCCGCCATACAGGGTCATCAGTGAAAAAATAAAAAAGTTAAAGCTGTCAGAATAAAGTGATGCAAAAACAGCATTTTTTTTTATAAAATAGTTTTTATTATATAAAAGCGCCAAAACATAAAAAAATAATATAAATGAGATATCGTTGTAATCGTACTGACCCGAAGAATATAACTGCCTTATCAACTTTACACACACGGAACAGTGTAAACGCTGCCAAAAGAAATTCATGAATTGCTGGTTTTTGCTCATTCAGTCTCCCAAAAATTGGAATGAAAAGTGATCAAAAAATGTCATGTGCTCGAAAATGGTACCAATAAAAATGTCAACTCGTCCCGAAAAAAACAAGACTTCACATGACTCTTTGGGCCAAAATATGGGAAAAATTATAGCTCTCAAAATGGGGTGATACAAAAACTATTTTTTGCAATAAAAAGCGTTTTTTAGTGTGTGACAGCTGCCAAACATAAAAACCCGCTATAAATAGTAAATCAAAACACCTTTATCACCCCTTTAGATAGAGAAAAATAATAAAATAAAAAAATGTATTCCTTTCCATTTTCCCATTAGGGTTAGGGATAAAGTTAGGGTTAGGGTTGGGGCTAAAGTTAGGGTTGGGGCTAAGGTTAGGGTTGGGGCTAAAGTAAGGGTTAGGGTTGGGGCTAGGATTACGGATACAGTTGGGATTAGGGTTAGGATTACTTCAATGCACTGAATATAATCTACCGTATTTTTAGGACCATAAGACGCACATTTTTCCCCCAAAATTTTGGGGGAAAATGGGGGTGCGTCTTATGGTCGCAACATACCGAAAAGTCTGGTGGCGGCGGCGCTCCCAATGCAGCTTCACTGCGGTGCGGTGGTGGTGTCGGGGCAGCAGCGGGGCTCTGTGCTGCGTCGGCATTTCGTCCTAGCCGGAAAGCCTCCCATAGCTGTGACGGGGTGCCGGGCTGAAGGTAGGCGCCAGGGGCCTCCGGCAAGATGACCGCCGCATACTCATTCAAATCCTGAGATCTCGGGAAGTCCGAGATCTCGGGAAGAGATCTCGTTGCCGAGATTTGAATGAGTATGCGGCGGCCATCTTGCCGGAGGCCCCTGGTGGCCTTCCTTCAGCCCGGCACCACTTCGCAGCTGCGGGGGTCTTTCCGGCTAGGACGAAATGCCGGCGGAGCCCCCACACAGCCCAGAGCCCCGCTGCTGCCCGGACACCACCACCGCACCACAGGCTGCATAGGGACCGCCACCGGAGGCCCCTGGCGGCCTTCCTTCAGCCCGGCACCGCATCGCAGCTGCGGGGGGCTTTTCGGCTAGGACGAAATGCCGGCGGAGCCCCCCACGCAGCCCAGAGTCCCGCTGCTGCCCCGACCCCACCACTGCAGGGAAGCTGCATTGGGACCGCCACCGGATTTGTGAGTATATGGCCACCCCACAGAACACAGCCACCCCACAGTGCGCAACCACCCCACAGAACACAGCCACCCCACAGTGCCCAACCACTCCACAGAACACAGCCACCCCACAGAACACAGCACCCACAGAGCACAGCCACCCCACAGAGCACAGCCAACCCACAGAGCACCACTACTGCACCAGCCTGGACCACAGAACGACCCCAGTGACCACTCCTCTACCTGTGCTGATCCGTTCGCTGGTAAGCTGAATTCGGACAGTAAGACGGACCCCCATTTGACACATTATTTTTTTCCCTAATTTTCCTTCTGAAAATTTGGGGTGCGTCTTATGGTCCGGTGCGTCTTATAGTCCGAAAAATACGGTATGCTTTTCTATACTTATTCCCAGCATTTTGCTTATAGCCTTGTTCATGTCTCTACTTATGAATTTTGATTCAATGACCAGCTTCTTTCCTATAACGGTTTCCATGGTAACCTCCTTCACCTTAGACACTGCTGGCGGATAGCTTTATTCCACCTATGACCTATGTATTTAATACTATTTGTTGTATGTTGAATATTGATTCCTATTATGCATCTTCTGACATTTTTTTCTTTTTGTTTCTCTTTATATGTTACACATTCTATTTATCACCAGTTCTGATGAAGGACGGGATGTGGACCGAAAATGTTTAACGCTAATTCTGGATGCAATAAATGGAACATTTTGTTTTAGTCACTTTTCTACCAAGTTTTTTCAACAATTTGTACTACGGGTTGGATACCCTACTTGAGCACCACCGTTTTTGTGACTGTATGAGTGCAGTGTCTGTTTCTTCTTAAGGGTTGGGATTAGGGGTGTGTTAGGGTTATGGTTGGAGTTAGAATTGTGGGGTTCCCACTGTTTAGGCACATGAGGGGCTCCCCAAACGCGACAAGGCGTCAAACGGTGCTCCTTCCCTTCCGACCTCTGCCATGCACCTAAACAGTGTTTTACCCTCACATATGGAGTATCCGCATACTCAGGACAAATTGCACAACAACTTTTGGGGTCCAATTTCTCCTTTTACCCTTGGGAAAATAAAAAATTGGGGGTGAAAATATTTTTGTGAAAAATATGATTTATTTCTATGGCTCTAAACTTATAAACTTCTGTGAAGCACTTTGTGGTTTAAAGTGCTCACCACACATCTAGATAAGTTCCTTAGGGGGTCTACTTTCCAAAATGGTGTCACTTGTGGGGGGGTTTCCACTGTTTAGGCCTATCAGGGGCTCTCCGAACGCGACATGGCTTCTGATCTCAATTTCAGCCAATTCTGCATTGAAAAGTCAAATGGTGCTCCTTTACTTCCGAGCTCTGCCATGTGCCCAAACCGTGGTTTATCCCCACATATGGGCTATCAGCGTACTTAGGACAAATTGTACAACAACTTTTGGGGTCCAATTTCTCCTGTTTCCCTTGGTAAAATAAAACAAATTGGATCTGAAATAAATTTTTGTGAAAAAAAGTTGAATGTTCATTTTTTTTAAAACATTCAAAAAATTCCTGTGAAGCACTTGAAGGGTTAATAAACTTCTTGAATGTGGTTTTGAGCACCTTCAGGGGTGCAGTTTTTAGAATGGTGTCACTTTTGGGTATTTTCTATCATATAGACCCCTCAAAGTGACTTCAAATGTGATGTAGTCCCTAAAAAAAGGTCTTGTAAAAATTAGAAATCGCTGTTTAATTTTTAACCCTGACAACTTCTTAAGCAAAAAAAAAAAAATTTTGTTCCAAAATTGTGCTGATGTAAAGTAGACATGTGGGAAATGTTACTTATTAAGTAATTTGTGTGACATATCTTTGTGATTTATGGGCATGAAATATCAAAGTTGGAAAATTTAGAAATTTACAAAATTTTCGCTAAATTTCTGTTTTTTTCACAAATAAACGCAAGTCATAGCAAAGAAATGTTACCACTATCATGAAGTACAATATGTCACGAGAAAACAGTGTCAGTATCACCGGGATCCATGGACGCATTCCAGAGTTAGTACCTCATAAAGGGACAGGGGTTAAATAAAAGATTGGTGACCTGTTGCATACAAATTAGAAAAAATCCTCTCTCTTAGGACTTCACAATGTTTATTAGTTTTGAGGTCATTAAAGGGGTTTTCCGGTCAAAACTGATAAGTCTGCAGTCACGCTGTGTGACTGCAGACTTATGAATCCCCCCAATGCACGCACTGTGCGCTGCGGGGATTCACCAGTTTCAGACGTGGGACCAGAGGGTGTGTATGCATTATACATGCCCCTGGCCAGTGGGCGCGGCTTCGCTCTCCATACACTTGTATTGAGCTGAGGCCGAGCCCCATCTAGTGACGTGATCATCTAGTAGGTGTGGTCAACTAGAGGGCGTGGCCTCGCTCCATAAAAGTTTATGGAGAGCGAGGCCACTCCCACTGGCCTAGGGTATGTATAACTCGTACATACCCTTCGGTCCCGGGTTTCAAAACGGCGAATCCCGGCAGCGCACAGTGCTTACACTAGGGGGATTCATAAGTCTGCAGTCACGCAGACTGACTGCCAACTTATCTGTTTTGACAACCCCTTTAAAAGCAAAGTTTTGAAAAACAAAGGGCCTCTATGAACTGAATGTTTACAAATATAATTTTTCTGAGAAGCCAATAAAAGTATCACTCCTGGAATATTTTTTTTTAAAAATAAAAGCTATTTACACAGAAAAACAAGATAAAAAGAACACATTTATAAAAAAATAAAAGCAGCTTGACTGTTCTGAAAAACAGAGCAAAGCAAAACAATGACATAATGTAAAAAGATCAAGTTCATCAGGTTTCCGTTGTTCTGAGTTGCAAGACAAATAAAGTTGGTGAGAGATTCCATTAACTTGGCAGAGTTATCTGCTCACATGATAAACACTGAGCCCATGTTTTTAGATTCACCCACAGATGTGTGAATTTGTCATCCAAGTCATTTCCATTTCCAGCAACAGGATTGCTGCGAAAAGGTTCAGATGAACTGAACACACAATACTGAGCATCATTTTGTCTTGTTTTGATTTTCATTTTGACTTGTCTCCACTTTCATTTTGGGGGTCTCTCCAAATCCAGGCTTCCATTGGTTCAAAAATGTGATTTCCATTGATGATTTTTGTGTGATTATGTTGACAGCACATTCAACCAGTATTCAATGAGAATATTTCATTAATTTAGATCTAGGATGTTCCCTAGTGTTCCTTCTATTTTTCTGAGCAGTGTATTTTCACCTTGGATCTATTACTCTAGGGGGGGCAATTAATTTTCGCGAGCGGCCACATGACAGACTGTGACTGTTGTGCAGGGGTGAACCAATAGGCTGAAATTGTACTCAATATTAATATTAACATATTAATAATAATTATATTACTTAATATGGAGCAGAATTAAGTATGCTGACATCCCCTATATACAGTATGAGCCCGCACACAGCACCCTATATATCATAAGAGCACACACAGTTCCCTATATAGTTTGAGCCCATACATAGCCTCCTATATACAATGAGCCCCCACATAGCCTCTCTATATACAATATGAGCCGCAACTTAGCCTCCTATATATGGTGTGAGCCACTCATAGCCTCCATATATACAGTGTGAGCCACAAGTGGCTTCCAAATATATAGTGTGAGCCCCATGTGGCCGTCTATATACATACAAATATCCCATACACATGAAAAAAACAAATCAACACATATTCACCTCGTTCCCTCGCTGCTCTGCTCATGCCCCCTGTGCACCAAGTCTCATTAGCAGTGCAATAAAATGATGTGCTGTCTCTCATGCTGATTGGTGAAGATGGAGACAGCGGCCTCGTCTCCCACCAATGTATTCACCGCTGTCTGCATACTGAGGATGCAGTCAGTGGTGACAGCAGGCGACGGAGGGCAAGGTACAGCCCGTGGGCCATTGTTTCAGCCCCTCAGCTGTCTTGGGCCACAGTTTGCACAGGTCTGTATTGCTCGGTTTATGGCAACAGGTTATACACTTAATGTACCATGTGAAACAGCAATAAAAAGGTAAAATTGATTTTACCAACATATGTAGTACAAAGTGTAAATACATGCCAATAACTCCAGCTTCGTTTTTTGACAATATTTTTTATTTTTCTCTAGATAACACTTACCGGTTACTTTTGGGATTCCTTGTAGACGGGGGACAGGAAACGCTACAATGACACCGAGATTTGTTCCAACCATTAGCAATCCATGACAAACCAGCAAGCTAGTTACAGACACACGCTGCTGTCCTGAAATTATGGGGGGGGAAGAAATAAAAAATGAAATAACTATTGTCAGTAGGACATTTTAAAACATAAATAAAGAAAAAAAATAACACAATGCAAGACCTGGAATCATCATTGGTGCCAGAAAGAGCTGCAGGGTAAATAAGAATTTTATATCAACAAAATGATAAACTTTGAATTAATGCAAGAACATTATTTAAAAACATGGTTTAGAGGTTTTAACCGTCTATTGCAGACCTTATGAGGTGTATTTTCCCAAAATGACAAACTATCCCCTAACCCTTGGATAGGAGTGTAAGGGATAACTTGTTTATTCCTGTGGGTCCAACATCTGGGATACCCAGAAATCCCAAGAACTTGGCTCTATAAAACTCAGTCATGTATATGGCAGTGGTGAGCATGTTTGGCCTCCACTACACCAACTAGAAATGGGATTGGCAAAAATAGCAGAGTATTATACTCCACTTTCTCCAGCAGGTCCACAGATAATGAATAATTGCATATAGAAAAAAGCAACAAAAACTTTAAAGCACAAAAGTAATAACGATGTAATTAAAAGTTCTGAAAGTTTGCAAATATAAAATTTCGGAGAGCAAGCATGCGCACCTTTGCTCCATTGAAGACGTGGCTCTAACAAATAAGGTTCTCAAAATTACTGAGGTTCCCAGCAGTCAGAAAGTAATCGCCTATCCAACTGAGAGAGGATAATTTGCGACTTGCCCTGTAATGTTCTGAAAGTAGCAGTAGATACCAGCACTTCCATGTCAATAAAATATCACTATAGCTGATGTTTAACCACCAAATCTAGTTGTCTTTCACATGGTTTTACAGTGAGTGATTATCAAACGAGAGAAGGAAAAGCTTCATAAAAAAACAGACTTGCCTGGGAGAAAAAGACAATAGGTAGGTTAGAGCAAGTCAAAAACTATTTTTTGGGGGTAAAAAAAAAGTCCCGTTGGAAAGAAAATGATTGAGCTTGCAAGAGAAAGACTCAGAACAAATTTCCAGTTTTGGTTGCACGTAGGTTAAAATGAGAATAACCAAACAACTCAAAATGTGCTAAAATACATTTCTAATATTTTAAAAAATTCTATCAGTGATGAATTTAGTCCTCTTTTTCAACAACAGTCACACAATTTTTGACATTTCAGAGTCAGCCAAATCTTTTTGGCCCATTTTGCCTAAGGAAAACAAGCTGCCTAATAATTCTGCACAACTTGATAAAGGATAATGCTATCCTTAGGCCTCACTCTTCCTCGTTACACAATAATTTTGCTTCATTCAAGTTTTTACAGCTTGGAGGTGTTAAAACGCGCATATTAAAAATAATAAGGTCAAAATATTCAATAACCTATTAATTACTTAGTGTATCTTATGAAGACTCGTGTGGCTTAGATATGTATGTCAATTACCTGATATTAACCTCTTAGTGACAGTACTTAATGACCAAGCCAATTTTTACAGTTCTGATCATTCACACTTTATGAGGTTATAGCTTTGGAATGCTATCCCACTAATTCTGAGACTGTTTTTTCGTGACATATTGTATTTCATGTTAGTGGTAAAATTTCTTCGATATGACTTGCGTTTAAGAAAAAACGGAAATTTGGCAAAATTATTTAAAATTTAGCAATTTTCAAACTTAATTTTTGTGCCCTTAAATCAGTCATATTGAACAAAATAGTTAATAAATACAATTTCCCACATGTCTACTTTACATCAGCACAATTTTGGAAACATTTTTTTTGTTAGGATGTTATAAGAGTTAAAATTTGACCAGCGATTTCTCATTTTTCCAACAAAATTTACAAAACCATTTTTTTTAGGGACCCCATTTGAAGTGAGTTTGGAGAGTCAATAAGATAGAAAATACCCAAAAGTGACACCATTCTAAAAACTGCACCCTTCAAGGTGTGCAAAACCACATTCAAGAAGTATATTAACGCTTCAGGTGTTTCACGAAAACTAAAGCAACGTGGAAGGAAAAAATGAACATGTTACTTTTTTCACAAAAAATTTTACTTTGGAACCAAACTTTTATTTTCACATGGGTATCAGTAGAAAATGGACCAGAAAATGTGTGCAATTTCTCCTGAGTACGCCGATACCCTGTATGTGGGGGAAAGCCACTGTTTGGGCGCATGGCAGGGCTCAGAAGGGAGGGAGCACCGTCTGACATGTCGTGTTTGGAGACCTCCTGATGAACCTAAACAGTGGAAACCCCCCCAATTCTAACTCCAACCCTAAAACAGCCCTAACTCCAACACACCCCTAACCCTAGTCCCAACTATAACCCCAACCATAACCCTAACGGAAAAAAAATACATTTTATTTTATTATTTTTACCTAAGGGGGTGATAAAGGGGTTTGATTTACTATTTTATAGGGTCTATCACAGTGATCAAAATGAACCAATAGGAAAAATTTCCTATTGTTCTTGGGTGCCGGCTGGCAGTTCTCGGAGGGCGCACTGCGCATGAGCCCGCCATTATCTTCCCGGAAGAAGACGCCAACTGACGAGGGACAGGACCGGGGGATACAGGAGGGTCCAAGGACACTTGAGGTACTGGGGGGAGGGCTCGGGGGACCCCATTTCTCTCTCCTCTGGTATGCTAGATCATATAAGAGGAGAGAAATTAAATGGGAAATCTGACTTTTTTTTGCGGTCACCGTTATTCCGAGAATAACGGTGATCACAATGCTGGGGTCAGTAAAAACCGACTCGAATCATGTTCTCCGAATCATGTTTTCAGAAGCTGAGGAGCGCTATAACCTTATTTCTCAGCGCCGTTAAAAAGCGGCACTGAGGAATAAGTACCCTTAACTGCCGCCATTAAAAGGTATCTCGACGGTCATTAATGGGTTAAGCTTTTTTCCACTAAAGCTTTAGTTCTATATAATCAATATGACATCGCTGTAATGAAAAAATTGCTCTCTGTAAACCGACTTCCTGGATAGTCTGTGATTACTAGAGATGAGCGAACGTGTTTGAAAAACGTTCGCTAATCTCAAATTCAGCACGAATGTAGCACATTCGGAATAGTGTTTGCTTTCACAAGCATTTTTACTCAAAGTCGGCAATAGCTGGTCACAGTTTGGTAAATCATTGCATTTCCACTAATGCTTTTGTATTACTTTGGCTACAATAGTGGTGTTGTATGATGAGCGGGAGGGACGTGTTTGATGAGGGCAGGGAGTGTGGAGGGGGTTAAAGGAACTTCTGTAAAGATTACAGAGCGGCGTGCGCATTTTTTCTCTTAACCCCTTCACTCCCAAGGGTGGGTTGCACGTTAATGACCGGGCCAATTTTTACAATTCTGACCACTGTCTCTTTATGAGGTTATAACTCTGGAACGCTTCAACGGATCTTCGCGATTCTGAGATTGTTTTCTCGTGACATATTGTACTTCACGTTAGAAAATTTCTTCGATATAACTTGCGTGTATTTTTGAAAAAAACGCAAATATGGCGAAAATTTTTAAAATTTTGCAATTTTCAAACTTTGAATTTTTATTCCCTTAAAACAGAGAAATATATCACACAAAGAGTTAAGAAATAACATTTCCCACATGTCTACTTTACATCAGCACAATTTTGGAACCAAAATTTTTTTTTGTTAGGAAGTTATAAGGGTTAAAAGTTGACCAGCGATTTCTCATTTTTACAACAAAATTTACAAAGCCATTTTTTTAGGGACCACCTCATATTTGAAGTCACTTTGAGGGGTCTATATAGCAGAAAATACCCAAAAGTGACACCATTCTAAAAACTGCACCCCTCAAGGTACTCAAAACCACATTCAAGAAGTTTATTAACCCTTCAGGTGCTTCACAGGAGCTGAAGCAACGTGGAAGGAAAAAATGAATATTTAACTTTTTAGCCACAAAAATGATCTTTTACAAACTTTTTTTTTATTTTCACAAGGGTAAAAGGAGAAAATGGACAGATAAGGTTGTTGTGCAATTTCTCCTGAGTACGCCAATACCCAATATGTGGGGGAAAACCACTGTTTGGGCACACGGCAGAGCTCGTAAGGGAAGGAGCGCCGTTTGACTTTTTCAAACTAAAATTGGCTGGAATTGAGATTGGACGCCATGTCACGTTTGAAGAACCTCTGATGTGCTTAAACAGTGGAAACCCCCCACAAGTGACACCATTTTTGAAACTAGACCCCCTAAGGTACTTATCTAAATCTGTTGTGAGCAATTTTTTTTCCCACAAAAATTATCTTTTAGTCACTAATTTTTTATTTTCCCAAGGGTAACAGGAGAAATTGGACCACAAAAGTTGTTGTCCAATTTGTCCTGAGTACGCTGATACCCCATATGTGGGGGGGAACCACTGTTTGGGCGCATGGCAGAGCTCGGAATGGAAGGAGCACCATTTGACTTTTTCCAACCAAAATTGGCTGGAATTGAGATTGGACGCCATGTTGCATTTGGAGAGCCCCTGATGTGCCTAAACAGTGGAAACCCCTCACAAATGACCCCATTTGGGAAACTAGACCCTAAGGAACTTATCTAGATCTTTGATGAGCAATTTGAACCCCCAAGTGCTTCACACAAGTTTATAACGTAGAGCCGTAAAATTAAAAAATCATTTTTTCCACAAAAATGATCTTTTCACCCCAATTTTTATTTTCCCAAGGGCAACAAGACTTCAAAAGTTATTGTGCAATTTGTCCTGAGTGCGCTGATACCCCATATGTGAGAGTAAACCACTGTTTGGGTGCATGGCAGAGTTTGGAAGGAAAGGAGCGCCGTTTGACTTTTTCAACGCAGAATTGGCTGGACGCCATGTCGTGTTTGGGGAGCTCCTGATCTGCCTAAACAGTGGAAACCCCATAAATGACACCATTTTGGAAACTAGACTCCTCAAGGAACTTATCTAGATGTGTGGTGAGAACTTTGAACCCCCAGGTGTTTCACTAAAGTTTATAATGTACAGCCGTAAAATAAAAAATCTTTTTTTTTTTTTTTTACAAAAATGATTTTTTTTGCCCCAATATTTTATTTTCACAAGGATAACAGGAGAAATTGGACCCCAAAAGTTGTTGTCCAATTTGTCCTGAGCACGCTGATACCCAATATGTGGGAGAAAACTACTGTATGGGCACACGTCGGGGCTCGGAAGGGAAGTAGTGACGTTTTGGATTGCAGACTTTGATGGAATGGTCTGGGGGCGTCATGTCGCATTTGGAGAGCCCCTGATGCGCCTAAACAGTGGAAACCCCCCACAAGTGACCCCATTTTGGAAAACAGACCCCACAAGGAACTTATCTAGATGTGTGGTGAGCACTTTGAACCCCGAAGTGCTTCACAGAAGTTTATAACGCACAGCCGTAAAAACAAAAAATCATTTTTTTTTTTTTTTTTTACAAAAATGATATTTTCGCCCCCAGTTTTTTATTTTCCCAAGGGTAACAGAAGAAATAGGACAAATTGCACAATAACTCTTGGGGTCCAGAGTACGCTGATACCCCATATGTGGGGCTAAACTATTGTTTGGGCGCAGAATTGAAGGAGCACCGTTTGACTTTTTCAACGCAGAATTGGCTGGAATTGAGATCAGACGCCATGTCACATTTGGAGAGCCCCTGATGTGCCTAAACAGCGGAAACCCCCCAATTCTAACTCCAACCCTAACCCCAACACACCCCTAGCCCCAACCCTAACCACAAACCTAACCCTAACACACCCCTAATCCTAATCCTAACTTTAGCGCTAACCCTAACCTTAGCCGCAACCCTAATGGGAAAATGGAAATAAATACATTTTTTTTATTTTATTATTTTTCCCTAACTAAGGGGGTGATAAAGGGGGGTTTGGTTTACTATTTATAGCGGGTTTTTATGATTGGCAGCTGTCACGCTAAAAGACGCTTTTTATTGCAAAAAATAGTTTTTGCATCACCACATTTTGAGAGCTATAATTTTGGCATATTTATATTTATCTTATTTTTTGCGGTACGAGTTGACGTTTTTATTGGTACCATTTTTGAGCACGTGCCATTTTTTGATCGCTTTTTATTTCGATTTTTGGGAGGTTAGAATGAACAAAAATTAGCAATTCATGAATTTTTTTGGGGGGAGGCGTTTTTACCGTTCCGCGTGTGGTAAAATTGATAAAGCAGTTTTATTCTTCGGGTCAGTACTATTACAGCGATATCTCATTTATATCATTTTTTTATGTTTTGGCGCTTTTATAGAATAAAAACAATTTTATATAAAAAATTATTTTTGCATCGCTTTATTCTGCGAGCTATAACTTTTTTATTTTTTCGCTGATGATGCTGTATGGTGGCTCGTTTTTTGCGGGACAAGATGACGTTTTCAGCGGTACCATGTTTATTTATATCGGTCTTTTTGATCGCATGTTATTCCACTTTTTGTTCGGCGGTATGATGATAAAGCATTTTTTTTTTTTTTTTTTTAAGGGGTTCACTAAAGGGGTTAACTAGTTGGACATTTTATAGGGGGGGTCGTTACGGACGCGGCGATACCAAATATGTGTACTTTTATTGTTTTGTTTTTTTTATTTACAGGAAGAAATGAATTTATTGGGGAATATTTATTTTTGTTTTATTTATTTTGGAATTTTTTTTAAAACATGTATATTTTTATTTTTTTTTAACTTTTTTACTTTGTCCCAGGGTGGGACATCACTGTATTTTATCAGATCGCTGGTGTGACAGTGTGCCCAGCACTCTGTCACACCAGCGATCTCACAGGCACTGCTGCAGGCTTCTCAGTGCCTGCTCTCAGCAGGCACTGAGGAAGCGGCCTCCCTGCAGGACCTGGCGGCCATCTTGGATTCGGGTCCTGGGAGGGAGGAAGCCCTCAGAACAGCGCGATCACATCGCGCTGGTCTGAGGGTCTCATGGGAGCGAGCAGGGAGCCCCTTCCTGCGCGATGCTCCCCTGTGCCCCCGGTACACCGCGATCATATTTGATCGCGGTGTGCCAGGGGTTAATGTGCCGGGAGCGGTCCGTGACCGCTCCTGACACACAGTCACGGGTGTCAGCTGTATAAACAGCTGACATCCGGCGGCGATTAGCTGCGCTCCCCCCGGGAGCGCAGCTGATCGCCTATGACGTACTATCCCGTCCATGGTCAGATTGGCACGGGTTTCATGGACGGGATAGTACGTCTGATGTCAGAGAGGGGTTAACTTTATGTGTGTCGATTCCGGGAAACAGAGAGCAGAAACCATCCACAACGTTATGACACAAGGTCTTCTGTGATTAGTTGCTGAAGTCACATGTCCCTGGCCATATAAAAGGCAGACATCTTGTTATGCTGGTGCCATTTGCTCAGTGTCATAGTGTCCTTCGGCCTACCAGTTAACCATTTGATAAGCGATGTTCCCACACAGTGGACTTAAACTCTGCACATGTTTCAGCAGCTGTGGCAGCAGCGAAGAGCCCTGATGCAGTATGTCCTTTTGAATAGTCTGGGACAACACAGTCCGACATGGTGCAAATCATGCTTGCGGAGTGGGCACAGGTGAAGGACCTCTGCACCCTTCTGAACAATTTTGAAATGGCTACCAACATGGTTAGTGTCGACTATACCATCATCAGCATCACTATTCCAGTCACTTACATGCTGGAGCACACTTTGAATAGTTTGCATGAGGAGGTGATGGTCCCAGAGGAAGAGTTGGAAGCAGAGGAGGGTGCGGAAAGGATAACAATATCTCAAACTTCCAGACTGTCGTTGCACACGCAGGTGCCATGAGAGGGTTGCTTACAGCGATCAAAGGGGATCAATAACAGACAAACTGTTAGTGAAGATGAAGGAGCCAAGGAGCAAATTGAGGAGGACAAAGTGATGGACTCACAACAGTCAGGAGATTTAGAGGATAATGATACGCTCTCTGTTGTCCGTGGTTGGCGGGAGGGGATGGGGGAAGCAACCTTCAGTGTTACCCCACCTCCAACATAGCATGGACCTCATGGAAGCTCCCGACACATGAGCACCTTCTTGCTGCACTATCTTCAACACGATACCCGTATTCTTAGGGTTAGAAATAGTGCTGACTACTGGGTTGCCACTCTGTTAGATCCACAGTACAACAGTAAATTTAGCCAGATGCTTCCCCCTAGAAAGGGATGCACACATGCTGGAGTATCTAAATACGCTTGAAGATAATCTTAAGGCTGGTTTCACATTAGCGTTTTTTAGCGCAGCGCATCGTGCTCATCAGATTGCATGCGCCCCTATGTTTAACATGGGGGGCGCATGGTTAGCGTTTGCATGCGATCATCAGTATTTTCGTGCGCATGCATTATTTCGAGGTGAGCGCCCAGCCCCTTTCTGAACGCGTGGTGAATCCGGATGTGCTCATTGAACACATCCGGAATCACCGCAGCGCTACATAGGCCTGTGTTATTTCCCTTGCGGCGACGGAGCGTCGCCGCAAGGAAAAAGGACATGATGCGATCTAAAAAGACGTGCCGCATGTCCATTAACGCAGGTCTACCGCCTGCGTGTTTTTACGCATAGTGGAGACGGAATTTCTTGAAATCCCCTCCACTATGCTGTAACATCTGGACGCTGCGTGTTTGACGCTGCGCCAGCGCACAGCGTCAAACACCGCATTTACTGAAGGAATCCTGAACGTGGAAACACACCCTAACATGTTCGAAGATTATGATGCCAAAACGTTAGGTGTTTCCATTATTTTGTCCATCCCCTGTACATGCAGGCTCATGACTGGCCAATCTATTTGAACCATTTACAAGTGTTTCTCACAAAATTAGAATATCATCAAAAAGTTAATTTATTTCAGTTCTTCAATACAAAAAGTTAAACACATATAGAGTCATTACAAACTGAGATATCCATTTGATGTGTTTATTTCTGGTAATGTTGATGATTATGGCTTACAGCCAATGAAAATCCAAAAGTCATTATCTCAGTAAATATTTTTTTTAAATCATCCCCTTCCAGGCTCTTTAAGAAAACTGGTGTCTTTCTGGAGGAGGGAGCGAATGTGCCGCATTAATTTGTATTTATGTCTGCATGGAGTTGACAGTGTGGTGGTTTTCGTTTGAGGTAGTGCTGTGACTGTCATATTTCACTAGGGCAGTCAATGTGGTGACAATATTTTATAGGAGAGAATAGTGTGGAATCCATGTACCATAAGTGACACAGTGAGGGGGTAATTTTTTGCAGAAGGAGCACAATGTGGGGTAACTATTTATTCACGGTAACAACATAGGGCTTATTTAGGGCACAGAGTGGGTGGTTATTCTTATTCAAGAACATTAGAATGACACTTATTTTTAAAGGCACCATTTAGGGATGTGCTGCAGAAGACTGGAGAAGATGGAGGTCCGCATAGACTAGATGTGGCTGTGAGAAATCATCACTGAGTCAGGTACCTAGATCTAAGGTCATTGGTCAGTTGCAGCCTTTAAACGACCGCTGAGCTGCTATATGAAGCCGATCAGCAGTCACTTAACCTGTTTAGACAGGATGTGGCCTCACTTTCATGTGCACAGAACAATCGTTAACATGAGAGCGATGATCTATAAAGGGGAGTCTTTCACCCCCAAAATGCTAATTATTATGCAACACATTTATATAGGGGATTAAGCCCAAGCACATACAGTGTTAACTTAATATTTTATTTTTTATATGCAAATGAGGGCGCTTCTGTGCTCCCTTGGCGCAGCCTATACCTTGGTGCAGTAACCTAATTGCATTTTAAAGCCATTCCCTTGGTATAATTGACAGAGGTCCTTTGGTAACAGTTAGTGCTGTCTAAAATAACTTCGCTTTTAAAATAAATAATTTTAGTGATAGGTTCTCTTTAAAGGGAGTCTGTCACCCCATTTTTGGACTATGAGATGCGACCACCGCCATCAGGGGTTTATCTACAGCACTCTGTAATGCTGTAGATAAGCCCCCGATGTCACCTGAAAGTGAAGAAAAACGAGTTAGATTATACTCACCCAGGGGCGGTTGGCCGTCTGGTCCGGTCCGATGGGCGTCGCGGTCCGGCGCTTCCCATCTTCTAGCGAAGCCGGCCTCTTCTCTGCGTCCCATCGCGGCTCCTGCGCAGGCGCACTGATCTGCCCTGGTGAGGGCAGAGCAGAGTACTGCAGTGCGCAGGCGCCGGACCTCTCTGACCTTTCCCGGCACCTGCGCACTGCAGTACTTTGCACTCACCAGGGCACATCAGTGCTCCTGCGCAGGAGCCGCGACGGGACGCAGAGAAGAGGCCGGCTTCGCTAGAAGATGGGAGGCGCCGAACCGGACCGTGACGCCCATCAGACCGGACCGGAATTAGACCGAATCTAACTCATTTTTCTTCACTTTCAGGGGACATCGGGGGCTTATCTACAGCATTACAGAATGCTGTAGATAAGCTCCTGATGGCGGTGGCCGTATCTCATAGTCCTAAAATGGGGTGACAGATTCCCTTTAATCATGGTATATCAGGCGGATTTTTGGACATGACTTGAATGACTGTGGATGTGGTAAAGTGCATTTAATTGTTTTTTTGTGATACGAAAAGGGTTTGAACTGCTTTATTTAACTTTGCCTTCCACTGGTCATTATAATCCTGTTCCATAAAGTGCACAGCTAACTTTCTGTTGTTCTTGGTGTCAATTTGGAAGCAATTGGCACTTCCAAGTAAGATGATCCAAGCTATCCACAGGGAAAAAAACTCCTCCCGATTGTGTGAAGTAGGGCAACATCTCTTACAAGAGCCGTTCTAATGGATTTATTCCTCATGATTAATCCTTATACTGTACGCATGCACATAATCTATAACACATGGCATCATTGAGACATGTGCAGTGCTACCAAAAGAGTCCATGCAGTGAATACTCCTTAATTTTTACGTTTCTGTGTAGTTATGTAGAGGAGTCAATCATAATAGTCTGGCATTCTTTTTGGGCTTCTAAATTCTCAAAATGGGTCTTGTAGAGGTCATAACGTTCTGACACTGGAACCCATGAGTCAATCACCAGCGGCTGCAGGGATCCACTATGGCCAGTGAATGGCAGGGATGCCTCACATCTCCCTGGGTCAGGAAAAGCAGACTGGCAGGGGGCATGATGGCATCAGATGAGAGTGGCAGGGGTTCACAGAGGTCATTACTTCTATTATTTTAACCATTTCTAAGCCCTCTAAAAATGATGTAGCACACATCCCTGTTACACACATGGGACAATTGAAGTGTAGATAAGATTTTTAAATACAAAACTGTTGGAAAATTCCCATAACAATAAGCTCACACATTCCAAAAACTTCCAAACTATAAGGCAAATGCTTAATTACTGATGGAACATCTGTATTTGAGAATCTGATTCCTTACACACTTTTTGATTTTATGTCTAACTGCTTTTACATTTTGCATATATGTATACATATGTATATATTGCACAGTGGTAACATAAATTTTTCTTTGTCCTAGTTTATAACGTGTAAATATTTTTCTTCATCTTCAAAGACAGGTCGTTAGATCATTTTGTGACAAATGTGGCATTCCGTGATAACCCTTCACCCACTCATAAGCATGCACCATTGCTTATCATGTCGTTCTATGGGTGGAAAACATATTACAGTGATATTTCCTACTTCCTCCAAATTTCCACTGAGACTTTGTAATGTTCCTGCTGTTCGGACTTTAGCAACAAGTTTTATTCCATTGAAAAAAAAATTATTGAAATATTTTCTAAAGAGATAAGAAAACAGCACATTTCATCTCGACTGCATAAACATTACTTGTCAAGCGTACATACACACGGTTTAGTTGTTGAAAGACAGTTTTCTAAAAGAGAGGGGAACATTGTACTGTAACGGAAGATTTATGGAAATATGTCCTCATTTCCCTTAAAATGACAATAATAAAAGAGCATTTATTTGCAGTGGGCTGCTCAGTAATCGTCCTTCTGACGCACAATAGTCTTAATCCATACGTATTTAGTACGAAATACTGCGCTGTGTTCTCAATTTTCCCAAGAACTGAAAGTAAATCAACCATGTCATTATAACACTTTTAAAGGGGTTGTCTAATACTGAAAAATGCCTTATTATTGGTCCCAAAGTATTACATAGATAAAAGACGGATTTTGGTAAGAACTTACCTGTAAAATCCTTTTCAGCGAAGGAAGGAAGAGAGACACACTAGTCATTACTAGTGGGTAGGCGGAGTCCAGATGAGATAGACACCTCAGATTAAAAAGAGTGTTGACCGGCCCCTCCAGCTCGGGCTCCTCCTACTCAGCTCTCCAGTTGTACACAAGCTTAGGGAAGAGCAATATCACCAGCGGAGCAACATAACCCCTTCTGAAGGAATTCAGAGAAAAAAACACAAGAATACAGGTTATGCATGCATGTAGGCAAAAAACCACACAGTTCCAGGTACTACTCACTGGACCTGATCACTGCGATGAGCTGGCGATGCTGGAACAGAGCCTTAGCGCGTCGACCTCAGCCCAGATAATCGCTATCAGAGAAGGGTCACGCCGCATCTGAAAACATCAACACACTTCTGCCATGGGAGGGAGCTGTGTCTCTCTTCCTTCCTTCGCTGAAAAGGATTTTACAGGTAAGTTCTTACCAAAATCCGTCTTTCAGCAGCAGATGGAAGGAAGAGAGCCACACTAGTCATTACTAGTGGGACGTCCCAAAGCAGTCCAAAATTAAGGGTGGGAAAAAAACCAAA
>JARQOD010000005.1:220897911-221048537 GCA_033576555.1 Oophaga sylvatica | reverse complement strand
AAGAAACGTTCAAAAAATCGCTACAAAATTGCGTTGTTAGTAAATCGCAATGACCGCCAAAGTCTAAGGGGATCCTAACCGTTATGCTTGTTAATGAAATCGCCCAATTGGCAGGTCTAGCGACATTAAAAAGGTTCACAAACGTCGCTAGTAGCGTCGTCGTTACAGGAACTTTAGGGCCCGTATTATGTCCAGCCTCCCCACAACCTTTTATTGAAAAGGTGTGCGAGCTTCTTTGAGATAACCTGCAGGCAGCGCAGTCTGCCACCCATTTGTGCCTCAGAAAGGCGCCGCGCTGTGGGGGTGAAGGGGTTTAACTTCGCCCTAGACGGGAAGAAGCAAATCACCCCTGGTCGCGGTGCAGCGCTGCCAGGGGGAGGAGAGCATGTCCGAGGGAGCTTTCAGCCTGTCAGTAATGGCCGCCGCGCTGTGCCTCCGTGTGCTTCATGAGAGAACCCCGAAAAGGGACACTGCCGTAAAGCGCGCGCTCAGAGCGGCGCGAAATTTAAATAAAAAAAGGCGCGCAGCTCCTCTCTCCCCCGTTCCTATGTCCGCAGGCATCCACTTGCGGACAAAAAACACACAGTCACCGCATGTTACTGTAACAGGACTGCCACAGCATCCTGAAAACAACCAAACAATAAAAATGGGAGTACTCACCACCGAACCCACAGGGACCCCGGGGTTTTGGCCTTGCCATGTTTCCCCCCGGGCGGGGAAAACACAGTGACCCCTGCAGCGCGGTTTGGTCCCCGCCGGGGAAGCCATCCCATCCCCCGGGCCGGCAGGGTTCTGCAGGGACCCCCATATAGGGTAATACAGATCGCCAAGGGAGAGGTGGGGGTCCACACGCTGAGCCCCCCTGAACCTCTAGACCACATTTGGTGACCCCAGTCTCTTGCCCCGATAAAAATAATAAAATCTTTAGGAGCTGCTTCCAGCAGCGAACATCTTCTCTGACCTCAATTGAAAACTGGAGAGCTGAGTAGGAGGAGCCCGGCTGGAGGGGCGGGTCAACATCTTTTTAACTGAGGTGTCATCTCATCTGGGCCCGCCTACCCAAGTAAGGACTAGTGTGGCTCTCTTCCTTCCATCGCTGCTGAAACCGGATTTTGGAAAACTTACCTGTAAAACCCTTTTTCAGCGAAGGAAAAGCACAGTATTCATTACTGATGGGTAGGCGGACCCCCAGATCAGGATGTCCCTCGATAAAAAAGAGTGCTGACTGGCTGGCCCCTCCAGTCGGGCTCCCCTCTCAGTCCAGTCGTACCAAAGCTTTGAGGAAAGAGCCAAGATCACCAGGGAGCAACAAAACCCCTTCTGAAGGAACTTCAGGAAAAAAACCAAGGTACAGGTTATGCAGCAAAGAAAGCCAAAAACCCCAGGTTCCCAGGTATACTCAGGGAACCTGCCCTACTGCAGACTGGCGATGCTGGAACAGGCCTTGGGCCCCACCTCAGCCCAGTTTAATCCTATAAGAAAGGGTCGCGCTGCATCTGAAAAACAAACAATTTGCCTTGGGGGGTGCTGTGTCCCTTCCTTCCTTGCTAAAAAGGATTTTCAGGTAATTTCTTACCAAAATCCGTGTTTCAGCTGCAGATGGAAGGAAGAGAGCCCCATATTCATTATGATGGGACGTCCCAAAGCAGTTCAAAAATAAGGGGGGAAAAAAACCAAAAAAAAGGCAGAAACCCAACAACCTTAACAACAAAGCGCAACCAGCGCTAAACACAAGTTCACCAGAACTTTAAACTACGCGCCGAGGACCCTAGTCCCAGGCTGCATCAGCGGAAAAACACTGACGTCCACTTTAAAAACTTTGTAAAGGGTGGACAGAGTGCCAAGTTTGCCGCTCGGCAGAGCTGCACTGGAGGCACCTTGATGAAAAGCCCACGATTAGGCCACAGCTCTCGTAAATGGGCTCGAATTTAATCGGGCAAGTTCCCCCCGAAGACGGTAAGCTTCCAAATAGCTGACCGGACCAACGAGCTATGAATCCTTGGAAGTCGTTGACCACGCCGACGAACCGCTGGAACCACAAACAGGGAGGGTTTGCTTACGAAAACCTTGAGTAAAAGATAGATAAAACTTCAAGGGGCCCAAAAACCAATGTGTGTAAAGCTCGCTCTTTCACATTCTTCGGATCCGGGCAGAATGAAGGGAACACAATATCCTGGTTGACATGAAATTGTGACACCACTTTAGGCAAAAAATCACCTGAGTGCGAAACACTACACGATCCGGAAAAAACTCCAAAAAGGAGGCGAAAAGAAAGACTGCCAACTCAGAAACTCTCCTCAAGAAAATGACTGCAACAAGGAAAGAAACCCTTTCCCAAAAAAGTAAAGAAAGGGGTAGCAGAAAAACCCTAGGCCAAAAGGTTTATGCTGAAGACCCAAAAAAAGTTGACCGCCAAGGAGACCCGGGTGCCTTCCGCGGCGGAAACTTACGAGATATACCTCGGAAAAAGGAGAGCACGTCTCTATTTGAAGCAATGGTTCTCCGAAACAATAGGAACAGGCAGAAATCTACTTTCAAGTGCTTATCCAAACCCTTGTCTAGCCCATGCTGTAGAAAAGCCAACAGGTTGGAATGGAAATTTTCTCGGGGTTCGAGAGGACCCCAAACACCACGAAAAAAGGTTTCCCAAATTTTGTGGTAAATCCTAGAGTACCGGACATCTTGCACACGAAGGGTAGCAATGACCTCGGCTGAGAAACCTCTACGGGTCAAGTTTGGGTTCAAGAGCCACGCCGTCAAACCAGGGACATCAAGTCCGGATGACAAACGGGGGCCCCCCGAGTCAACAGTCCGGTTGAAGAGGGAGTGGAAAAGGAGGTCGCCAACAGCGACATTATTGTCGAGAACACACCCTTCTTCCTCTGGAGCTATCAAAATAGCTGGAATTTTTCTTAGCGATCCTCGCAGTACTAGAGGAAGAAAGAAAATCGGCGGGAATCATAGATCAGCTCGAACTGATCCCCCTGACCACTGAGCATCCACCGCACCCCCTTCGGATCCTTGTACCTGGCATGAATGTCGGTAACTTGGCATTGAAACCCGGTGCCCAAATCCATTGGGGGTTCCCCAGCGAGAGCACAGTAGTGCAAACAATCCGGATGGGGGGCTCCCTTCCCCGGAATCCATCCTTCTGCGACTGGAAAGTCCCGCTGTAACATCTGAACCCCTGGAATGGAATCGCCGAAAGGCGGTACATTGGCCTCTGCCCAAATCAGAATTGGGCACCTCTACCATGAGTCTGAACTCCTTGCCCACCTTGGTGATTGTATACGCGACGCCGTGCATTGTCTGTCTGCACACGGAGGCAGCCCGCTCAAAGGGGACCGAATGTTGGAGGCAAAGGAATCGCCCTCAATTCCAGGTGTTGTTTCGGAAGCACAACTTTCGATGACCATACCCCTGAATCCAAGATTGATCCAAACACCCCCCCCCGTCAGGTGGCACGGTGGTTAGGGACTGCCCACTTCGGAGGGAGGAAAGATTCCAGGGAATGCCCCTGACGAACCACCATTCTAGAGAATCCCGCACTGCGCGAGAAATGGTGACACGCATCCACGTTTGCACTGTTCCATCGACTCAAGATGAACTTTGAAGAGTCCTGGAGGGGAAAACTGGGCAAAAGGAATTGCCTCCATGGACGCCACCATCAGCCCTAGAACGCATACACTTCCGTAGAGACATTGCGTTGAGGATCTCATAATCTGTACATGTCGAAGAAGACATGACTTTTGTCTGGTGGTAGGGAAACACCGACCGAAACTGTCGAGTCATTCCCAAAAAAGAGGATTGTCCTCGTTTTTTCCCAGGGACGACTTCCCCAATTGACCAGCCAACCGAATCTTTCAGAAACTGAAGAGACAAATCCCGAGCCGTCAACCCTCCTCCTCCGAGGAAGCCATATCAAAAGATCGTCCAATAAGGGAGAAATCGTATCCCTGTCTTCGAAGGATTGCCTTGAGAGCGCCAGAAATTTTTGTAAAGACCCTTGGCGCGGGCTAAGCCGAACGGCAGAGCCACGAATGGTAATGATTTGCCTTGGAAATTTCGAAGAAAGCGCTGATAGCCTTTCCGATGGGAATAGCAAATAGGCTGCGAATGCGATTGACATCAGAAAACGTTCTGTGACAAGGCCACAACAGAACGAAGGACTCCATGCGAAATTTCGGCTGGACATGCGGTTAATCGCTTGAGATCCGAATCGGGCGAAATTTGTTCCCTTTTTGGGAACTTAAAAAGGTTGGAATAAAAACCTTTTCCTCGGTCCTCTGACGGAACGGTATCACTACACCTTTTGTAGCAGAGACGACCCCTCGCGTAGAGCGACAACAACTCGGGTTCCGAGGAACGCGAGACTGCAAAAACATTTGGGGGTCGGAAGCAAACTCTATGAAAAGCCTGCCGACACAATCCGCGTTGCCCCGGAATTGGAACGCGAGCCATTCAAGTCGCCTTGAAAAAAGCAGGCGACCCCCCCCTCGAGAATCCCGAGTGGACCCCTGGCGTCAATTAGACTTTGCGGGCTTTTTGGTCAAGTTCCCGTTGTCCTGGCGAAATCGCTTTTCCGGGAATACGAGTTTTCTGAGGGATTTCTTTCTGAGAAGGAAGGACGACCCGTCCCACGAGGAGTGCTAGATCGTCCCGGCCCGAAAGGACCCCCCACTATGACCCAGGCCTACTGGACACCGAGGCCATGGCCCTACCTGGGTATGCTATTCCTTCGCCTTAGCGGAAATCAGCTCTGTGAGGTCAGATCCAAAAAGAAGGCCACCCTTGTGGTAAGGCCAACAACCCTTGTTTGGAAATGCGTCCCCGGCCCACTGCTGAGCCATAAACCTTCTGACTGTGACCCGCTGAAGCTTGCGCTTTGGCCAGCAAGATGCCGTATCCAAAACGGCATCAAAGAATAACAGGGCTGCCGTTTTCTAACCATTCACAATTTTCCCGTATTCAGATAACGGGATTCATTGTGCAACTCCGTCTTCAGACGTGCCAACCAACTTAGGAAGCTCTAGCACACACATGGATCCGCACTCTCGGAAACCATGACCCGCGCCCATAGCTTGCTTTTCCGCCAATTCTGCTTTTCTACCAAAGGCTCCGTAAGCCCGCTTTTCCCTTAATAGGGAGTAGTGAGGATTTATTAACTGAGATAAAGCACATCCACTTTAGGAGCAGAAGTCCAATTCCTTTAACTCCGCAGAGCAAGATAAAGTGTATCCAAGAAATGCTTCCATGAAAACCTTATCTGGACTAGCGTTCCTCCTCTATTACTATTAAGCTCATCCAGAGCTGGCAAGTTGTAAGCGAAGACGGGACTCCTGGGAAAGCGTGCTGTTTTACCAGACGATAGTTACCTCCTCGGTAACTGTAAATATTCTTCATGGCTTCAATTAATGCCTCCGTACGCTTCGCCCAAAAGGAACCCCTGCGGCTCGTCCGCTTGATCGGATATTTCTCCATCCGATTTAAAGGGGAACCCGCCAAAATTAGATACGTCTGACTCGCTCCGTTAAGGGGGGTAACGGCCTGCGTGCTTCCTCTGAGAAGAATTAGCAGACACATATTGACCTAAAAGGTCAGACAAGTTGTTGATCGATCGAGCGATATCGTCCAATTTTTCACGCTGTCGACCGCAGCGCTAGACGTTGTGGAGGTCTGCGTATCTGATTGCCGCAATGGCACTGGGACGTGATCCGCGGCATCTGAACTCCGTTCAGACATGTCTCACCTGTATGAACAGGTCAAAGCGGTAATACCAGCAAAAACTATGCGGTTTTTCTTTTTTTTTTTTTTTTTATATATGCTGAAGGGTTAACGCTCCACCAGGCAGGGTTACCCAGCGGTATTCAGTCAAAAAATTTTTCTGGTAGAAATAACCTCAGAAGGGTTAATATTGCAAACTCACCACAACATATATATATGAAGTGTGAGTCCCAGCCAATTTTTGTCTCTAATGAGACTGCAGCTGCAGGATAGCGATCGCTGCGCTGCAGGGTGAGGAATCAGCACTCACCCAGCTGGCCGTGGTGTCTTATGAGGAGGGAGCGGTCTGAGGAGCCAGGAGCCTGTGTAATGGCCGCCACAGTGAGGGAGTCGCAGGAGAAACGCCAGAGCGCGCGTCTTCCTGCTCAAAAGACCGGGAATAGATAGGCCACGCCCCCTGCTAGCTCAAATGTTGAGCGCGAACTCCCCGCTCCTGCTCCCTCTCTGTCCTGCAGCTAACTGCCTGCGGACAAAAGATCACCACATCTACAATGTAACAGCGCTGTCACAGCAGCGCTGAAGCATACTGACATACAGTAGTAGCGCTGTCACCGCAGCGCTGAAGCACTCACACATTATTATAATAAAAATTGTGTGGAAAACTCATCAGCTCAGCGCCACAGGGACCCCTAAGGGTTTCTGGCGCTATGCCCATGCTTCCCCCCAGGGCGGGAAGCGCAGTGACCCAGCGTGTGGTTTGCGCCCCCGCCAGGGAAAACTCTCCTCATCCCCCAGGGCGGCAAGGATTCTGCAGGGACCATTATGTAATTACAGATCCGCCAAGGGAGAGGCTGGTGAAAAACACTGATAAACATGTAATAGCGCTGTCACCGCAGCGCTGAAGCATACTGATATACATGTAATAGCGCTGTCATCAGACGTAAAGCACTCACACATTAATAATAAAATTTTGTGTGGAGTACTCACCAGCCAAGGCGCCACAGGGACCCTCAGGGGTTTCTGGCGCTATGCCCATGCTTCCCCCCAGGGCGAGGAACGCAGTGACCGCACGTGTGGTTTGCGTCCCGCCAGGGAAGCTCTCCTCATCCCCAGGGCCGGCAAGGATTCTGCAGGGGACTTTAGGTAAGTACAGATCCGCCAAGGGAGAGGTGGGGTCAGCAGCGCTGGTACCCTGAGACCTCTAGACCAACTGTGATCCAGGTCTCCTGTCCGAATATAAAATAATAAAATCTTCTGAGGAGCTGCATTAGCAGCGACCATCCTTCTGGACTCAAATCTTAGACTGGAGCTGAGTAGGAGGAGCCCGAGCTGGGGGGCCAGCCAGTCAGCACTCTTTTGATCTGAGGTGACATCTGATCTGGGGCTCCGCCTACCCATCAGTAATGAATACTGTGGCTCTCTTCCTTCCATCTGCAGCTGAAAATATATATATACAGTATGTACTTTCAGGATTGGCGCCCCTTCTCTAATCTCAGCTGTGTCCTCCATCGGTCCGCTGAAACCTATCATCTAAGGGTTCGTTCACACTTTTTGTATAAATAATAGGACCCATTCTCATAGTAGGACGATTTTCTTCTCACTTGTCATCCGTGTGCTGTCATTATACATTTTTCACTCAGCAGCTACTAATGATTTACAGGACAGTTTACAGTTTCCTATGTTACAGAACTTTCCTATGTTACATGCGATTTTTTTTTCTCACACCCATCAGATTTTGGAGTGAAATTGCAGCATACTTTGATTTTTTTTCCCATGCCGAATAAAGCAGAGAAAAAAAAATATGCAGATCTGCACTGCCTCATTAAATAACATTGGTTCGAGTGCAATCTGATTTTTTTTATCTGACTGCACTTGTCCAAGTTATACATTAGTGTGAGCAGGCTCTTACGAGAATGCTGCAGTCAATTAGCGGCCGCTGATTAGATGCAATGTTCACATTTTAATACGAGCATAATTTAGTGGCCGCTGATTGGCTGCATTGGTCATCTGACATTTTTTATGTCAGGAGGCTAATACGGAACACAAGGCCGGGAATGAAGGAGTTGCGGCCATCTGGGAGGCAAGTACAGATTTTTCTTTTTTCTTTATGTAGCACCCACAGGCCATTAATAAAGGGTTTTCAAATACTGTGCAACAAAAAAAGCTATCACGCTACACAAACTGAAAATTAATCAAGGGTTATGGTCGTGCTTGTCATGCTGCAGAAATTTGTCCACATTATTAGAGAATTTAAACTCCAAATTGCTTGCCGAATGACTTCTAGATCTTGCAAATCTGGGGATAGCAGCGTGAAAATTATGGCTGAGATAATTAAATTATCAACATCGGTTTGCCGTTTTTTTTTGCACAACCAATCAGACTGTAGTTGTGCCTGAGATGTTGATATTGCTCTAGTAAGGTAATGCATGTCTACCACACAAGAATAGACAGTGAAACAGACAATTATTGACAGTTTTGCTGTAAAGAACACCCACTGCTTGATTTTATACAAATTGTTTAGTGTATTGTAAAGTAGAATGCAATAAATCAACCTACCTGACAACATGTTGTGTACTGGAGTTGCTATATTAATATCTTGAAGATGTTGAAAGGTCTCGGTATGGAAGAGACGTAACGTTGAGCCAGACGTAAAGGCAATCCAGATGCCAACTCCCGCAACTGCCATATGTGAAATCACCATGCCCTCTTCTTGGTGAGCCTCAAACTGGTGCTGAAAATTTGGCCACAACAGCAAGGACAATTTAGTGTTTCATGACCATAGAGCAATAAAGAAAGAAAAGCTATGTGTCACACCAACTGACCAACAAACTCCTGAGTGTGAACACTCCACCAAAGTTGGAGAAATTAATTCAGTCTAATACAAAGGAGAAAAAACAGCTGGGGTCTAACTAGTTCCCATTTAGTTTTTGAATGTCAAAAATAATTTATTGCCGTAATGAAAATGTTGGAAAGTTGCGGAACTGATCCTCTTTAAATTCTGTATCTCAATATAAATGCCCAATTTTGATAAAACACATGGAATGACAGACAAAACATATGTGGGAAACATATTATTTAAAGGGAACCTGTCGGATCCACATGCAGCATGAAGCACAGTCCAGCTCGCTCACAACTAACATCTATGTTTAGTCTGAAATGCTGTAGTATAACAAAGAAAAACAGATAAAAGCTTGGTATAGGAAAAGACGATGAGTCCAAGAGGTAAGTCACTAATGGCTTTTCACTGCCCACTCAGAGTGACAGGCCTCCACCTGTGTATAGGAGAAACCTGTCAGTCTAGCCAAGAGGGCAGGGAGAAGAGCAAGCACCTCTCTCAACTATGTTATACACTGAAACGCCGCAGAGGTTTCCGAACACACAGTTGTAAAGGATATGGAAAACGCAGAAACTTTAAAGATTACTTGCTGTTAAAATTCTACTCTGTTTCTGAGCTCTCACATGTGGTCATATGTCATATGATCTTAGGCTCCTTATTTCGTGTTACATTAATTTTGTTCAAAGTACAGAGATTTTTATTTTTATGCTTTGAACAGAACGTAGCCTGTGGTGAACATGTTGGAGACGACTTCGAGATGAGGCTCCCTCTGGTGGTTGCTGAGGGTATTGAACCTATGTTGAACAGCAAAAGTCCACCACCTGCAATTGATGAATGGTTATCAGGGGGACGGACTGGCCTGATATAAGTGAGCTGACCTCCCATGATCCTCGCCAATGATCAATTGTTACTTCCTGGTCTTGGTTGGAATTTAGCTTGCTTTTCTGCTGTCTCTGCTATCATTCAGATAAGTTACTTTCTGTTTTTTTTTTCTGTGGTTTGATTTTCTTGTTTTTGCTGCCTTGCTTTTTGAATTCAGCCAGGTCCCCTTTGGGGGCTTGTGCTGGTCTCTGTTCTCTTTTTATATTTGTTCATTTGCTCAGTTCTTGTGATTTTTACTGCTGGGTAACTGCGTGTTCACACCAGAGATCTGATATAGGTGGTCGAGACCGTGTGGTCTCAGCATTTTTGGAATCAGAAGTGTTGGAGTTTTTCCTGGGGTTTTGCTGGGTTGCAGACAGTATTCTCTCCTGTGCAGTCCTATCTAGACAGTTTTGGGCCCCAGCGCTTGCTCATTCTATTTTCTGTCTGCGTTCGTGTTTTCATCTTGTCTAACCGCCATTATATGTTTGGGGGCTTCCTATTCCTTTGGGGCTCTACTCCGGGGCAGTTAGCTTTCCTCTTTCCATCTTCAGGGGTAGCTAATCTCTGGCTGTGACGAGGCGTCTAGGGCACCGTAGGAACGTCCCACGGCTGCTTCTAGTTGTGCGGTTAGTTTAGGGGTCTGCACCCTATTAGATCCCAACCTCTCTGGTGTTTGGCTGCATCTGCGTTTTTTTGCTCCTGCCCTCCTTAGCTACCAAATCATAACAGTAGCCTGTCAATCCAGCACAGTCAATGACTGACTAGTAATGTGCACAGGGATGGAGAGCCAAGGCCACAAAAGTTGGATCCACAGAAAAAGTAATTTATAGGTATGGCCAGAAGGGATAGTGCTGGGCTTTCAGTGTGCTACCGTAGATTACATTATATTAAATGTAACCATTATAAGACTCATTGATCCCATACAGTAAACAGGGCCTGTGTGGGGCCAATGTCAGCAACTGTAACATTATGGACTGCAACAGAGTCTCAGTATAGCCCATACTAGGTGGAGGAAATGTTAGGAAGGAGAAACTGTGTGCAGCAATTTATCCATCTTGAGACTGTAAAGGAGTCTCTGGATGGTGCTGTTAGGATGGATGCGAGTGAGCTGGGGTGGATACAGCTCTGCTTCCTAGGTAATATAATCTTGAAGCACAAACAAACCAAACAGGAAATTCAGGATGTAAATAATAACAAACCAGAAAAATGGCTGTAAGAAGATTAATGGAAGCTAAAGATGAAGATAAAAGTAACAGGAGGGTTAGCGAGTCATTAAAACAATATCCAGACTGTTTATTTTTTTGGAGTACAGAAAACCACTTTAAAAAGACATGTTTAAAATGAGGGAGCGAGTCTGATTCATACTGCCCATGGATTCATGGGCCAGGTTCCATTTAAATGCAGCTGTATCCTTCTAAACAGAATTAAGAACCAATACAGGAGTTGCTACAGTACATGTTTCAAATGGAGCCATAGTAACAGAAGACCGGTTACCTCCAATTGCTGTTCTGTATCTGCACTTGTCATGGCTCAAGTGCAGAACAATGGTACAGCAGGCAATTAGTGGCAATCCGCGTGCGGATACTGCGGCTAGGCTGCAACCTTGCCTATTTCCGCAGAACAAAGATATCTTTAGGAAGATTTTTATCCACTTAACTAAAAATTACTGAAAATAGCCCTTACTAATACTATAATCATTGAATTAAAACTTTATACTGACCCACAGCTGTACCATATTCAGAAAAAGAATTAAAAAAAGAATACAGCCACGTAAAATATGTGCGAAAAGATCTCCATAACAATTAGTAATTAATCATACTTTAATTTGAATAATCTTATGTTCTGATACTACGTCACCTTTGTCCAACTTGTATTCAGTATTATCTATATTTTACAGACACCACAATTTCACCTTATTAGTATACTTGAAGAAACCATATACTTCACAAACTGATTCATATTTTAAAAAGGGAAACAAGAAAAAAACCTAAGGGTGTGTTTCCACGTTAAGGAAACCTGGCGTTTTGGACGGAGCGGAAACCCCGCTCCGCCCAAAGCCCCGTCCCCTTCTTAACGCGCGGTGAATCCGGATGTGTTCATTGAACACATCCGGAATCGCCGCAGCGCTAGATAAGACTCTGCTATTTACCTTGTGGCGACGGAGCGTCGCCGCAAGGTAAAAGGACATGCTGCGATCTGAAAAGATGCGCCGCATGTCCGTTTACGCAGGTCTGCAGCCTGCGTGTTTTAACGCATAGTGGAGACGGGATTTCTTGAAATCCCCTCCACTATGCTGTAACATCTGGACGCAGCGTTTCCTTACTGTGGAAACATACCCTAAGTTTTACATTGCATTTACTCATTAGGGATTGTAGATGTTTTGGTATTTACTGTACAAACTCTGTTTATTCAATTGTGAACCCCAATTAAAATAACAACTAGACAATTGCCTCACACAGTGGAGCCGCTCCAGCCATGTGGACACTGCTATTCCTGGTAGGTGACATGACATTGGTGTGTACATGTTCGCTGCAGCCAATTAGTGGCCACTGTTTGGTTGCAGCCGATCAATATTCCCTCATGGTGGATGTCTTTGCTGACAAAATAGTAAAGACTGCAGCCAAACAGTCGCCACCGATTGGCTACAGTGGATACGTGACACCTCAATGTCACATCAACTGCTGGGAATAGAGGCACCAACATCCCAATGAGTGGCGGTGCTGAGGGGGGGGGTGAGCATCCATTGTTTTTACCTTAATTGGAATCCAGAATTGATTAAATTTGTACAGGTGTATAGGGCCCCACATTTTTTCTCTAAGGCCGGCGTCACACTAGCGAGTTTGATGCGAGTTAGTCGCATGACTTACTCGCATCAACACCCGGCACGGCCGCCCGCTCTCGGACCAGAGTGTGCGGCGGCATAAAATACATGCAGCCGCACACTCTGGCTCCGAGAGCGGGCGGCCGTGCCGGGTGTTGATGCGAGTAAGTCGTGCGACTACCTCGCATCAAACTCGCTAGTGTGATGCCGGCCTAAAAGGGTTTTTTCAACCCTACGCTGCCTTGATTTTCAAGTCCCACCAGACTACCAGCTGTTGCAGTGAGGTCAATGAATTTTACCTGTACAATATGAGTTTCAAGGCTGTATCTTACACAAGATGCAAAAGGTCAGAATTTTCATTTTGGCTTAATAAATTTGTTTTGTGGATGTATTAACCCCTTCATGACCCAGTCTATTTTGACCTTAACCCCTTTACCCTCAAGGGAGGTTTGCAAGTTAATGATCGGGCCACTTGTTAAAATTCTGACCACTGTCTCTTTATGAGGTTATAACTAGAGATGAGCGACTTTGGTGAGTCGGGTTTCGGACCACCCGACTTTACCAAAAGGCGAGTCGGAGAAAATTGGTCCGACTAGCGACATAAAAGTCGGAGTTCCGACCGAAACCCTACCCCAATGCAAGTCAATGGGGAATAAAAGTCGGCAGTGAGTGAAGGACAGTCCTCCACTCATTGCCAACATTTATTCCCCATTGACTTTTGGTAAAGTCGGATGGTCCGAAACCCGACTCGACCAAAGTCGCTCATCTCTAGTTATAACTCTGGAACGCTTCAACAGATCTTCGCGATTCTAGATTGTTTTCTCGTGACATATTGTACTTTACGTTAGTGGTAAAAAAAAAATCTTCGATATAACTTGCATTTATTTTAGAAAAAAAAATGCAAATATTTTGAAAATTTTGAAATTTTCAAACTTTGAATTTTTATTCCCTTAAAACAGAGAAATATGTTACACAAAATAGTTAATAAATAACATTTCCCACATGTCTACTTACATCAGCACAATTTTGGAACCCAAATTTTTTTTTGATAGGAAATTATAAGGATTAAAAGTTGACCAGCGATTTCTCATTTTCACAACAAAATTTACAAAGCCATTTTTTTTAGGGACCACCTCACATTTGAAGTCACTTTGAGGGGTCTATATGCAGAAAATACCCAAAAGTGACACTATTCTTAAAATTGCACCCTTAAGGTACTCAAAACCACATTCAAGAAGTTTATTAACCCTTCAGGTGCTTCACAGGAGCTGAAGCAACATGGAAAGAAAAAATGAACATTTAACTTTTAGTCACAAAAATTATCTTTTACAAACTTTTTTTTATTTCACAAGGGTAAAATTAAAAATGGACAGATAAAGTTGTTGTGCAATTTCTCCTGAGTACGCCAATACCCCATATGTGGGGGAAAACCACTGTTTGGGCGCATGGCAGAGCTCATAAGGGAAGGAGCGCCATTTGACTTTTTCAAACCAAAATTGGCTGGAATTGAGATTGGACGCCATGTCGCGTTTGGAGAGCCCCCTGATGCACCTAAACAGTGGAAACCCCCCACAAGTGACACTATTTTGGAAATGAGACCCCTATGGAACTTATCTAGATCTGTTGTGAGCACTTTGAACCCCCAAGTGTTTCACAAAAGTTTATAATGCCTGGGTGTGAAAAAAAAAAAAAAAAACAATTTTCCACAAAAATGATTTTTTAGTCCCCAATTTTTGATTTTTCCCACGGAAATTGGACCCAAAAGGTGTTGTCCAATTTGTCCTGAGTACGCTGATACCCCATATGTGGGAGGGAAAAACTGTTTGGGCACACGGCAGGGCATGGAAAGGAAGTAATAACGTTTTGGAATGCAGACGTTGATGGGTGTCATGTTCTGTTTGCAGAGCCCCAGATGTGCTAAAACAGTGGAAACCCTCCACAAGTGACCCCATTTTGGAAACTAGACCCCCTAAGGAACTTATCTAGATCTGTGGTGAGCAATTTGAACCCCCAAGTGATTCACACAAGTTTAGAACGTAGAGCCGCAAAATGAAAAAATATTTTTTCCACAAAAATGATCTTTTCACCCAAACTTTTATTTTCCCAAGGGTAACAAGACTCCAAAAGTTATTGTGCAATTTGTCCTGAGCACGCTGATACCCATATGTGGGGGTAAACCACTGTTTGGGTGCACGGCCGAGCTTGGAAGGGAAGGAGCGCCGTTTAACTTTTTCAATTGGAATTGGCTGGACGCCATGTCACGTTTAGAGAGCCCCTGATGTGCCTAAACAGAGGAAACCCCTCACAAGTGACACTATTTTGGAAACTAGACCAAAATAGGAACTTATATAGATGTGTGGTGAGAACTTTGAACCCCCAGGTGTTTCACTAAAGTTTATAACGCCCCAGCGTGAAATTAAAAAAAACAATCATATTTTTTCCACAAACATCTTTTAGCCCCCAATTTTTCATTTTTCCAAGGGTAACAGGAGAAATTGGACCCAAAAGTTGTTGATCAATTTGTCCTGAGTACGCTGATACCCCATATGTGGGAGAAAACTACTGTGTGGGCACATGTCGGGGCACGGAAGTAGTGACGTTTTGTAATGCAGACTTTGATGGAATTGTCTGCAGGTGTCATGTCGCGTTTGGAGAGCCCCTGATGTGCCTAAACAGTGGAAACCCCCCACAAGTGACCCCATTTTGAAAGCAGACCCCCAAGGAACTTATCTAGATGTGTGGTGAGCACTTTGAACCCCCAAGTGCTTCACAGAAGTTTATAACGCAGAGCCGTGAAAATAAAAAAATATTTTTTTCCTCAAAAAAATGATTGTTTAGCCCTCAAATTTTGACTTTCACAAGGGTACCAGGAAAAATTGGACCCCAAAAGTTGTTGTGCAATTTTTCCTGAGTACGCGATGCCTCATATTTTGGGTAAACCACTGTTTGGGCACACGTCGGGGCTTGGAAGGGAGGGAGCATTGTTTGGATTTTTTGAACGCAAAATTGGCTGGAATCAATAGTGGCGCCATGTCGTGTTTGAGGAGCCCCTGATGTGCCTGAACAGTGGAAACCCCTCAATTCTAACTCTAACCCTAACCCAAAACCACAACCATAACCCCAACACACACCTAACCCTAATTCCAATCCTAACCATAACCCTAACCACAAGCCTAACCCTAATCCCAACCCTAACCCCAACACACCCAACCCTAATCTTAACCCTAATTCCAACCCTAACCCTAATTGCAACCCCAACTCTAATTGCAACCCCAACCCTAATTGCAACCCCAACCCTAATTGCAACTCTAATTCCAACCCCAACCCTAACCCTAATTCTAATACATTTTCTTTATTTTATTATTTGTCCCTAACTATTGGGGTGATAAAAGGGGGGTTTATTTACTATTTTTTTATTTTGATCACTGTGATAAGGTCTATCACAGTGATCAAAATGTACCTGGAGTGAATGAATGAATGCGCCTGCCATTTTGGAAGATGCGGCGCCGATCCCCAAAGACGGCGGGACACTGGGAGGGACATCGGGCCTCGGAAAGTACAAGGGGGGGAATCGGAAGGTGGGGGTGAACAGAGAGAAGGGGAGGGGGAGCAGAGAATGACAGCGGCGGCAGATCGCCGCCGTCAGTCGGTGGCGGGGGCAGATCGCCCCCGTCAGTCGGTGTGTGGGGGGTCAGATTAGTGTCTCCAGCCATGGCCGATGCTATTTCAGCATCGGCCATGGCTGGATTGGTGAAATATTACTATCACTCTGATTGGCTGTTTCACTTCCAGAGCTATCGTAGCCACGGGAGAGCAAAGCCACCCCCCATGGGGTGAAGCACAACTCTTCCTGTGCCTGCGAGTCAGGTGACCTTTCAGTGACCCCGGTCACCCGGCCCGCAGGAGGGCGATCATTCTGTGACACAGCATATGCGTCACAGGTCGGATTGGCACCGGCTTTCATGACGCATATGCTGTGTCACAGGTCGGGAAGGGGTTACTGTATTAAATTACAAAATAATTTTTAAGACAAGAAAAAGGTTAAGCATATACTGTAACCATATTGCAAACTTTAAGTTAAAACACAACTACAGTTACCTCTATGTTGTAACTTTCTTTGCCAATGATGAATATCTGTCCTCCAGAAGCAGCCCAAATAGTTCCCTCCATCACTAACAAACTACGAACAGGTAAAACACCTAATTTTATCAGCTTTGGAGACTCTGTGTTCCAGGATCCATCTAAATAATAAAATGAGTCAGGTTAATTGAATACATAGCTTTGTACACCTATATACATAACTTGGCATAACAATCTGACAGGTGCCGTATCCAATCAATGTCAGCAGCATTGTCACTAGAACGCATTTCAGTATCTAGCACAGACAACAGTTTTCAAACATAATTGTGCGTATGCATTTAGTATCCGCATGACCTAGAACAGGCCTTGACAACATATGACCCATGGGCGACATGCAGGAAGCGGTAGACAGCGACTTCCCTTTTTCCTATATTAAAAAATAGTTGCGTCTTTCAAACACAAACACATTTGAACACTCTGGCGCTGGGACTGGGGTAGAGGAGCGCTCGTCAGCCCCTGCCCCAAAGTGCAGCGGTGTGATGAGGTCAGCACGCTGTTTATGTCATGAAACTACTGCTGTCACAGGCGACGCAGAGGCTGCATGCACCGGTAAGCGCTCCATGGAGGAGCTGAAGAATAAATGTGGTATTATTTTAGATAAAGGAGGGTTGTGTTACTGAGCGTTGTATTACTTCAAGGCCAACTCATCGAGGACATTATGGGACAATTGGGAAACTGCAAAATGTGGCATAATATACCGAGGAGCAGTTGGGTGGGTGGGACATTATGCAGAGGCATTGTGGTGGAAGATATTAAAGAAAGGGGCAGTTTGGGGGCTATTTTGTAGAAGGGCATGTGGGGGACATTATAGAATGGGGAAGAACATGGGGAGATTTTTTGGAGGGGTAGGGATATTTGTGCAGAAGTCACAGTGAGGGGGCGTAACATGGGAGATATTTATCATTATGCTGTCATATAAATATACTTACCGTATATACTCATGTATAAGCCGACCCGGGTATAAGCCGACCCCCCTAATTTTGCCACAAAAAACTGGGAAAACTTATTGACTCGCGTATAAGCCTAGGGTGGAAAATGCAGCAGCTACTGGTGAATTACAAAAAAAAATAGATACCAATAAAAGTAAAATTAATTGAGACATCAGTAGGTTAAATGTTTTTGAATATCCATATTGAATCAGGAGCCCCATATAATTCTCCATACAGTTAATGATGGGCCCATAAGATGTTCCATACAAAATACTCCCATATAATGCTCCATAAAGTTAATAATGGCCCCATAAGATGCTCCATAGAATAATATGCCCCATATGCTGCTCCATAAAAGTTATGCTCCCATAAGATGCTCCATATATTTTATGCCCCATAAAATGCTCCATCGATTATGCCCCCATATGATGCTCCACAGATTATGCCCCCATACGATGCTCCATAGATTATCCCCCATATGATGCTCCATAGATTATGCCCCCATATGATGCTCCATAGATTATGCCCCCATAAAATGCTCCATAGATTATGCCTTATATGCTCCATAGGTTATGCCCATACTCACCTCTCTCGTCGCTGGGGGCCAGATGTCGGTGTCCTGAGCAGGGGGGACACCGGCGCGCTATGGGGGAAAGGTGTCGGTGTCACCGTTCGCTCAGGGCCCCGGCACCTGAGATATTCACCTGTCCCTGGTCCACCGCTTCGCGCTGCTCCGTCTTCTGGGTCCTTCTGTCAGTGACTGTTCGGCCAGAGGGCGCGGCGTGCACTTACTACGCCATCGCACCCTCTGCCTGAACATCACAGCTAGAGGACGAGGAGGTCAGAGCAGTGCGTAGCGGTGGACCGGGGACAGGTGAATATCGCATATATATCACCCCCTCATGGGGCGTCTCCGGCAGCTCTTCCTTCCTACAGCGGTCACGTGGTACCGCTCATTAAAGTCATGAATATGTGCATATGTGCGGTCAGCTGCAGGAAGGAGCCTGAGATCGTGGAAAAAGCAGGGGTGCTGCAGAGACGCGCCGGCGTGGGGTAAGTATGATCTGACATCCCCGCTTCCCCTCCCCCGCCAACCCCCCGGTGTTATGTTACGGTAGCTGAGGAGTGCAGGTAAAAAAGGAAATACACCAGAGCAGTTGGAATCTATGAGATTGCAGTACCCTGACTAACCACCACAACTAGAGGCAGCCGTGGAGCGTTCCTACGATGGTCCTAGACGCCTCGTCACAGCCTGAGAAACTAACTACACCTAAAGATAGAAATAGGAAAGCTATCTGCCCCGGAGCAGAACCCCAAAGATAATAGAAAGCCCCCAAACATGTAATGGCGGTTAGACAAGAGGAAATACTGACACAGAAAGAAAATAGTATGAGCAAATGCTGGGGCCCAAACTATCTAAATAGAAAAGGACAGGAAGGGTACTTACTGCAATCCCAGAAAACCCTGAAAACACCAACATACTAATTTCAAAATCACCTGAGATCACACGACCTCTACCACCTAAATTAGTTCTCTGGTGTAACAAAAACAGCAGCCACTGAAAAAACTGCAAAAAGCAAAAGTACAAAACACAGTGGCTGGACTAAAACTGAGAGGGCAAAAGCCCCCGGAGGGGACCAGAAGGCCCCCACAGAAGTGCAGGACAAAATGCAAAAATATAGCAAAAACACAAAATAAGAAATTGTCTTATCTGACAGCAGGAGATGCAGACACGACACAGCAGGCTACAAGGGAAACTGGAAAGAAGGATTCAGACCAGAACAATTGATCACCGGCAACCCTGATGGGAAAATGATTCCCTTAAATAAGACCAATCAGTAACACCTGATTCCCAATCCTCACTAGTACCGCTTGTAACCACCAGAGGGAACCTCTGCTCAGAACTCATCTCAAACCCATTCACAACAGTACCCCCCCTTGAGGAGGGGTCACCGAACCCTCATTTGAGCAACCAGGTCGGTCAGGATGAGTTCTATGATACGCACGGATAAGTCTCCTAGCATGGATGTCCGAAGCAAACACCCAAGAATTATCTTCCTGACCATAACCTCTCCATTTAACCAAATACTGGAGTCTTCGTCTAGAAAAACGAGAATCCAATATTTTCTCAACCACATACTCCAGATTGCCCTCAACCAAAACAGGGTCAGGAGGCACAGCAGCAGGAACCACTGGCTCAACAAACCTCTTCAACAAGGACTTGTGGAACACGTTATGGATCTTAAATGTCCCTGGAAGAAGCAAACGAAAAGAAACAGGATTAATAATCTCCATGATCTTATAAGGTCCAATGAACCTAGGCTTAAATTTAGGAGATGCTACTCTCATAGGAATATTCTTTGAGGACAACCAGACCAAGTCCCCCACTTTAAACCGAGGACCATCAGTCCTATGCCGGTTAGCAAACCGCTGGGCCTTCTCCTGAGAGAGGGACAACCTCTCCACTACTGGTCCCAAATCTGCTGCATACGCTCAACAACAGAGTCAACACCTGGACAGACAGAAGCCTCCGTCTGTCCTGAAGAAAATCGAGGGTAAACCCAGAATTACAGAAAAACGGAGACATCAAAGTGGCAGAGCTAGCCTATTATTAAGAGCAAACTCAGCCAAAGGCAAAAAAGAGACCCAGTCATCCTGATCAGCAGACACAAAGCATCTTAGATAAGTCTCCAATGTCTGGTTTGTTCTCTCAGTTTGACCATTGGTCTGAGGATGAAATGCCGAGGAGAAAGACAATTGAACACCCAGTTTAGAACAAAAAGTCCTCCAAAATCTGGAAACAAACTGGATCCTCTGTCAGACACAATGTTCTCAGGAATGCCGTGTAAACGAACCACGTGCTGAAGGAACAACGGCACCAATTCAGAGGAGGAAGGCAACTTAGGTAATGGCACAAGATGTATCATTTTGGAAAACCTATCACAAATTACCCAGATGGTGGTCATTCTCTGAGAAACAGGAAGATCGGAAATGAAATCCATAGAGATATGGGTCCATGGTCTCTTGGGCACAGGCAATGGCATCAACAAACCACTAGAGCGAGAGCAAGGCTTGGAGCGAGAGAAAAGTCCCGCAGGACTGCACAAATTCCCTGACATCGCGAGACAAGGTAGGCCACCAAAAGGACCGACTAACCAAGTCTTGGTACCAAAAATTCCGGATGCCCAGCCAATGCGGAACAATGAATCTCAGACATCACACTCTTTTTCCATTGGTCCGGGACAAACAATTTTCCAACAGGGCAGCGCTCGGGCCTATCCTCCTGACACCCCTCCAGAGCAAGTCTCAAATTAGGCGAGATGGCGGAAAGAACTACCCTCCTTCAAAATAACAGAGGGATCAGATAGCTCAGGAGAGTCCGCAAGGAAACCCCTCGAGAGGGATCCGCTCAACATTCTTAGTGCCAGGAAGAAAGGAAACCACAAAATTAAAACGTGTGAAAAACAAGGCCCACCTGGCCTGTCTAGGATTGAGTCGCTTGGCAGATTCCAGATAGACCAGATTTTTTTGGTCCGTAAGACCACCACCTGAGTTTGGCTCCCTCCAGCCAATGTCTCCACTCTTCAAAAGCCCACTTCATGGCCAATAACTCCCGATTACCACGTCATAATTACGTTCAGTAGGAGAAAATTTTCGAGAGAAAAAGGCACAAGGGTTACTTTTAGAGGTCTCTGGATCTTTTTGGGACAAAACGGCACCTGCCCAATTTAAAGGGCATCAACCTCCACCTGAAATGGCAGAGAAACATCAGGCTGCCGTAAACAGGAGCAGAAGTGAATCTCTGCTTAAGTTCCTGAAACGCAGAGACTGCCTCAGGAGGCCAATTCACCACATCAGAACCCTTTCTGGTCAAATCAGTTAATGGTTTAACAATAACAGAGAAATTACCAATAAATTTACGATAAAAATTGGCAAAACCCAAAAATCTCTGAAGAGCCTTTAATGAAGTAGGTTGGACCCAATCACAGATGGCCTGAACCTTGACCGGGTCCATTTCAATAACAGATGGGGACAAAATGAATCCCAGAAATGAGATCTTTGTACGCCAAAAAGACACTTTGATCCCTTCACATACAGAGCATTCTCTCTCAAAATCTGGAATACAGTTCGAACATGTTTCACATGAGAGTCCCAGTCATTAGAAAAAATCAAGATATCATCCAAATAAACAATCAGAAACTTGTCCACAAAATCCCTGAAAATGTCATTCATGAAGGACTGGAAGACGGAAGGAGCATTAGTGAGCCCAAAGGGCATCACAAGGTACTCAAAATTGCCCTTCAGGGGTGTTAAATGCCGTCTTCCATTCATCCCCGTGCTTAATGCGAATAAGGTTATACGCCCCCTGAGGTCAAGCTTGGTAACCAAGTAGCGTTTTTCACCCTGGAAAACAGGTCAGAAATCAAGGGTAAGGGTATTTTATATTTCACAGTAAATATTGTTCAAGAGACGATAATCAATACCGGCTTAATGAACCATCTTTTTTGGCCACAAAAGAAAAAACCGGCACCTAAGGGTGAAGAGGATGGTCTGATTTGACCCTTCTCCAATGATTCTTGATATAAGACCGCATAGCGTCATGTTCAGGTACAGACAAGTTAAAGAGGCGACCCTTAGGGAATTTACTACCTGGCACTAATTCAATAGCGCAGTCATAGCTCCTATGGGGAGGTAAGGATGCAGATTTACTTTCGCTAAACACATCAGAAAAATCAACAAAAAGTCAGGAACATCCTCAGCCTGGGGGGAGGCAGAAAAAACAGGAGTGTTGGTATTAACACATTGGCAGCCCCAACTGGTTACAGACCAGATTTCCAATCCAAAACAGGATTATGAGACTGTAACCAAGGGAAACCCAGCACGATAATGTCAAAGCAGATTATATAGAACCAAAAATTTGCAGCACTCCTGGTGATCAGGTTCAACCCTCATTATCACCTGAGTAGAAAACTGGGGTTTATTCTCAGCCAAAGGGGTAGAATCGATCCCCAGTAGGGGAATAGACTTCTGTAGGGGTATCAAGGGAAATCCACAACGTTTAGCAAATCATAATCCATCAGGTTAATAGCTGCTCCAGAATCAACGAAAGCCTGAGCAGAAATGAGGACAGAGAGCTATCAGAGTGACAGTTAATAAAAACTTAGTCTGAACACTACCCAAGACAAAATGAGCGTGCAAAACGTCTTCCCCGCTTAGGGCAGACTGAAATAGCATGAGAGGCATCCCCCACAGTAGAAACAAACCCATTGCGCTTTCGAAACTCATGACGCTGTGCCCCCGACACCACTCCATCACACTGCATGGCTCAGCAGTGGCTCACAAGGCAACACCCTCCACGCATACTTCTCCGCTCACGCAAACGTCTGTCAATTTGAATCGCTAATGACATAGATCATTGAGACCAGAGGGGACAGGGAATCCCACCATAAACATCCTTTAATTATCCGACAGACCCTTCCGGAAAAGGGCCGCCAAAGCGCGTCATTCATTTGGTCAGGACTGCCCACCTACGAATCTTGACAGTATAACTCAGCGTCTCAAGCCCTGATTTAATGCCAACAAGGCTTTTTCAGCTTGATCAGTGATATTAGGCTCATCGTACAATAACCCAAAGCCTGAAAAAATACATCAACATCACTCAAAACAGGATCCCCAGGTGTCAGGGAAAAAGCCCAATCTTGAGGATCGCCGCACAGGAGAGAGATGACAATTTGAACCTGCTGCGCTGCGTTTCCTGAGGACTTAGATTTTAAGGCAAGAAACAATTTACAATTATTTTTGAAATTCTGAAACTTAGCTCGATCCCCTGAAAACAAATCTGGCATGGGGATCCTAGGTTCCAAAAGGCAACCTAGCAAGATATGCAGCAATACTCTGAACCTCAGTGGCAAGCTGATCCCACGGCCAGACAACTGTGCAAACTCCATTGGGAGAAAAGATCCTCCCCAGCACCCAGAGATACAGAGAAAAAAAAAAAAAAAAAATGCAACAAACAGAAAAATATCTCTGACAACTTTTCTTCCTTCAAAATATTTTTTTTTTTTTTTTTTTTTCCTTCTGTGAGTACCATACAATTTTTTGGCCGGTGATACTGTTATGTTACGGTACTGAGGAGTGCAGGTAAAAAAGGAAATACACCAGAGCAGTTGGAATCTATGAGATTGCAGTACCCTGACTAACCACCACAACTAGAGCAGCCGTGGAGCGTTCCTACGATGGTCCTAGACGCCTCGTCACAGCCTGAGAAACTAACTACACCTAAAGATAGAAATAGGAAAGCTATCTGCCCCGGAGCAGAACCCCAAAGATAATAGAAAGCCCCAAAATGTAATGGCGGTTAGACAAGAGGAAATACTGACACAGAAAGAAAATAGTATGAGCAAACGCTGGGGCCCAAACTATCTAAATAGAAAAGGACAGGAAGGGTACTTACTGCAATCCCAGAAAACCCTGAAAAACACAACATACTAATTTCAAAATCACCTGAGATCACACGACCTCTACCACCTAAATTAGTTCTCTGGTGTAACAAAAACAGCAGCCACTGAAAAAAACTGCAAAAAGCAAAAGTACCAAAAACACAGTGGCTGGACTAAACTGAGAGGGCAAAAGCCCCGGAGGGGACCCAGAAGGCCCCCACAGAAGTGCAGGACAAAATGCAAAAATATAGCAAAAACACAAAATAAGAAATTGTTTATCTGACAGCAGGAGATGCAGACACGACACAGCAGGCTACAAGGGAAACTGGAAAGAAGGATTCAGACCAGAACAAATTGATCACCGGCAACCCTGATGGGAAAATGATTCCCTTAAATAAGACCAATCAGTAAACTGATTCCCAATCCTCACTAGTACGCTTGTAACCACCAGAGGGAACCTTGCTCAGAACTCATCTCAAACCCATTCACAACACCCCGGTATATGATCGCGTATAAGTCGAGAGGGGGACTTTCAGCCTTAAAAAATGGGCTGAAAATCTCGGCTTATACGCAGTATATACGGTAATTTACTTTTAGGTCACTGTTTGGGGAAGTGCTGCTAAAGACTGAGAAGAGGGCGATCTGGAGAGAAATCTTATCATGGTGTCTGTACTTGTCACGATCCACATTTGGATCTGTGGCAGATCTCTCTCTGCATACTAGAACCTTTTTTCCTTTCAGGCCATGGGGGGGGGTTAATCTCAGTCTTTTCCCCTGGCCGCTGGTGTAATTACATTTGCTGCTGACTTGTCAGAGGAAGGTGGTTACCACTCCCACCATCCTTTATAAGGTCACCTGAGGCGTCAGCTGACTGTTGGTGATATAGCTTCTTTTGGATACCAAACCAAGCTGGAGCAGGAGCTGTGAGCGCAGTGGTGCTTCTGCTATTTCCCTGTTCTGGTGCCTTACTATCTGTGCAGTGCTTTGCTGCGAGAAAGCAAATGTATTATTTGTTATTCAACCCTAGGTGTCTGTCTTTCCTTTTGTTGTTAGTCACATTATTCCCTGTCTCACCTCCTGGGGAGGGGGGTTGGTGGGTTTTTAGCTCAGGGCTAAACAGGAGACAGGGACAGGTCAGTGGCTTGGGCCTCACTACCTTCAAGTGTACCCCCAAGTTAGGAAAGACAGGGCCCTTTCTTAGCTTAGGGGCAAGTTCAGGGGCCCAGGTTCCTCGTCCCTGTATTTCTACAACTGCCCCGTGACAGACTATGTGGAGAAAAAAGAGATGGTGAAGAGGTCACCTATAAATACTTGGATGCTAATATTTATTTGTGATACTGGCTACGATCATCAGTACTGTGGTTTTTGTATGGTCTGTACTCTTATGATAGCTGGCAACAAACTCCTCCAGTATCTGCTTACCATTGTTAAGGACATACTGGGAGTTTTAGGTTCATGCAATACAATTGTACAGTCATGGCCAAAAGTTTTGAGAATGACACAAATATTAATTTTCACATGATCTGCTGCCCTCTGTTTTTTATGTGTGTTTGACAGATGTTTTTATCACAGACAGAAATATAATTGAAACATATGAGTAACAAAAGCTTATATTGACAGTTAGATGAGTTAATGCAGCAAGTCAATATTGCAGTGTTGACCCTTCTTCTTCAGGACCTCTGCATTCTCCCTGCATGCTCTCAATCAACTTCTGGACCAAATCCTGACTGATAGCAGTCCATTCTTGCCAATCAATGCTTTCATTTTGTCAGAATTTTTAGGCTTTTGTTTGTCCACCCGTCTCTTGATGATTGACCACAAGTTCTCAATGGGATTAAGATCTGGGGGAGTTTCCAGGCCATGGACCCAAAATCTCTATGTTTTGTTCCCTGAGCCATTTAGTTATCACCTTTGCTTTATGGCAAGGTGCTCCATCATGCTGGAAAAGGCATTGTTGATCGCCAAACTGCTCTTGGAGGGTTGGTAGAAGTTGCTCTTGGAGGACATTTGGTACCATTCTTATTCATGGCTGTGTTTTTAGGCAAGACTGTGAGAGAGCCGATTCCCTTGGCTGAGAAGCAACCCCACAATGAATGGTTTCAGGATGCTTAACAGTTGGCATCAGACAAGACTGGTGGTAGCGCTCACCTTGTCTTCTCCGAATGAGGCGTTTTCCTGATGTCCCAATCGAAAAGGTGATTCATCAGAGAAAATAACTTTACCCCAGTCTCAGCAGTCCACTGCCTGTACCTTTTGCAGAATATCAGTCTGTCCATGATGTTTTTTCTGGAGAGAAGTGGCTTCTTTGCTGCCCTCCTTGAGACCAGGCCTTGCTCCAAGAGTCTCCGCCTCACAGTGCGTGCAGATGCACTCACACCTGCCTGCTGCCATTCCTGAGCAAGCTCTGCACTGCTGGTAGCCCGATCCCGCAGCTGAAACACTTTTAAGAGACGGTCCTGGCGCTTGCTGGTCTTTCTTGGGCGCCCTGGAGCCTTTTTGGCAACAATGGAACCTCTCTCCTTGAAGTTCTTGATGCGATAGATTGTTGACTGAGGTGCAATCTTTCTAGCTGAGATACTCTTCCGTTAGGCCATTTTTGTGCATTGCAATGATGACTGCACGTGTTTCTTTAGAGATAACCATGGTTAACAGAAGAGAAACAATGATGCCAAGCACCAGCCTCCTTTTAAAGTGTCCAGTGGTGTCATTCTTACTTAATCATGACAGATTGATCTCCAACCATGTCCTCATCAACACCCACACCTGTGTTAATGGAGCAATCACTGAAAAAGGTTAACTGGTCCTTTTAAGGCAGGGCTGCAATGATGATGAAATGTGTTTTGGTGGATAAAGTTCATTTTCTAGCCAAATATGACTTTGCAAGTAATTGCTGTTAAGCTGATCACTCTTTATAACATTCTGGAGTATATGCAAATTGCCATTAGAAAAAGTGAAGAAGTAGACTATGTAAAAATTAATATTTGTGTCATTCTCAAAACTTTTGGCCATGACTGTATATTAGGCTGACCTGACATTACAATTGATTGCTGTACTGACAGTGTTACAGGCGCTGCATTCATGTACTGACTGTGGTTCTGGCACTGCATTCATGTCCTGACTATTGTTCTGATCTTGTACACATGTAGAAATCCATTCCTTGTTTAATGGCTATGTTAAAATTTAAAAATCCTCAAATTTAAAGATCTTTGATTATAAGGAGGATTTGGAGTTTTTGTTCCAAAAGCTCAGTTTAATTTAGTGTGTTTTCACATTGACATTTTTGCAGCAGAAACTCTCCAATCTTCTTCAAATACGCCAAACTTGTTCTTGTGATGTATTAATGTACGGATGATGGTTATGGTGATTTATTCATGCAATTGGTTCAGTACAGCAATGTGGCCCTTGGACCATAAAATTTGTGTAGCCCTGACTTAGAAGAAGCATTAAAAGAAATTGGCGACAAGGTTTTTACTATGTAATCTGAGAGCACCATAATGTAGGAGCAGAGAGCTCCATCACAGGGATGTGTACTGTACTGTGTTTTGCAATTTAAATTTTCAGTTCAATCAGTGTTTTGTCAGCAAGAGATTATCACAGGACAACTGGCCTCCTAGTCCAACCACACCCAGAGCACTGGATATACAGTGTACACAGAAAGCTGTGGTGCAGGCTATATACAGTTCAACAACTGAGCTCTGCTAGATCTACAGCAGAGGAAAAACGTGACTATTATAACTTGTGCACCCAGTAAACTAATGTCACATAGCTGTAATCGGGGTCTCTGTCCCTACCTCATGATGCTGTCAGATTACATATCAGAAACCTGGCGTCAGATTCTATTTAATCCCCCTCATGCCACATGACAAATGCCTCCACTGAATGAAGGAGCAGTTACGCTTTTGAGTAGTACACATTATAGCCCTTGGAGCAGGCAACGCCCAGCATTACAAACCACATGCCCATTGTATGGCCTCGGCTTGTGTGATGAGCGAAAATGCTTAAATCTGCAATATTTTCATCTCACGTAGGCCTGACCTATTCCTCCATTGAAATTCCTGATAATACAGTCTAAAACAGGAGTCTCAAACTGCATTCCTCGAGGGCCGCAAACCGTGCGTGTTTTCAAGACTTCCTTGCACTAGGTGCTGGAATCATTATCTGTGCAGGTGATTAAATTATCACCTGTGCAATACAAGGAAATCCTGAAAACATGACTGTTTGCGGTCCTTGAAGAATGCAGTTTGAGACCTCTAGTCTAAAAGAGCAAGCCCTCTTGTATAGATATTGTACAGTTGTATGAAGTAGTAACAAACCTGTTCAAAGTTCTAATCTGTAAGTCAAGACCATAGTAAAGACCATCATTATATAAATCATATGTAGGCAAAAAAGGGAAAATTATACATTTTCATCTTTTTATGGCTAGCGTATAATATTATGTTTAGCTGGACATCGCAATAAGCCATTATATGCATTGTGTCTCTCGCTCTGCACATAACAACAAGGCAAAGGCAATTGTAGGTACAGAGGCATATTTCTACCGTCTGAATCCAATGGCTAGTGACGGCACACTACACTGTCATTATCCTGCAGGAATAGACTGTGCGGCACAGGCACCCAGTGTGGTTAGGATCCGAAGCCGTGAGTCTCTGCAATAAGCAGCTCTTGTGTGTAAACGGTGAATGTTATACATTAAAACAGCACAGATTTCACAGCCAAGAAATCTGAAACTATCCAATATCCTGGACAAAAGGCACAATTAACAAGCTAAATTTAGTATCTGTAGCGGAACAAAGGAGCTTCCTGTTTTTTTTCTCCAAAGGGTAGAAAAACTTCATTTTATCCTCAACACTTTAGTGAATAATCAATACATCAGCAAAGAAATCGCTCTTTCAGTTTTCTAAAATTAAACATTTAAGCTTTCTAATCCCTTGCAGTTTGAAGCTAAGTGCACACGTTCAGGAATCTTTGCAGAAATTTCCTGTGAAAAACCGGACTTTTTCCCTGGAAATCCGGACACGTTTTTATCGCGTTTTTTTGCCTGAACATTCTAGGTCAATAATATAGCGGGAAATACGCAAATTTACTGCGAAATTAATGAACATGCTGCGTTTTTTTACTGCAATGCGTTTTTTGCGCGGAAAAAAAACGCACCATGTGCACAAAAATTGCAGAATGCATTCTAATAATAGGATGCTTACTGCATGCGGTTTTTTTTAGCGTTTTTGCTGCGGAAAAAAACGCGAAAAATCCTGAACGTGTGCACATAGCCTGAAAGATATATGCTTGCTGTCAATGAAGACAAGCATACAATATTTACATTCAGGGCTGGAAACCTGTCCTTCTCATAGCCACACAATGATGCATGCATGATTTAGGATCGGGAGATCAGAGGCCGGTCCAGACCATGAATAACATGTGAAACCAACCTGCTAACCTTGGCTTTTTCATGTAACTGCAGCTCTTATATCTAGGCAGGTAAATAGGTAGCATTACACACAGAAGTCTGTATAACTGGTCAGTCCTTCTAATGGGAGGCATTGTGTATTCACTCATTACCACTCCGTGATATGGCCAGTTTAACATGCTAAAGCTGGCGAAAGGTCCTCTTCAAGAAGGCAGAGTCCTATGTTTGGCTTCATCCGTTCACAAACCTGCTTGCACTGGAATGGCGAGGCTGCCTTCATAGAAGCTGGATAATAGTAAATATAATATCTGCCAAGGAAAAGTAGTGCACTCTAGTAATCTGCTCCATATGCCTGCTAACCAGACAACGCCAGCATTGGAAAATAGGTCAGTGCTTATGAAAACAAACCCTTCGGCTGAACACACCACAGCACCGCGCAGCATGCGGCCTGCAGAGACACATGGTAGGGAAGCAATGTAATGTTTAACAAAACTAATTATTACACTGAAGGTTATAATCTGGTTAAACAGAATTGGACTTGTTTTCTGATCAGCTACAGTGAGTCTTTAAAAGCTGAAAAGAATATTAAAAAAAATTCGGTAGGAGAGAATCAAGATATCAGAAACAGTACAAAGCCAAGCAGAAAAAAAAAAAAAAATATTTAATGTAAAAATCAAAATGTGGCAAGAAAGTGAACACTCTGCTCAATTCAGGACAGTGCTGGGAGCAGGCTGCTAATGAGCCTCGTTAGTATTCAGTTGAAGCAACTTTTTAAAAAAAAATCCTGACCTTGCTGGTAGAAATTTGTTTCGCTGTTTCAGAGAAATCCATAGTTGAACTTCTATGCTAGAGTTGCAAGTGCAGTAGAGCAGTTGCTGTACTTCCAGGTCTCCCGTCACTCAATGCAGTGCTCTCAGCTCTCCCAAGGCTCACTGCGCTTCCAGCTCTCAAAGGTCTCACTGCCCTTCCAGCTCTCCCAAGCTCACTGCCCTTCCAGCTCTCCCAAGGCTCACTGCCCTTCCAGCTCTCCCAAGGCTCACTGCCCTTCCAGCTCTCCCAAGGCTCACTGCCCTTCCAGCTCTCCCAATGCTCACTGCCCTTCCAGCTCTCCCAATGCTCACTGCCCTTCCAGCTCTCCCAAGGCTCACTGCCCTTCCAGCTCTCCCAGGCTCACTGCCCTTCCAGCTCTCCCAAGGCTCACTGCCCTTCCAGCTCTCCCAAGGCTCACTGCCCTTCCAGCTCTCCCGCCGCTCACTGCCCTTCCAGCTCTCCCAAGGCTCACTGCCCTTCCAGCTCTCCCAAGGCTCAATGCCCTTCCAGCTCTCCCAAGGCTCAATGCCCTTCCAGCTCTCCCGCCGCTCACTGCCCTTCCAGCTCTCCCGCCCTCACTGCCCTTCCAGCTCTCCAAGGCTCACCACCCTTCCAGCTGTCCCAAGGCTCACTGCCCTTCCAGCTCTCTCACCGCTCACTGCCCTTCCAGCTCTCCCAAGGCTCAACGCCCTTCCAGCTGTCCCAAGGCTCACCGCCCTTCCAGCTCTCCCGCGCTCATTGCCCTTCCAGCTCTCCCGCCGCTCACTGCCCTTCCAGCTCTCCCAAGGCTCACCGCCCTTCCAGCTGTCCCAAGCTCTCTGCCCTTCCAGCTCTCCCGCCGCTCACTGCCCTTCCAGCTCTCCCAAGGCTCAATACCCTTCCAGCTCTCCCAAGGCTCAATGCCCTTCCAGCTCTCCCCGCCTGCTCACTGCCCTTCCAGCTCTCCCGCCCCTCACTGCCCTTCCAGCTCTCCCAAGGCTCACCGCCCTTCTAGCTGTCCCAAGGCTCACTGCCCTTCCAGCTCTCCCCGCCGCTCACTGCCCTTCCAGCTCTCCCGCCGCTCACTGCCCTTCCAGCTCTCCCAAGGCTCACCGCCCTTCCAGCTGTCCCAAGGCTCACTGCCCTTCCAGCTCTCCCGCCGCTCACTGCCCTTCCAGCCCTCCTGCCTCTATCCCTACGCTCCGACCGCTGCCTGCCTCCTATTTTGCAAAGTCATGTCTCATCATGACCATATGGTACAAAATGGACACTTATATATGAGGTAATGAGATGATTTTTTTGCCTCTTTAGCTACAGAAAAGTTACTGTACTTTGTTAGTGGCCAGGAGGCGAAAGATTTACTTTTCCTCGGTGATGTATTGCTTTGCTGTATAAATAATAAAGCAGATTGCAGCCAGTTTCTACTGTGAGTGAAATTAATTTGTGTTCCAAGCATCTTATGTAAACGTAGATATGCAGATACACAGTACATATACTGTACACTGTAAAATGATGCTCAAAGGTACACAATTACACTTCTTAAAGCTAGCCTCCTCCTAAACCTCTGCTTTTGATTGACTTCAAACAAAGTAGAAAGCAGCAATCAAGGACATAATGGAGAGGTTGCCACTAATAGGACAGGGCAATTTACTGAAAATTGAACATCCATTGTTGAAAGTGATTTTTTGGCCTACGACACATGACTGAATTAAACATAATTTTCTTAGGTATGCTGAATTATCTTCACAATTATGCAAATTGTCTCTTCAGAGAGGAAGAGGACTATAACTCTAATGCCACCTATCGGAAGTAAGGTTTATCCCAAGTCATGTGGCAAGACTATTAGAGGATCAATATTGACTTTTAGGATTGCTACTTCCTATAGGTGGCACTAGAGTTCTAGTACTCTTCCTCTCTCGAAGAGACAATTTGCATATTTCCCAGAGGAGCATTGCAAGGCTTGAAAGAGACCTCACGTTGGCATGTCAGGCTTGATAGGTCACTCTCCCCAAGGAGAAACGTTACCCTTCACAAATATGTGAATTTTGAACCATTTTCCACTAATAAACTTTTTATCAGTGCTAAGAGTTTATGGGGGTAGAGTCCATTTAGAGATTCCAGCAGCAGAAGCATAAGATACCCATCATTAGATTACAAAGAAGGCACAGGGTGCATTTATATAGCCCTTGAACAAAAGTGTGTTTGTTATTCTGAAATACTAATGGAAAACGAGAATCTAGTTAAATCAGTGGTGTAATGTTTGTTAAAATGGGTTGCGGATTTTTGAAAGAGCAGCGGACAGACCACTGCAGGGAGCTTTCTCCACATGTCCTTAAAATGTTAGCATTTAAAGTTTACCTCCAATACAGAAAAAAGATTATTGCACCATAATTCTTCTCGTAAATTACTTACATTGCCTGCTAGGCTTCTATCTCTAGTGGAGGACCTAGCGCTGACTACAATGTGATTCTACAGTGCTGGCACCTTTGACATGGCACAGACTAGTCCATGCTGCTATTCACAATCCTGCACAATAAATTATTAACGCCTTCAAATTAAAAAGCGGTTTTGCACAATGTTTGCAGTAATCGTGCCCTAGCTCTGTTGTGTCCAGGGCAGATGTGTAAACCTACTTTGCAAATAAGTTTAAAGGAGAAAGATTGGCTCAAAGGTCACAACTGCAAATGTTGGGAGTACTGCGTTGTAATCCCCTATTGACATTAGTTTGGTGGGGACTAGTGTTGAGCATTCCGATACCGCAAGTATCGGGTATCGGCCGATATTCGCGTTATCGGAATTCCGATACTTAATTCCGATACTTTTTCAATATCGTATACCGGAATCGAAGTTCCCATAATTCTTTGAGAGGCAATGTGATGTTAGTCAGCCAATGAGGAATCCTACGAAGTGTGGGCACATCCTGTAATGCTGCGGTCATCTTAACTAATGGCATGGCTGTGATTGGCTGCTGAAATGATGTCAGAATGCACTATAAAAGGCGCCGCAGCCATTTAGCGTCACTGTGCTGTGAACTCAGTAAGGGACAGAACGCTACTCTGCTCACTCTGAGGGACAGTTAGATATTGCGATTTTGTGTACTACTGTGCTTGAGGCAGGCTAGTTTACCAACCGCTGTGTAAAGCTTCATTTGCCAGTGTTGTTTTAACAGCTCTGTGCAAGGTGTGTGTGAGAGTGCAGGTGACGCTGCAGTTTGCTCTGCATCCACCGCTGTTTGTAGCATCTGCACGTGTCACTGACTCTTTTTTTTTTTATTTTTTTAGTGAATTGGTGCAGCTCCATTATATTAAAAAAAATCAAATCTATTAGTGTGACGTACTTCCATCCGTATACAATACATTGGTTGCAAACACTATAGAAGTACAGAAAGGAGCTTTTCACAGATAGTGAATAGTTGTGTTTCAGTGTTCACTGCAGTCTGTGAGGTTTTGATTTTTTGAGTGCAGATCACGCTCCAGTTATTCTTCAACCACTGCTGGTTGTAGTCTGCTGAGCGTGTGTCACTGCCTCATCCTTCACATTTTTCTCTAATTGGCGCTGCTCCATTTTAGTGGAAAAAAAATCTAATCTATTAGTGTGACGCGCTTCCATCCGTATACAATACATTGGTTGCAAACACTATAGAAGTACAGAAAGGAGCTTTTCACAGATAGTGAATAGTTGTGTTTCAGTGTTCACTGCAGTCTGTGAGGTTTTGATTTTTTGAGTGCAGATCACGCTCCAGTTAGTTCTTCAACCACTGCTGGTTGTAGTCTGCTGAGCGTGTGTCACTGCCTCATCCTTCACATTTTTCTCTAATTGGTGCTGCTCCATTATATTTGAAAAAATCTAATCTATTAGTGTGACGCGCTTCCATCCGTATACAATACATTGGTTGCAAACACTATAGAAGTACACAAAGGGGCCTTTAACAGCTACAGAACAGTTGTGTTTCAGTGTTCACTGTAGTCTGTGAGCTTTTCATTTTGTGAGTGCAGATTACGCCTCAGTTTGTTCTTCAACCACTGCCGGTTGTAGTCTGCTGAGCGTGTGTCACTGCCTCATCCTTCACATTTTTCTCTAATTGGTGCTGCTCCATTTTAGTGGAAAAAAATCTAATCTATTAGTGTGACGCGCTTCCATCCGTATACAATACATTGGTTGCAAACACTATAGAAGTACAGAAAGGAGCTTTTCACAGATAGTGAATAGTTGTGTTTCAGTGTTCACTGCAGTCTGTGAGGTTTTGATTTTTGAGTGCAGATCACGCTCCAGTTAGTTCTTCAACCACTGCTGGTTGTAGTCTGCTGAGCGTGTGTCACTGCCTCATCCTTCACATTTTTCTCTAATTGGTGCTGCTCCATTTTAGTGGAAAAAAATCTAATCTATTAGTGTGACGCGCTTCCATCCGTATACAATACATTGGTTGCAAACACTATAGAAGTACACAAAGGGCCTTTAACAGCTACAGAACAGTTGTGTTTCAGTTTCACTGTTCTGTGAGCTTTCATTTGGGTGTGCAGATTACCTCCAGTTTGTTCTTCAACCCACTGCCGGTTGTAGTCTGCTGAGCGTGTGTCACTGCCTCATCCTTCACATTTTTCTCTAATTGGGCTGCTCCATTTTTAGTGGAAAAAATCTAATCTTTAGTGTGACGCGCTTCCATCCGTATACAAACATTGGTTGCAAACACTATAGAAGTACACAAAGGGGCCTTTAACAGCTACAGAACAGTTGTGTTTCAGTGTTCACTGTAGTCTGTGAGCTTTCATTTTGTGAGTGCAGATTACGCTCCAGTTTGTTCTTCAACCACTGCCGGTTGTAGTTGCTGAGCGTGTGTCACTGCTCATCCTTCACATTTTTCTCTAATTGGTGCTGCTCCATTTTAGTGGAAAAAATCTAATCTATTAGTGTGACGCGTTCATCCGTATACAATACATTGGTTGCAAACACTATAGAAGTACACAAAGGGGCCTTTCACAGATACTGAACAGTTGTCTGCAGGGTTCACTGTAGTCTGTGGGAATAACCACACTTAGGCCTTATAACTTTTCTGACTTTCTTTATCAATCTACCAAGATGAAGAAAGTCAGTGAGTAAGGCAACGTGTCGTGGTCGAGGCCGTGGATTTGCAGCAGGGAGAGGACGTGGGGATTCTGTGGCTGCTGCCGCACCCAGTGACACAGCATCCACAGTTTTCCCCCGTGAGCGTTCCTTATGCGCACTTTGTAGGAGCTCAGCGTACCCCCTGCTGCGTGAAGAAACAAATTGAAGCCGTTGTTGGTTGGATGGCAGCCAATGCATCGACTTCAATAGCTTCCACCTCCTCTCAGGACCACAGCACTGTTGAACAACCATCAGTCTCTTCACCGCCTGCCAATTGCCCAGGCAGTCAGAGAGCTTGTACAGGAGCCAGCTGAGTCTCTGTTCTGTTCTCAGAATCTGTTGGCTTGGAAACAGGGGCCCAGCCAAGCAGCATTCTGGAATGTGAAGAAGGGGGCAGTATGCAGTGAGCGCACAGCTGTGTCTCTCTGAATCTGAAGAGGCGGTGAGCCAGTGCCGATGGTCAGCACACCGCAGAAACGCATCTGATGATGATGAGACTCAGTTGCCAGTTTCTGTTGAGCATGGTGCTGGCCAGACCACCCAACAACAGCAGGTGTTGGAAGAGGGTAGTGGTGGAGATGATGAGGTCCAAGACCCAACATGGCGTGAGGAACAGGAAGGTGGTGGAGCAGCTCTGGGAAGAATTGCCCCAACGGTCCAAACAGTAGGAGGGTAGGCTGCAGACTCGCTTGCCTGTAGCCTCCAGTTTGGCACCCGTTCGGAGCAGTTCTCTTCCAACAGCCAAACCGGGCGCTCCCAGGACTTGCTCTGCGTGGTCCTTTTTTGATACAGTTGCAGATGATATTGCTATGTCAAATGCAAGCTGTGTAATCAAAAAATTAAAAGAGGGTAAAAGTGTCAGTAACCTTAATACAACAAATATGTGGAAACATGTGCGGTCAAAGCACTTTGTTGAGTTACAAAGACAACCTGGGATGTAGGCCAACACCTACAGCAGCACCTACATCTTCAGCTCGTGTTGGAGCCTCTTCCTCCAGTTCAACACAGCTGGTTCGGTTCTCAAAGGATCGCCATGGAAGAACCTCTGTCACTGTTGTCAGAGACACAGTGTTATTCCACCCACAGCTGCAAGTTCCCTGTCATCCTCCACACCCAGGCCACAAAACAGCCATCGGTAGCACAGGCATGGGTAAAAGAACGGCCATACTCGGCAAACCATCCACGAGCACAGGCTCTGAATGCTGGCATTGCAAAACTCCTGTCCCTTGAAATGCTGTCATTCAGGCTGGTGGAGACTGACAGTTTCCGTGATTAATGGCATTGGCAGTCCCACAATACAATGTGCCCAGCCGATTTTATTTCAGCAGGCAAGCCGTCCCTGGTCTGCAAAAGCATGTTGAGGCAAAAATTAAACATGCGCTACTAAAAGCCGTCAGTAGCAAGGTCCACCTGACCACCGGATGCGGGACCGTACCCATGGCCAGGACGATACCTTTCATCACGCCTTGGGTGAATGTTGTGGAGCGGGTACAGATCTTGCGAGTGGCGCTGTACGTGTTCTGCCAACTCCAAGGATTGCCGGAATCAGTCTGTCCACATTGACTCCTCCTCCTACTCCAGTTCCTCAGAATTATCGCTGCAGGAGCCGTCACGGTCTACCTCCACATGGACCCGTGGACGCTTACCTGATGCGACCGATATGAGCACAGCCGTGCCAAACGGCAACAGGCGTTCTGAAATTAATTCCCATGGGGAATCGAAGCCCACACAGCGCAGGAGGTCTGGAATGCCATCAAGCAGGAAGCGACGTGTGGTTTTTGCCAGCGAATCTCCAGCCAGGCTTGGTAGTGTGTGACAATGGCCGAAATCTGGTGGCAGCTCTGGGCCTTGGCAACCTCACTCACATACCATGTCTGGCACATGTGCTCAACTTGGTCGTGCAGAGTTTTTTGAGGGACTATCGGTCTTGATGCACTGCTGCACAAGGTCCGCCTAGAGTGCGCTCACTTGCGACGTTCCAGATGGCCAGATCGCGCTTTGCAGCTCTGCAACGCAGATTGCGCCTTCCTGAACATCGCATCATATGTGACGTATCCACCAGGTGGCATTCAACGTTACATATGTTGGAGCGGTTGTGTGAGCAGCAGCCAGCAGTTATGGAGTATCAGCTGCATCAGGCGCATCAACACGCAATTTGCGCCGTCCACACTTCACCATTAATGGAGTGGGCCACTATGAAGGCATGTGCCCCGTTTTGCGTGCGTTTGATGAGTCAACGCGGATGGCGAGTGCAGATGATGCACTAGTCAGCCTGACTGTCCCCTTATCTGCCTGCTTCAAAAAAACACTGCAAGCAATAAGGGATGAGGTTTTGGAAGAGGTGGAGGATGAGGAGTCACAAATTCCATCACCTTCTGGAAAGTCAGCGCAACGTGGTTCCTCACAAAGGGCTGGGCAGGGTCACTTTGTGAGGAGGATGAGGAGGAGGAGTCAATGGAGGAGGAAGACATCGCTCCAGAGGGAGGTACACAAGCTCTAGTCAGTATGTAGAGCGAGGGTGGGGTGATGAAGAGCAGGCAGAAAATAAGCCTCTTGCAGAGGACAGCGTTTTCTTTGCCAGTTGGGAGTCTGCAGCACATGGTTGATTTCATGCTGCAGTGCCTAAGAAACGACCGCCGCATCGCCCACATTCTCACGACGTCTGATTATTGGGTGTACACCCTCCTAGACCCTCGCTACCGGGACAACGTCAAAAGCCTCATCACACCGTTGAACCGGGAGCGTAAAATGCGGGAGTACCAAGACACATGGTGCAATCCCTAATGTTCTACCTTACTGCGGGGAGCACTGCTGCTGCTACTGCTTTACAAAGCAGCTCTGTGCGTCGAGGCAGTGTAGAGAGCTCTGCAACAAGAGGGAGCACACGCAGTGCCTCTGCACAGGGAAAGACCAGTATGTTAAAAATGTGGCAAAGTTTTGTGGCAGCGCCACAAATGTCTACACCATCCGAGAGGGCTCCAGTCGGGGAGGCAACGTATCCGTCAGATGGTGACAGACTACTTGGCTTTGCCTTTTCAGTGTACTCCCAGATGCTCTTCCCCATTCAAGTTTTGGGTCTCTAAGCTGGATACATGGCCAGAGCTTAGCCAGTATGCATTGGAGGTGCTGGCTTGCCCTGCTGCCAGTGTATTATCGGAGCGCGTCTTTAGTGCTGCAGGTGGTGTACTAACAGACCGTCGCATGCGACTATCCTCCGTTAATGTAGACCGGCTTACTTTTCTGAAAATGAACAAGGCATGGATCTCGCCAGAATTTGTCTGTCCGTTTTCAGATTAAATAACTGGTTCGCAACGTTATCCTTGTCTCCTGTTATGTTCATCTTTCTACCACCTGAACTCTACTCCCTGGGCTCCAACACTGCCAGTTGCTGCTCAGAAGTGTCGGTCCACAGAACAAAACACAAGCTCTACTGTTAGTGGGGTTCAGTAACGCCAGCTGTTCCCCTGCTGTGTGAACGGCAAGAAGTCTCCTGTTCCCGACACATGGACAGAAAAACACATGACCAACATGCTCCAAATAGGGAAGAGCCGTCACCCTGCTTGTTATGCTGAAAACATGAAATTGTGAAGTTTTGCAGGCCTAGAATGATAAATTTTTATGACAAATATGGACAAATAATAATTTGTCATCACAGCGCATATCTGCACATGTCTATTAGAAATGGTAACAAAAAATAAAAATAGTCTACTCTCACATTTTGAAAATTAATGCATAAAAGTACATTTCAGATTATGAATTAATGCTTTTTAAGGAACTTTATCTGTACCTGTAAGATAATTTCAGTCAATGGATGTACGAATCATTAAACCTCATCATCATCATCACGAGTTTTATTTATGACAGACATTATAAAAATACACATACTGATGCCAACTGTAACTTCAAACACCATATATGAAATGGCCAGCATGTAAACATGGTAATAATGTCCTAATAATAAATTATTACATCTAGAAAGTGCATCATGCATACTGACAATAGGGAGTTATACCTGCAAGTGCTGTTTTAAACAACCACAAGAGATATAAATTAATACTGGTTTTTAGGTATCACAGTGCATAGTTACTCATGGACAAAGTTGATGTAATACTGTATCTCAATTAAGTCAGCGTCAACCATTAGGCTTGTTAGTCTTGTACATTGTTAAAGAGGGGAAAGTAATTTTTTTGTTTGTCATAGGTGGAGTATTACACATTAAATTATTTCTGCTGTATTTTTTTTTGCGTCCCTAGTGCGCAATAACGCAGCCTAACCTCACATTTGATAGTCAGCTAATTGCCACACGCTACCCTACCCTACGCGTGGGCAGTAGGAAGGTAGTGTTGACGGATAAAGCTTTGCGCAACCAGACATTCTTTTACCCTCTTCAACACTCTACAAGCAAAAAATGCATGATTTCAGCCGCAGACTTTATTGCGTACAGTATAACATCGGCATTACCCATCAGAGGCTGTCCACTGTCTGATACAGACATAGAATATACCTTTGCTATCCGTAGCCTTTGTTTCACTACACTTGCAGGCACACACTTAAATTGTGGGCAACAATGCCTAATGTTTTTTTAAATGGTTATTTTTTATTGTACATTATTGTATTTATCAATCACATTGATGAGTCCATGCTGGACATGTCATTTCATGCTATAGAAAGTTACGATTTTTATGAACTTAAATAATTGAAATGTCTGTGACTGTCACATAAAATTTGCGATGATGATGATGAGTGACTATTACAAAATCCTTTGTCTTCACTATGTTATGGTTTAACATAGCGTTCCTTAGCATTATTCAAAAAAAAAAAAGGACTTTTATTCTTAAATTTACAACACTATATTTTGTTACCAATTTTTTGGGTGTTTGTGTTGTTCCATTTATTTTTGGCATGTGCTATATGCGTTTTTATTTGTATTTTCTTTATTTTTCCTTCTTGAAATTAGAAAACATGTGTATCTTTGTACCGTTGTTAGCCAGTAGATAGAAAAATATTTAGACTCAGAGTCAGCAGTGGTTGATACCTTTTAATGGATAACTGAAAAGATGGAAACAAATTGCAAGCTTTCAAGGATACTCACGTCTCTTCATCAGGGAAAGACTAACTAAAAAAATTATAGCATCACATATTTCTATACACAACAGGACACAGGGGAAAAGTGCAATAGGTAAGACAAGTAAGTGAAGTGTATCAGAACTGTCATTATTCACAGGGATGAACATAAATATTGGAACAGTTCCTAGATAAGGATAGAAAGTTTGATTGCCCTCTCATTGGCGTATTTTTTTGGGTTTTCATGACCCTGGAAGGGCATAGACGCAGATTCCTTAATTGATATAGAATGACATAAATCCATGTGATCTATTCATTCCATCACTAACAGTGTCAAAGGTCATGATGAGCTTATATTCTGAAACCTTTGTACGTTTCCATATTTGAAGTTATATTTTAATACCAGTAATTTCCATTATCCATGATGCTATGACCGGGCATACAAAAGTCTTTTGCCACAGGTAAATTCATTAATTTATCTGTGATTGTGTGGCGCTGATAATTCATCCTTGTTCTCCTTTTTGTTGCCGGTCCCCCCTCACTTGTCCCTCCCTCACTTGTCTTAGCTATTCCTGTGTCCTGTTGTGTGTAGAAATATGTGATTCTTCATTTTTGGCTTTACTCTTAGCCTGATGAAGACACCTGAGTAGTCTCGAAAGCTTTGAATTTGTTACCATATTTTTCAGTTAGCCATTAAACGTTATTATCAACCACAGAGGACTGTCAAGTATAAATATTTTTCTATTCTTGTAATTGAATATTCATCATTTTATTGTCGTAGTAAAACTTCATTTATTCTTGTTTGAAGTACATACATTTGCAATGGCCACGTAACAAGGCAATAACTCAATATTTTGTGCCTACACGCTCCTTGACCCTGGGCTTCAACAGCGCCAGTTGCTGCTCAGAAGTGTTAGATGCACAGATGAAAACAATCGCTGATGTGTTTGTGGGGTTCAGTAACGCCTGCTGTTCCCCTGCTGTGTGAACGGCAAAAATTACTGCTGCTAACTACAACTTCAAACGTCTCATACTAGGCCTCTGCCTACACCCTCCTTGACCCTGGGCTTCAACAGCGCCAGTTGCTGCTCAGAAGTGTTAGTGCACAGATGAAAACAATCGCTGATGTGTTTGTGGGGTTCAGTAATCGCCTGTGTTCCCCTGCTGTGTGAACGGCAAAAAGTCCTGCTGCCTCCACCCTGTTCTCTTCTCATCCCTGGGTTACAACACCGCCAGTTGTTTCTCGGAAGTGCTGTTAGCACAGTCTACACTTGCTCCTGTGTTACTGGGGTTCAGTAATGTCAGCTGTTCCCCTGCTGTGTGAACGGCAAACAGTCCTGCTGCCTCCACCATGTTCTCTTCTCATCCCTGGGCTACAACACCGCCAGTTGTTTCTCGGAAGTGCTGTTAGCACAGTCTACACTTGCTCCTGTGTTACTGGGGTTCAGTAATGTCAGCTGTTCCCTGCTGTGTGAACGGCAAAAAGTCCTGCTGTCTCCACCCTGTTCTCTTCTCATCCCTGGGTTACAACACCGCCATGTTGTTTCTCGGAAGTGCTGTTAGCACAGTCTACACTTGCTCCTGTGTTACTGGGGTTCAGTAATGTCAGCTGTTCCCCTGCTGTGTGAACGGCAAACAGTCCTGCTGCCTCCACCATGTTCTCTTCTCATCCCTGGGCTAAAAACACCGCCAGTTGTTTCTCGGAAGTGCTGTTAGCACAGTCTACACTTGCTCCTGTGTTACTGGGGTTCAGTATGTCAGCTGTTCCCCTGCTGTGTGAACGGCAAAAAGTCCTGCTGCCTCCACCATGTTCTCTTCTCATCCCTGGGCTACAACACCGCCAGTTGTTTCTCGGAAGTGCTGTTAGCACAGTCTACACTTGCTCCTGTGTTACTGGGGTTCAGTAATGTCAGCTGTTCCCCTGCTGTGTGAACGGCAAAAAGTCCTGCTGCCTCCACCATGTTCTCTTCTCATCCCTGGGTTACAACACCGCCAGTTGTTTCTCGGAAGTGCTGTTAGCACAGTCTACAACTTGCTCCTGTGTTACTGGGGTTCAGTAATGTCAGCTGTTCCCCTGCTGTGTGAACGGCAAAAAGTCCTGCTGCCTCCACCCTGTTCTCTTCTCATCCCTGGGTTACAACACCGCCAGTTGTTTCTCGGAAGTGCTGTTAGCACAGTCTACACTTGCTCCTGTGTTACTGGGGTTCAGTAATGTCAGCTGTTCCCTGCTGTGTGAACGGCAAAAAGTCCTGCTGCCTCCACCCTGTTCTCTTCTCATCCCTGGGTTACAACACCGCCAGTTGTTTCTCGGAAGTGCTGTTAGCACAGTCTACACTTGCTCCTGTGTTACTGGGGTTCAGTAATGTCAGCTGTTCCCCTGCTGTGTGAACGGCAAACAGTCCTGCTGCCTCCACCATGTTCTCTTCTCATCCCTGGGCTACAACACCGCCAGTTGTTTCTCGGAAGTGCTGTTAGCACAGTCTACACTTGCTCCTGTGTTACTGGGGTTCAGTAATGTCAGCTGTTCCCCTGCTGTGTGAACGGCAAAAAGTCCTGCTGCCTCCACCATGTTCTCTTCTCATCCCTGGGTACAACACCGCCAGTTGTTTCTCGGAAGTGCTGTTAGCACAGTCTACACTTGCTCCTGTGTTACTGGGGTTCAGTAATGTCAGCTGTTCCCCTGCTGTGTGAACGGCAAAAAGTCCTGCTGCCTCCACCTGTCTCTTCTCATCCCTGGGTTACAACACCGCCAGTTGTTTCTCGGAAGTGCTGTTAGCACAGTCTACACTTGCTCCTGTGTTACTGGGGTTCAGTAATGTCAGCTGTTCCCCTGCTGTGTGAACGGCAAAAAGTCCTGCTGCCTCCACCATGTTCTCTTCTCATCCCTGGGTTACAACACCGCCAGTTGTTTCTCGGAAGTGCTGTTAGCACAGTCTACACTTGCTCCTGTGTTACTGGGGTTCAGTAATGTCAGCTGTTCCCCTGCTGTGTGAACGGCAAAAAGTCCTGCTGCCTCCACCTGTTCTCTTCTCATCCCTGGGCTACAACACCGCCAGTTGTTTCTCGGAAGTGCTGTTAGCACAGTCTACACTTGCTCCTGTGTTACTGGGTTCAGTAATGTCAGCTGTTCCCCTGCTGTGTGTGAACGGCAAAAAGTCCTGCTGCCTCCACCATGTTCTCTTCTCATCCCTGGGTTACAACACCGCCAGTTGTTTTCTCGGAAGTGCTGTTAGCACAGTCTACACTTGCTCCTGTGTTACTGGGGTTCAGTAATGTCAGCTGTTCCCCTGCTGTGTGAACGGCAAAAAGTCCTGCTGCCTCCACCTGTTCTCTTCTCATCCCTGGGCTACAACACCGCCAGTTGTTTCTCGGAAGTGCTGTTAGCACAGTCTACACTTGCTCCTGTGTTACTGGGTTTCAGTAAATGTCATGCTGTTCCCCTGCTGTGTGAACGGCAAAAATGTCTGCTGCCCCTCACCCGTGTTCTCTCTTCACCCCTGGGCTTCATACACCGCCAGTTGTTTCTCGGAAGTGCTGTTAGCACAGTCTACACTTGCTCCTGTGTTACTGGGGTTCAGTAATGTCAGCTGTTCCCCTGCTGTGTGAACGGCAAAAAGTCCTGCTGCCTCCACCCATGTTCTCTTCTATCCCTGGGCTACAACACCGCCAGTTGTTTCTCGGAAGTGCTGTTAGCACAGTCTACACTTGCTCCTGTGTTACTGGGTTCAGTAATGTCAGCTGTTCCCCTGCTGTGTGAACGGCAAAAGTCCTGCTGCCTCCACCATGTTCTCTTCTCATCCCTGGCTACAACACCGCCAGTTGTTTCTCGGAAGTGCTGTTAGCACAGTCTACACTTGCTCCTGTGTTACTGGGGTTCAGTAATGTCAGCTGTTCCCCTGCTGTGTGAACGGCAAAAAGTCCTGCTGCCTCCACCATGTTCTCTTCTCATCCCTGGGCTACAACACCGCCAGTTGTTTCTCGGAAGTGCTGTTAGCACAGTCTACACTTGCTCCTGTGTTACTGGGGTTCAGTAATGTCAGCTGTTCCCCTGCTGTGTGAACGCAAAAAGTCCTGCTGCCTCCACCTGTTCTCTTCTCATCCCTGGCTACAACACCGCCAGTTGTTTCTCGGAAGTGCTGTTAGCACAGTCTACACTTGCTCCTGTGTTACTGGGGTTCAGTAATGTCAGCTGTTCCCCTGCTGTGTGAACGGCAAAAGTCCTGCTGCCTCCACCATGTTCTCTTCTCATCCTGGGCTACAACACCGCCAGTTGTTTCTCGGAAGTGCTGTTAGCACAGTCTACACTTGCTCCTGTGTTACTGGGGTTCAGTAATGTCAGCTGTTCCCCTGCTGTGTGAACGGCAAAAAGTCCTGCTGCCTCCACCATGTTCTCTTCTCATCCTGGGTACAACACCGCCAGTTGTTTCTCGGAAGTGCTGTTAGCACAGTCTACACTTGCTCCTGTGTTACTGGGGTTCAGTAATGTCAGCTGTTCCCTGCTGTGTGAACGGCAAAAAGTCCTGCTGCCTCCACCCTGTTCTCTTCTCATCCCTGGGTTACAACACCGCCAGTTGTTTCTCGGAAGTGCTGTTAGCACAGTCTACACTTGCTCCTGTGTTACTGGGGTTCAGTAATGTCAGCTGTTCCCTGCTGTGTGAACGGCAAAAAGTCCTGCTGCCTCCACCCTGTTCTCTTCTCATCCCTGGGTTACAACACCGCCAGTTGTTTCTCGGAAGTGCTGTTAGCACAGTCTACACTTGCTCCTGTGTTACTGGGTTCAGTAATGTCAGCTGTTCCCCTGCTGTGTGAACGGCAAAACAGTCCTGCTGCCTCCACCATGTTCTCTTCTCATCCCGGGCTACAACACCGCCAGTTGTTTCTCGGAAGTGCTGTTAGCACAGTCTACACTTGCTCCTGTGTTACTGGGTTCAGTAATGTCAGCTGTTCCCTGCTGTGTGAACGGCAAAAAGTCCTGCTGCCTCCACCATGTTCTCTTCTCATCCCTGGGTTACAACACCGCCAGTTGTTTCTCGGAAGTGCTGTTAGCACAGTCTACACTTGCTCCTGTGTTACTGGGGTTCAGTAATGTCAGCTGTTCCCTGCTGTGTGAACGCAAAAGTCCTGCTGCCTCCACCCTGTTCTCTTCTCATCCCTGGTTACAACACCGCCAGTTGTTTCTCGGAAGTGCTGTTAGCACAGTCTACACTTGCTCCTGTGTTACTGGGGTTCAGTAATGTCAGCTGTTCCCCTGCTGTGTGAACGGCAAAAAGTCCTGCTGCCTCCACCATGTTCTCTTCTCATCCCTGGGTACAACACCGCCAGTTGTTTCTCGGAAGTGCTGTTAGCACAGTCTACACTTGCTCCTGTGTTACTGGGGTTCATAATGTCAGCTGTTCCCCTGCTGTGTGAACGGCAAAAAGTCCTGCTGCCTCCACCCTGTTCTCTTCTCATCCCTGGGTTACAACACGCCAGTTGTTTCTCGGAGTGCTTTAGCACAGTCTACACTTGCTCCTGTGTTACTGGGGTTCAGTAATGTCAGCTGTTCCCCTGCTGTGTGAACGGCAAAAAGTCCTGCTGCCTCCACCCTGTTCTCTTCTCATCCCTGGGTTACAACACCGCCAGTTGTTTCTCGGAAGTGCTGTTAGCACAGTCTACACTTGCTCCTGTGTTACTGGGGTTCAGTAATGTCAGCTGTTCCCCTGCTGTGTGAACGGCAAACAGTCCTGCTGCCTCAACTTTAATTTCCATGGGTACCTTCTGCTACCCATCCGGGTTCCAGTACCGTCAGCTGGTTCTCCGCAGTGCCTTTGGCCTAGGTGCCTCCATGTCGGTATCCGAGTTCCAGCAACGTCTGCTGGTCCTTGGTAGTGCTTTGGAGCACAGGTACCTCCTGCTTAGTAACCGTGTCCCAGTAACGTCAGCTGGTCCTCGGTTGTGCCATTGGCTCTTTTCCTTCTGCTGACCCTCCGGGTTCCAGCACAGTCAGCTGGTCCTCGTTACTTTCATTGGCTCTTGTACCTTCTGCTACCCATCCGGGTTCCAGTACCGTCAGCTGGTTCTCCGCAGTGCCTTTGGCCTAGGTGCCTCCATGTCGGTATCCGAGTTCCAGCAACGTCTGCTGGTCCTTGGTAGTGCTTTGGAGCACAGGTACCTCCTGCTTAGTAACCGTGTCCCAGTAACGTCAGCTGGTCCTCGGTTGTGCCATTGGCTCTTTTCCTTCTGCTGACCCTCCGGGTTCCAGCACAGTCAGCTGGTCCTCGTTACTTTCATTGGCTCTTGTACCTTCTGCTACCCATCCGGGTTCCAGTACCGTCAGCTGGTTCTCCGCAGTGCCTTTGGCCTAGGTGCCTCCATGTCGGTATCCGAGTTCCAGCAACGTCTGCTGGTCATTGGTAGTGCTTTGGAGCACAGGTACCTCCTGCTTAGTAACCGTGTCCCAGTAACGTCAGCTGGTCCTCGGTTGTGCCATTGGCTCTTTTCCTTCTGCTGACCCTCCGGGTTCCAGCACAGTCAGCTGGTCCTCGTTACTTCCATTGGCTTTTGTACCATCACCAACAGGACAAAGAAGGTTAAGACAAACTACAAGATACAGAACAAGAGACAGAAGAACAATAAGCAGAAGATCAAAAAGCAGAAGAACATTAAGTATAAGACCAAAATGAAGAGCAAAATATATGCTCTAAATTCTAAGCAGAAGAAGACTAAGCAGTGTATGGGGGTGAGTCCGTTCCTCCTCGTGGTGCCCCTGGAAAATGCCTGATGCTGCTGCAGGCTAAACTGAACGCGGACAAATACTGTTGTAATTAAAATCTTTCGTGACAGCAAGAACGGAAGGATGAAAATTCAGAGTTTTACAGATTACAAGTACAGGAATGTCTGTCACAAATAAGAATATGATGAAAAGGATGAATAGGAAGAAGATGAAGAAGTAGAATATGAATAATAATAACTGTTTAATAAGAACAATATAAGTAATGTTAACAAAAAGATGAATAGCAAGAAGTTTTAGAAGATTAAGAAGGTGAAGATGAAGAATAATTTGATGAGAAAGATGATGCTGCTGAAGATTATGAAGGAGAAAGTGTGTGAAAAGTTAAAAAGGTGAAGACCATGGAAGTTGTGAAACAGACATATTTGACAAAATAGAAAAAAGGTTAACAACATTGTGAATTTCTTCGTCAATCCGAACGTATTTCCTAAAAAAAAAAAATTAATGCTATTCCATTGGATTGGGTTAAACATCTATGCCTTTAATGTCTCCTCAACCTCCCCCAATACATTCTACATTACTCTTTGTTGTTTTCCTTCATGTACAATTAACCTACAAGGCAAGAATGGGGTTTTTTTTATTTCGATATTTTGTTCCCATAGACTTACATGGGACTTCCGGTATCGGTATCGGGTATCGCCGATATTTTTTGTGTATCGGCGATACCATTCCGATTCCGATACTTTTGGATATCGGAAAGTATCGCTCAACTCTAGTGGGGACCAACAAATCACTAATGTTTATTTCCTGGGATCATGCAAGCAACACAAATGATAGCCACGTGTTCATGGATAGGACACTTGTTAGACTTAGTGCACCAGCACAGCATCCTTTGTTCTGGTGCCCACATAGCCTAAGATACTCCAAATTTATTATGAGGCACATTTTACTCCATCACACTATTGTTTCAGTCTGGAATATGAATATCCACCTTATAGCACCCATACATGTTATATGGTTAAATGAGAGATCCTGGCGTCATTCAACTGTCCAGTGAACAGTTTATGCTGCCAAGGAATTAGGAGTTATGTAAATGAAAAAGCTATAGAGAGATGAACAAAAATGGTGTGGTTTCTAGAAGAAGCCATGTTATTCAATTGGCACAGAATATTGTGTTAATTTAAACTAAATTTATCTGAAACTGACACCTGGAAGAAATTATAGCATTCTGTTGCTCTCTGGCTTTCTCTGAATGTCAGTGGCCATTGATTGGCTGCAGGGCTTGCGTGACATAGTATCACGTGAGCCCCAGGACAGCAGGTCCCGACAATGCTGGAATGGCACCAACATTGGAGGGGAGTGTAGCTGCTATTACTTTAAATGGGAGAATTATAGTAATTGAGAAGTAGTGGACAACCCATTAACCAACAAAAATGTTATTCCAGATTGGATAGTCACAGTCCAGACCTCTGTGCACCTATTTGATAGTAACTGATTTCATTCTGTATCTTACAGCATCATATTTATTACATTGACAAGTGCTTACTGCAGAAAATTACCTTCCATCTTTGTGTAGATTACAAGATTGCCATTCACAAGACCGCGTACAAGCTTCGGGGAATGCTTGCAAGACTCATGACGGTGGCTTTTTCTGGCGTAAAAAAGTGCAGCAAACGAACTTTTTTTGAGCCCTGGCTACTTTTGTAAACACATATACTGAAAAAAAAGAAGGATTTTAAAATATAAGTCTCTGAATACATCACAGACAAAATCTAAAGTTGTAGTTTGAATTACTTTTATTACAACTTTTTATTTTCTGAACAGGATTATGGGAGTGTCCATCTTGGATGGGCTTCTGCTAACAGACATGCTTCACATCAGCTACATAAACAATAGAAAACAGTAAATTGAAAATGTTTATCAATGCCTATGAGAGTGTTTTAGGAATTCCCTTTAAACAGCACAAAGATCAATGTGAAGGGAGAGGGAAAAGGTGAGCATTTCTTCTGCAGGAGATGACCACGTAAGAAGAAGTGCTTGACAGTTTGAAACGCGTTGAGTAGAATAAAAACCGCGTTTAAATAAATTGCTGAGATTTGCAGTCTTCCATACACAGCAGCATGGGGGACATCCACAAAATTTCTCATCTTCATAAAGCTGCTATTGACATGACATGCTCATTAGATGTCGGTAACAACCCATCCAATCCACACAGGCAAGTAAAACAAACCGTAGTTGTCCATAAATTAAGTTATGTGTAAGCATGAAAAATGACACAGGGAAAAAAGTATTGAACACGCTTTACTGAAATTTAATACTTTCTACAAAAGCCTTTATTGGTGAGGACAGCTTCAAGACGACATCTGTATGGATAAACTAGTTGCATGTATTGCTCAGGTGTGATTTTGGCCCATTCTTCCACACACTCTTCAAATCCTAAAAGGTCCCATGGGCGTCTTTGAAATCTGAGCTTCAGTTGTTTCCATAAATTTTCTATTGGATTCAGGTCAGGTGATTGTCTGGACCATTCAAGCAGCTTGATTTTATTTCTCTGAAACCAATTGAGAGTTTCCTGGACTGTGCGTTTGAGATCATTGTCTTGCTGAAATATTCACCTTCATTTTATCTTCATCATCCTGGTAGATGGCAGCAGATTGTTATAAAAATGTCTTGGTACAGTTGTCCATTCATGCTTTTTTCAAATAATATGACATTTGCCAGTGCAGTATGCTGAAAACCATCCCCATGCCATTGATTTTTCCACCTCCAAACTTCACTGTTGGTATCGTATTTTTTGGGTGATACTGCAGTGCCTTTTGACCAACAAACATGGGGTGTATTGTTATGATTTGGTAGCTGAGGAGAGTAGGCAAAAACGGCAATACACCAGAGAGGTTGGAATCTACTGGATTGCAGTACCCTGACTAACCACCACAACTAAAGGCAGCCGTGGAGCGTACCTACGTTGGTCCTAGACGCCTCGTCACAGCCTGAGAGGTTAACTACACCTAAAGATAGAAAGAGGAAAGCTATCTGCCCCGGAGCAGATCCCCAAAGAACATAGGAAGCCCCCAAACATGTAATGGCGGTTAGACAAGAGGAAATACAGACACAGACAGAAAATAGTATGAGCAAACGCTGGGGCCCAATCTTCCTTGACAAAAAAGGATAGGAAGGACACTTACTGCAAACCAAAAAAAACCCTAAAAAATACCAACTCTACTAATTGCAAAAACACCTGAGATCACACGACCTCTACCACCTAAATTAGTTCTCTGGTGTAACAAAACTAAGCCGCAGCCACTGAAAAAACTGGAAAAGGCAAATGAACAAATAACAGTGGCTCAGATAAACTGAGAGGAGCCGCCCCCGGAGGGGACCTGGCTGACCTCCACAGAAGTGCAGGGAACAATGCAAAAAGCAAGCACAAAAATAAAAACAGAAAATATCTTATCTGAGAGCAGGAGAAGAGGCAAGACTCAGCAACCTTCCAAGTGAAACAGGAACCACAGTTGAGACAAGAACAATTGATCACCGGCAACCATGATGGGAGGGAACCTCCCTTATATAAGACCAGTCTGTAACTCCTGATTGCCAATCTTCATTTAATGGTTCAGTACTGTTTGTAACCACCAGAGGGAGCTTCTGCTCAGAATTCATTTCTAATACATTCACAAGAGTGTATTATGGAACTCAAAGAATTCACTTTTGGTCTCATCTGACCAGACTACTCCCAGTATTTCACAGGCTGGCCTAAATGATGTTGAGTTAACATTAAAACACTTGAACATGCTTTTTGTTCAGTAATGGAATCTTGCGTATTGAAAGTGCATACAGGTCATCGAGGTTGGGTGCTTTACGTATAGTTTTCTATGAAACAATTGTACCTGCTGATTTCAGGTCTTTCTGTAGCTCTGCACAGGTGCTCTTTGGCTCATGGAAACTCTTCTGATAATTCTTTTAATTCTTCTGTCTGAAATTTTGGGGGAGCAGCTGGTCGTCGCTGGTTTATGGTGAAATGATATTCTTTCTACTTCCGGATTTTGGCCCCAACAGTGCTCACTGGAATCTTCAGCAGTTTAGAAATTCTTCTGTAGCCAATTGCGAAGGTCTTGAGGCAGCTCACTGGTTTTACCATCACGAGATTTTTCTTGTGTGGCACCTTGGTAATGAGACACCTTTTTATAGGCCATCAGTTGAATCAACAGATGTTATTTTCACTAAGTGTCAGGATTGCTTTCTAATTACCGCTCGATTTCAGCTGTTGTCATGACTTTCCATGGCTTTTTGTACCTTTAGGAGTTCAATACTTTTTTCCTGTCATTTGTCATTAATATACAAACCTTAATTAATGGACAAGGACAGTTTGATTTCTTTGCCTGAGTAGATTGGATGTTATCGACATTTGGTGAGAATATCATGTCAATAGCACCTTTAGAAATGTACTCCCTTATAAAATTGGTGAATTGAACAATTCTCATTTCACCTGCTATATTATAAATTTATGTATGAATGTATATATTTGTGTGTGTGTGTGCGCGCACGCGCATGTGTTTATAAATATGAACATACATACACACACACACACTATATGCATATAAACATATATAATCTACAGTGAGGAAAATAAATACTTGATACACTCTGGATCCAGAAAAACCACATTGTATGATTTTTAACCCCTTAGTGACAGGGCCAATTTTTTAAATTCTAACCAATGTCACTTTATGTGGCGATAACCCTGGAACACTTCAACAAACCACAGTGAGTTTGAGATTGTTTTTTCGTGGCACATATACTTTATGATAATGGTAAATTTAAGTTGATATGTTTTGTGTTTATTTACAAAAAAATATCAGAAATTTGACAAAAATTGCAATTTTCAAACTTTGAATGGAGCTGCGGGGCCATTCGGGCTTTGAGAAAATGCCGGCATAGCCCCCCACGCTGAACAAAGAACCGTCGTTGCCCCTCCCCCAGGAACAAAGAGCCATACAGAGCACCACTGTCGCAAGGAGGTAATAGAGATACTTCCCTTACACCTTCCCGATGAGGCGCCCCCTCACCTCGTCATCGGGACCACTCCTCCGCACCACCCTATAAGACGACACCCAGCGTATAAGACGAACCCCGACTTTTAAGAGGATTTTCAGGGTTAAAAAGTCATCTTATACGCCGGAAAATACAGTACATTTCGAATTGAGGAAATGACAACTAGAAAACGCTTTGCCACCTTCTTATAGCCTTCTGCTTTGTGGGCCTCCACATTTTCAGAGTGCTAGGCAGCTGCTTAGAAGAACCAATATCTGTTTTTTGGAACAATGTTAGAGAAGTCTGGGTTTTTATTAAACTGGGAAATTTGCATTATCTGGCCTTTCCGAACGATGATAGTGAACAAGCCATAACCCTAACAGGCTGATTAAGGTCTGAAACCTTGGTCAAAGTTATAGGAGAACAAATCTCCAAGGGTGTAGAAACTTGCATTGAGCCATCTTCCTTTTAACTTGATTAACTGTTCACAAGAGCAGTAATTTTGACCTGGGGTGCACAAACTTTTACATACACCTGTATATCTGTGCTTGTATAAGTGTATATATATATAGTGAGTGCACATCATATATATTTACATATACACAGTAAAGTGAAAAATGCTGTACAGTAAGAATATTTTCAAAAATAGAAGTGTTAACAGTTTATACTTATTAACTACCAAAATGCAATGTGGATGACGAAAATAGAACTCTAAATCAAAATAATATTTGGTATGACCACCCTTTGCTTTAAAACAACATCAATTCTTCTATCTACTTGCACACAGTTTTTGAAGGAATTTGGCATGGATCTTCCATGGATGTAGCTTGGCATTTCGATAATTGACACTGCTATTTTTTAAAGCATTTTTACTTTGCTGCACCTGCCTACTGACGTACACAGAAATACATACGTCAATTAAATGTTATCACTCATATACAAGCTTCTAAATTTTGCAATTGGAAATGTTCTGCTCTTCAAAAGATCTGTAGGTACTAATAATACTACAGTGTTAGGATTTAGGACATCTGGTCTAGGAATATTAATATGCATATCGATGTTATAAATAGTAGTAGCTAGGCAACCAGAAAAGTTGAAAGCCTTCACTTCAATTAGCCTAAATTCTGTATCTTTGGCAAATCATGCAAATTTACTTCAAGATGTTGTTACTTTTGGAGGGAAGATATATAAAACTGCATGATCACTGATAAGATTGGCTTAGGAACCATAAACTAATCTCTGACATTCCCCAGACACATACCAATGGATGACATTTACCTTCCCTCTTCCATGCCCAGGCAAATTGTGGGCACATCTGGTGCTCGTGCAGTATCACACTCCGTATCTGGGACATCGCCTAATAGTTTGTGCTTTTCTTCCTCAGGGACATAGACCATGCAGAGAATTCGTGACTCTACGTTGAAACATTCTATCACCTTCGGGCTACGGTTGTGAAGTGAAACAACAGCGATCTGACCCATCTGATTAGTGCAGCTGCCAATCTAAACAAAACAGGAAACAAACAAAAGCCAGAGCATGATTTCAGCAGCGTGACATGGTGAAAACTCATTCATTATTTATTCAGCCATTTATTTTCTGTGTTTTAGACCTCCCAGAAGGAATTTACACCAGGTCTACACTTGTATCTGAAAGGCTGTAGTCGTAACTCATTTTTCATTTACATTTAGGGTCTGTGCACATGTTCCGTTTTTATAGCATTAATTTTGTTTTTTTTTGTACAGATTTGTTGCAAAACCTGAAGGATTTCCTGATGCCAACAGTAAATGAGATTCCCAGTCTTATGCACATGTTGCTTATTTTTCTGCTTGCAGATTTTCAACATCTTTAAATCTGCCGCATGTTCCACAGTTTTTTCTGCAGATTCCACTCATACTAATGACTGGGGGAAAATCTGCATCAAAAACGTATCAAAAACGTGCAAAAATGCACCTATTTTACGCAACATTTTTCCTGCCAAGAGATGCAGAAATGGTGCAGAAATTTCTGCTGCAACTTAGGCCATGTTTGTACGCTGCGTTTTTTTCTGCAGGCAAAATCTGCTCTCTTGGCTGTAAAGAAGCTGCTTACAAAAATGGGGGTTTTGGAACATTTTTGCTGCTTTTTGTTGCGTTTCTGGTGCAGATTCCATGAGGTAATTTATCTACTGTACATGTTTAATAAAGTTTGTTTTCTTCAACAAAAACGCATGGTTGCGTTGTTTTGCAAGTTCTTATTACTTTCTATGGTGAGAAAAAGCTGCTAACACGTTGAAAGAACTGACATCCTGCAGATATAAAAATAAAAAAAGCAGTTTTTCAGTTCAGTGAGGGGAAAAAAAAAGCAAGTGTGAATGAGATTTCTGAAATCTCATTCCTTTTGCTGATACTGTAAAAAACAGCTTTAAATTTGCATAAAAAAAGCACAGCAAAAAAATTAAAAATAAAAACACATTACAAAAACGCTATGTCTGAACATAGCCTTATAGTGTATGCCAGGAAAACTCCCAAAATACACGCTAGACCAGAAGTCCATAATCTTCTGTTACCAGATGGAGGCCAAAAAGTGTCCTCCTGGCCCATTCTCGATGATATACATCAGTATCCTGCAGGGAAAAAATGGGATTTGAACAGTGTAGTAGACAATGCTACCGTATATACTTATGTATAAGCCGACCCGTGTATAAGCCGACCCCCCTAATTTTGCCACAAAAAACTGGGAAAACGTATTGACTCGCGTATAAGCCTAGGGTGAAAAATGATTATGCCCCCATATGATGCTCCACAGATTATGCCCCCATATGCTCCACAGATTATGCCCCATATGCTCCAGATTATGCCCCCATATATTCCACAGATTATGCCCCCGTATGATCCACAGATTATGCCCCATATGTTCCACAGATTATGCCCCCATATGCTCCAGATTATGCCCCAAATGTTCCAGATTATGCCCCCATATGCTCCATATTATGCCCCATATGTTCCACAGATTATGCCCCCATATGCTCTATATTATGCCCCCATATGCTCCAGATTATGCCCCATATGTTCCACAGCTTATGCCCCCATATGCTCCATATTATGCCCCCATATGCTCCATATTATGCCCCATATGCTCCAGATTATGCCCCATATGTTCCACAGCTTATGCCCCCATATGCTCCATATTATGCCCCCATATGCTCCAGATTATGCCCCCATATGTTCCACAGTTTATGCCCCCATATGCTCCATATTATGCCCCCATATGCTCCATATTATACCCCCATATGCTCCATATTATGCCCCCATATGCTCCAGATTATGCCCCCATATGCTCCAGATTATGCCCCCATATGTTCCACAGTTTATGCCCCCATATGCTCCATATTATGCCCCATAGCTCCATTATGCCCCATATGCCCATATTATGCCCCCATATGCTGCACAATTATGCCCCATAGTATAGGCCTCATATGCTGCTGAAAAAAAAAAAAAATGACATACTCACCTCTCGTCGCTGGGGCCAGGTGCCGGTGTCCTGAGCAGGCGGTGACAACGGCGCGCTATGGGGGACAGGTGCCGGTGTCACCGCTCGCTCAGGACCCCGGCACCTGAGATATTTACCTGTCCCTCGGTCCACCGCAGCGCACTGCTCCCTCGGTCTGACTCCTCTGTGTGTGAATGATCTGGCAGGGGGCGGGGCGCGCACTAACGACGTCAACGCGCCCTCTGCCTGATCATTCACACACAGAGGAGTCAGACCGAGGGAGCAGTGTGCTGCGGTGGACCGACGGACAGGTAAATATCGCTATACTCACCCCTCCGCTGCGCGTCCCTGCAGCCTCTCCTCTTCTCCCGGCGCTCTCCGCAGCTCTTCCTTCCTACAGCGGTCACATGGTACCGCTCATTAAAGTCATGAATATGTGCATATTCATGACTTTAATGAGCGGTGCCATGTGACAGCTGCAGGAAGGAGCCGGAGATCGTGGGAGAAGCAGGGGAGCTGCAGAGACCGCGCCGGCGGAGGGGTAAGTATGATCCGACACCCCCGCTCCTCCTCCCCCGCCGACCCCCGTATATGACCCGTATAAGCGAGAGGGGACTTTCAGCCCTAAAAAATGGGCTGAAAATCTCAGCTTATACATGGGTATATACGGTATTTTAAACTTAAAAGAGAAACTGTTGATTGCAAGTGTGAAGATGAGAAACTTTGCTATATATCCCACTATAGAAAAATGCTTATTTCTCAACTTTCTAGAGTCCTCTTCTCTGAATTCACTGCTGAAATCTGTCTTCAGTGAAGACAGGTTTTTAGATCACTGAGAGATCAGATGACAGCTGAATTTATATAAGTCTATGGAGAGAGAAAGAGGAAGGAGAAGCAAGAAAAAGAAAGAGCTACACATGCTCAAAAGATGCAGGATACAAATCAGAAGTTGTGTTATTTCTCACATATACATTACATACATGAATCCTTATGCTCAAATGTCAGCTAAAAGTTAATTACACTTTAAGGGTATGTACACATGTTGCGGATTTTGATGCGGATCCGCAGCGTTTTTGGATGCGCAGAATTTCATCAAATCCGCAGTGTAGTACAGAATCAATGATAGTCAAATGGAATTTGAGAATTGCTGTGCATTGAGTAAGGCAAATCCACAGAAAGAAAACGAAGGACAATCCGCGTGAAATCCACGCGGTTTTTTAGCTGCGTTTTCTGCCAAGAGAGGAAGAATCCGTGCAGAAAATTCCTCAGGCAAATCCGCAATGTGTGCACATACCCTAAAGCTGCACTGCTGAGAAACTTTTGGGCCTCTCCCTGTTCTAATTTTACATGCAGACATTGCATTGATCCAAATTTTCAAAAACCTCAATACGTACTGTATATCCTAAGGGCTTACCATCTTAGAGTTTTGTGTGCGTATTTGCAGAAATTGACTTATTTGTTGGCTTGGAGCCACACAAGGTCTCTGTGACAATAATAAATCTGACAGATCAAAATAGAAAAAAAAAAAAAACTCTGTAGAAGGACTTAATAGTACATGCCAATTTTTTGTAAGGTTTTTAAGCCATTCACTCAAAAACGTAATATGTCATCACTTTAAAATATAGTCATTACTACAATGTATAGGAGAGAATTTGGATTTCGGAAGCAGCAGTTATTTGAAGCTCGGATTTCAGTGTCTGTGTCAGGGAGCAGTGGAAAGTGCGATGTGCAACTGATATTTGGAAGAACACAGCCTTTTATTCTTATTTCTTTGTATAGCCTCAAGAGACCCAAGATATGAAACAGAGACTGTTGTTTATGCCTGGTTTTCACCTGGGCAAATCCATTCACAGGACCCCATTCCAGGGGCCCGAAAAGTATTCTGTGGCTGCCAGACTGGAGCCCTGCGAGTAGCCTCCTACATGCTGGCATCACCAGCTCCACTTTCAGCAGCCCGGTACAATGTGACCGTTGTGGCATGACAAACATACAACAGAACGCCAAGCCATCTAATCAAAAAAGAAGCCACCAGGTAGGTGGTAGGATGCAGAATACTGACCTGGCAGCTGGACCAGGGCCCTGTGATTTTATTTGTGCACTTCTAGTGATCTACAACTGTCACATGGGAAAAGCTTTTTTTTTCAGTTTTACATTTTATTATCCCTACACTTATCAGACCAACTTCTCTATATTGTGGCGTGAATGTTTTTCTGTGTTTCTTCATAAAAGTTATCTGCATCAATGTTAACCACTTAGTGACTGAGCCAATTTTGACCTTACCCCCTTCACCCTGAAGCCTGTTTTCACCTTCCTGACCGGGCCAATTTTTACAATTCTGACCACTGTCACTAATATGAAGTCATAACTCTGGAACGCTTCAACGGATCCCACTGATTCTGAAACGGTTTTCTCGTGACATATTGTACTTCATGAAAGTGGTAAAAAATTTTTGATATGACTTGCGTTTATTTGTGAAAAAAAAGGAAATCTGGCGAAAATTTCAAAAATGTTGCAATTTCCAAACTTTTTAATTTTTATGCCCTTAAATCAGTCATATCGCACCAAATAGTTAATAAATAACATTTCCCACATGTCTACTTTACATCAGCACAATTTTTGAAACATAATTTTTTTTTGTTAGGAAATAAGGGTTAACCAGCGATTTATCATTTTTCCAACAAAATTTACAAAACCATTTTTTTAGGGACCACCTCACATTTGAAGTGAGTTTGGGCGGTCAATATAACAAAAAATACCCAAAAGTGACACCACTCTTAGGTGCTTCACGAGAACTAAACCAATGTGGAAGGAAACATTTTTTTACTTTTTTCACAAAAAATTTAATTTGGAACCATATTTTTTTTATTTTCACAAGGGTATCAGGAGAAAATGGACCACAAAGCTTATTGTGCAATTTCTCCTGAGTACGCCAATACCCCATATGTGGGGGAAAGCCACTGTTTGGGTGTATGGCAGGGCTCAGAAGGGAGGGAGCACTGTTTGACTTTTTGAACTCAAAATTGGCTGGAATCAATGGTGGCACCATGTCACATATGGCGACCCCATGATGTAACTTAGGCTACTTTCACACTTGCGTTTTTTAGCGCTGCGCATCGTGCGCTATTGGTCGCATGCGCAATGTTCCCCTATCATTAACATGGCGGGCGCAGTGTCTTGCGCTTGCACGCGCTCATTAGCGTTTGGCGTGCGCTGCGCATTTTCCAGGTGTGCGCTAGACGCTACATGTTGCATTTTTTTTTCCGGCACACCTATTTAAAAAAGCGCGTGCGCACGTGTGCGCACGCTATGCGCAAAAAATTATCATTGGCGTCTATGTGGGCGCTGGCGTGCGCGTGGCTGTGCACTTGTCAGCGCTTGTGCGCACGAGCGATTTTTTAGTAAACAATGTCTAGACACTTGTCCAATTACCACCTAGACAAGATACCTACTCAGACTGCCTGGAGACTGCATGCTGATAAAGAGACCTGAAGATACAGCCTGGATCCCTATAAAAAGGCCTGCAAACAGCGTGCACCATACTACAGTGCCTGGAGACTGGAGCTGGAGACTGGAAGATCCACCTTGGACCCATACACTGCCTGGAGACTGGACCTGGAGACTGGAAGATCCACCTTGGACCCATACACAGCCTGGATATTGCCTGGAGACACTGTGCCTGGACTCAAGACCGATCCAAAGTGCAAGAATGTGAGTATTCTTTAAACAAATGACAGGCTGTCCTTATAATGTAATATGTGCTCATCTAATTATTATTTTTTTTTTTTGCAGCATGTCTTCTGGATCCGAATATTCACCATCCCGGCAAGAACTGGCGGAAGCAGACCATGATGTGAGTATCTTCCTGCCTTTGGGTAAGTATAGCTGCTGAATCTACAAATGTCCTAATTGTGTTCCTTTTTCAGACATCATCGTCGGACACGGCCATTGAGGAGTCTCAGGAGCAGTCGCAGCCGAGTCAAGTCCCGGTGGCGAGACGGAATGTAAGTATATAGCCTTAGAATGTCTATTTCTTTTGTACTCCTATTGTTATTTTCTTTCTAAAAAATATACAAGATTGTAATTTTTATTTTGTTTCTTCTAGGTTCCACAACGGGACGACGACCTGTATGTGGACAACGAGGCCCTCATCTGCCAGGTCCATGAGCGTGTCCCGTTGTGGGACAGCCGTGATCCGCAGTACAAGGACAATGTGGTGACCCGGCGGCTATGGAACGAGGTGGCCGCAGCGTTGATGGATGGCTGGGACAGCGCCTCTCAAACCTCAAAAGGCGTTAGTAAGTATTTCATTCTCTGTAATGCTCACTGTTGTTCCTGATGGCACCGATGGGTTTGCTGGCAGATAATATTCTACCAGCAAACCCAACAGTGCCCTCTGGTTCAACAGTCACTGACCTGTGGTTTCTTATGTGTTGTGCATTCTATTGATTTTTTTAATGCCCAGTCACTGTTGTTCCTGATGGCACTGTTGGGTTTGCTGGCAGATAAATTCTACCAGCAAACCCAACAGTGCCCTCTGGTTCAACAGTCACTGACCTGTGGTTTCTTAAGTGTTGTGCATTCTATTGATTTTTTTAATGCCCAGTCACTGTTGTTCCTGATGGCACTGTTGGGTTTGCTGGCAGATAAATTCTACCAGCAAACCCAACAGTGCCCTCTGGTTCAACAGTCACTGACCTGTGGTTTCTTATGTGTTGTGCATTCTATTGATTTTTTTAATGCCCAGTCACTGTTGTTCCTGATGGCACTGTTGGGTTTGCTGGCAGATAAATTCTACCAGCAAACCCAACAGTGCCCTCTGGTTCAACAGTCACTGACCTGTGGTTTCTTATGTGTTGTGCATTCTATTGATTTTTTTAATGCCCAGTCACTGTTGTTCCTGATGCCACTGTTGGTTTTGCTGCCAGATATATTCTAACAGCAAACACAACAGTGTCATCTGAGTCAACAGTCACTGACCTGTGGTTTCTTGAGCTATGTGTTGTGCATTCTTTTGGTTTTTGTTATTGCCCAGTCACTCTTGGTCCTCATGGTAATGTTGGTTTTGCTGCCAGATATATTCTAACAGCAAACACAACAGTGTCATCTGGGTCAACAGTCACTGACCTGTGGTTTCTTGAGCTATGTGTTGTGCATTCTATTGGTTTTTGTTATTGCCCAGTCACTCTTGGTCCTCATGGTAATGTTGGTTTTGCTGCCAGATATATTCTAACAGCAAACACAACAGTGTCATCTGGGTCAACAGTCACTGACCTGTGGTTTCTTGAGCTATGTGTTGTGCATTCTATTGGTTTTTGTTATTGCCCAGTCACTCTTGGTCCTCATGGTAATGTTGGTTTTGCTGCCAGATATATTCTAACAGCAAACACAACAGTGTCATCTGGGTCAACAGTCACTGACCTGTGGTTTCTTGAGCTATGTGTTGTGCATTCTATTGGTTTTTGTTATTGCCCAGTCACTCTTGGTCCTCATGGTAATGTTGGTTTTGCTGCCAGATATATTCTAACAGCAAACACAACAGTGTCATCTGGGTCAACAGTCACTATCCTGTGTATTGTATATCTTTTTATAATGCTGCATTGACAGTTTGACATTTTCATTCAGGTATGTGTGTTGAGACTGATTTTGCCCTGACTGCATTGTATAATTGTTTTCTTTTTTTCTCAACAGTGAACAAAGTCCGCACACGATGGCGCTCGATGAAGGACCGCTTCAACACTGATGTTCGAGCAGAGGGACAGGTTCGCAGTGGTTCTGCAGCAAGGCCCAGAAAGAAATATCGCTACTATCGCGAGTTGGCGTTCCTGAGACCGGTCCTTGCCAGCAGAGCGTAAGTTTTTTTTATTTTTATTTTTTTTTCTACAGCTGATGCTTCTTGTTAATGCATTATAGTAATGTTTTGGTTTTCTTTCAACAGCACCTGGAGCAGCCTGTCCCTGAAGCGGTCCTTCCTCGGACGACCTTGGACTCGTCCCAGCCATCCGACAGCCTGGAAGCAACTTGCAGGTCAGCAACACGGACAGCTGGTGACCAGGAAGCTGGTCCATCAGGTCTTCCCCTCTCCCAGGTCTCTGCCACTGGTTATGCGGGCACTTCCCGCCAGCGGCAGAGGGCCATGGAGAGGAATGTCTTGCTCGAGTTTGTTCACTTGAGCGAGGCCTTTCAAGGCAATATGAAGACGCTTGGAGGCACAGTTGGAAGCGGTTTTTCACTGATGGAACGTGGTTTTACCCACATGGATCACCGCTTCAACTGTGTCGAACAGCGTCTTGATCGCCAGGAGGCCGACCTCAACAGACCAGCGCACCATTTTTTCAGTAAAATTGAACGGGGCATGGCGGAACACCTTAGTCCTGAGCAACAGCTGAGTGTGATGCAGGCCTGCAACACTGCTTACTTGCAGCCTATGCAGCAGAATCGGTACGTGCAGCAGTCAGTGGTTGCATATCCAACCGTGCCACCACTGATTCGCCACACATCACTACCGACTTCTGCTGCATACCACTGCACGGCCACCAGCATTCCGAGTCACCACTACACCACCACAAGTCCGAGTACTGTTGGACACTCCACCGTCGCCACCACCATGGCAAGCGCTGCTCCTGTGTGGAGCAACACCACCACAGACACTGGTCCACAGTCATGGACTCAAGCCACCGCAGTACCTGCTTGGGCACCGCACCCACTTCTCCTTCTAGGAGTACTGCCAGCAGTCAGCAACATTCATTGTCACCGCACCCACTTCTCCTTCTAGGAGTACTGCCAGCAGTCAGCAACCATTTATTGTCACCGCACCCACTTCTCCTTCTAGGAGTACTGCCAGCAGTCAGCAACCATTTTGTTACCGCACCCCACTTCTCCTTCTAGGAGTACCGCCACCAGTCATCAACAATTTCCGGCCACAGCACCCACTGATCCTATGAGCACCGCCACCAGTCAGCAACAATCAATTTCAATGGCACCCACTTCTCCTTGGAACACCGCCAACCCTTGTGGTACTCCGAGCACTGCCAACACTTCCACCGCCACTGCCACCACCGAGCATGAGAGCGGTGACCCACATTCACTCTTTTTTGGGTCAAGGCCACGGTCAACCAGCTCAAGGCGGACACAGAGAAGTCGGTCCATGCATGGTACTCCTGTCCCCAAGAAGAAAAAAAGCAAAACGTTGTTGGTCCATCCACCCTCTCCTCCTAATGTGTCTCAAACTGGCTCTCATTTGATGTCTGATCTTCCTTCACCCACTACTTTTGCTGCCCCTTCCCCTCGAACCCCTTCATTGCTTTCCAGCCGCTCTTCATCTCTGCACACCCCCAGAGTATCGAAATCACCACCAAAACGTCCGTCGCAATAAAAATTTGTAATATTATCTGTAAAAATCACATTTCTCTACAACTTCTTTGGCAGTGACTATACCAGTGGCATCTTGTACACATATTGTACTAATCTGATTTTTCTTGAACTTCTGGGGCAGTGAATATTTAAACTGGTATATGTTGTACACATATTGTACTAATCTGATTTTTCTTGAACTTCTGGGGCAGTGACATAAATGGCATTTGTACACATATTGTACTAATCTGATTTTTCTAGAACTTCTGGGGCAGTGACTATTAAACTGGTAATGTTGTACACATATTGTACTAATCTGATTTTCTGAACTTCTGGGCAGTGACATAAATGGCATCTTGTACACATATTGTACTAATCTGATTTTTCTAGAACTTCTGGGGCAGTGACGATACCAATGGCATCTTGTACACATATTGTACTAATCTGATTTTTCTAACTTCTGGGCAGTGACTATAAACTGGTAATGTTGTACACATATTGTACTAATCTGATTTTCTGAACTTCTGGGGCAGTGACGATACAATGGCATTTGTACACATATTGTACTAATCTGATTTTTCTTGAACTTCTGGGGCAGTGACTATAAATGGTCATGTTGTACACATATTGTACTAATCTGATTTTTCTAGAACTTCTGGGGCAGTGACTATTAAACTGGTAATGTTGTACACATATTGTACTAATCTGATTTTTCTTGAACTTCTGGGGCAGTGACGATACCAATGGCATCTTGTACACATATTGTACTAATCTGATTTTTCTTAACTTCTGGGGCAGTGACATTACAATGGCATCTTGTACACATATTGTACTAATCTGATTTTTCTATAACTTCTGGGGCAGTGACTATTAAACTGGTATGTTGTACACATATTGTACTAATCTGATTTTTCTTGAACTTCTGGGGCAGTGACATACAATGGCATCTTGTACACATATTGTACTAATCTGATTTTTCTTGAACTTCTGGGGCAGTGACATACCAATGGCATCTTGTACACATATTGTACTAATCTGATTTTTCTATAACTTCTGGGGCAGTGACTATAAACTGGTAATGTTGTACACATATTGTACTAATCTGATTTTTCTGAACTTCTGGGGCAGTGACATTAAACTGGTCATTTGTACACATATTGTACTAATCTGATTTTTTCTGAACTTCTGGGGCAGTGACGATACAATGGCATCTTGTACACATATTGTACTAATCTGATTTTTCTATAACTTCTGGGGCAGTGACTATTAAAATCTGGATTGTACACATTTGTACTAATTGATTTTTCTTGACTCTGGGGCAGTGACTATCAATGCATCTTGTAACATTTGTACTAATCTGATTTTTCTAAACTTCTGGGGCAGTGACTATACCAATGGCATCTTTGACACATATTGTACTAATCTGATCTATCAAAACCTTTGTGTGAATATACATATTTTCTTTTTGTACTCAAAAAAAGTACTATGTGATCTATACAAATGTCTCAAAAAATCATTGCCATTCAAATTTGTTTTCCTGTTGTAAAAATAAATGTGCCAATCTTCTTTTAGTAATTGGTTTGTTTGTGTTTATTTGCCGCCTACACACTGCGACGTACACACACTGCGACGTACACTTTGCGTTTTTGACTACACATAACTACAGGAATGACACATGTTTGTGTACTTCATGGAGATATGTTTACTCAAAAACAATATATCTTTTTTTGTTCACCACCAGTCTGTCTGTCTGTAATATTGCACAGACTGAATAGAGGATGGTGTTGAGTGCAAGGCATATCTATTTAACCTTGCCAGATATACTAAAAAGTGAAATGAGTATGGTGTGTTTTTGACATTATTTCACTTTATGATACAAGGCCATGTATTCTAGATATAGCTTGTAATTGAGCACATCCTCTATTCAGTGTGTGTTGAAGAAACAGAGGAGATGATGGTGAAAATACACTTTATATATGTACAATACCCTGGCCTTGTATCATTACTATCACACAGGTGAATACACATGAGTTTTAACCAGCTGCGTTGCTTCAGTCTGCATTTATTTGAAGCATACTGTAGCGATGCTGCTGTTTATAACTCATGTGTACTCACCTGCCCAGGCCTGATACATTCTGAAGTGACGATGCGTTATTTGTGGCATCACCACTTCAACATGCCACCAGCCCTTGGTATTGAACAAGATGTATAATCTTTATTATCTCTGCGTTCCAAATCAAGTCAGTGATGAAAATACAAATTATATTTATAGTCACATGATCAGGAATAAAAAGTTACAGATGCTTGTGCATCCCCAAATCAATTTTTTGTAAACAGCAGGCCAGGTGACACAAATAATTGTTGTGTTATGTCCACCGTCACTGAAAATGGAAGCAAAAGTGGAGAGATAATCAAGGTCATACAACTTGTGTGCATGTATAGTTAACTACCTAGTCAGGATTACAAATAAATTCATGATGCACCCAAAAATATGCATCATGAATTCACTGGTAAACCTGGCCATTTCATAATTGTTTTTTAATTTAAAAACAGAGACTGCACGTGGTACAGGTATAAACAGAGGTATTTTATTAACATCAAAAAAAAAAAAAAAAAAGTTTATTAACATACAGACAAGAACATTATTTTACACCATTTGATCTTGCCAATCCACCCGTCCTGCATCTGACATAAAGTAGGCCGCAAATTGGTCTCTCATTTGGCCTACTTCAACAGAAGACCTGAGAGGGTGCTGAGTGAACTCAGGCAATGGGTTAGGAGCTGCATCATCAAGTTCAAAGTTTGGGTGCTCTTTCGCCATGACAAAGTTATGTAGCACCACACAGGCCTTGACAACTTCATCCACTGTTTGCACTTTCAGATGAATGGCTGTGCCCAGAATGCGCCATCTGGAAACCAGTATACCGAAGGCACACTCTACAGTTCTTCTTGCCCTGGTCAGCCTGTAATTGAAAATTTTTTTGTTGTGGTCCAAGTCCCGGCTGGAGTAGGGTTTAAGCAGGTGTTGGCTCATCTGGAATGCCTCATCCCCAACCATTACAAATGGCATGGGTGGACCTTCGGTGTGGGGAAGAGGCCGTGGCATGGGGAAATTAAACTGGTTTCCATACAACCTCTGTCCCATGTCAGAGTTCTTAAACGCCTGTGAGTCATTCCCACGGCCAAATGCACCAATGTCCACGGCAACAAACATACAGTCTGCATCCGCAATGGCCATGAGAACTGTTGAAAAGTACTTCTTGTAATTGTAATACTCCGAGCCTGTTCTTTTAGGTTTGATGATGCGGATGTGTTTCCCATAAACTGCTCCCAAACAGTTAGGGAAATTGCAGGTTGTCCAGAATTTGTCAGCTATTTCTAGCCACTTTTCTGTGGTGGGCAGGGGCATAAATTCCGGACAGAGAACAATCCACAATGCCCGGCAGGTGTCAACAACAATTCCTGACAACGTGGAGATACCAATCCGGTACTGGAAGTGGAGTGAAGACAGGCTCTCTCCAGTAGCAAGGAATCTAGAGAAAGAACAAAAAAATATATTATTGTATATGTTTTTGTAAAACATTTCTAACCAAAAAAAAATGGCATAAAAATAATTCTGCAGGTCTTTGTTTACTAGGTGGCAGAACAATAATTCTGTCATCTTTGTAATAGTACATGGCATAAGTAATACAATGATGCAGCCATTGGTTTCTCAATATACGTACCGTAATGTCACCAGGAGTCTTTCCTCTGGAGGAATCGCCGACGGAGCTGTGTGTCCTGTCTCCTGATTAATTGTTGGACCCGAGCAAGTAAATCCATGAAGGTTTGTTGGGACATCCGTGTGTAGTCGTTAAATTTCTCCGGGTTTGACTGCAGCTCACTGTAGAGGGTGTGATACGCTCCACGGCTCTCCCGGAGTTCTACAATGGGATGTACCCACAAACGCCGCCGCTGCCGTCTCCGATGTCTCTGTCTCTCCCTTTCTTCATGGCAAGCAACGGCATAAGCCTGAGCCATAGCCATGTCCACATCCAGGTTGAAGTGGAAAGTCTTCATAAGCAGATCCATGTTCACCAAGGCAAATGCAAGCAAATGTAAAAAAGGGCTGTGAACAGGCTCTACAGTCATGGCCAAAAGTTTTGAGAATGACACAAATATTAATTTTTACAAAGTCTACTGCTTCACTTTTTCTAATGGCAATTTGCATATACTCCAGAATGTTATAAAGAGTGATCAGCTTAACAGCAATTACTTGCAAAGTCAATATTTGGCTAGAAAATGAACTTTATCCCCCAAAACACATTTCAACATCATTGCAGCCCTGCCTTAAAAGGACCAGCTAACCTCTTTTCAGTGATTGCTCCATTAACACAGGTGTGGGTGTTGATGAGGACATGGCTGGAGATCAATCTGTCATGATTAAGTAAGAATGACACCACTGGACACTTTAAAAGGAGGCTGGTGCTTGGCATCATTGTTTCTCTTCTGTTAACCATGGTTATCTCTAAAGAAACACATGCAGTCATCATTGCAATGCGCAAAAATGACCTAACAGGGAAGAGTATCGCAGCTAGAAAGATTGCACCTCAGTCAACAATCTATCGCATCATCAAGAACTTCAAGGAGAGAGGTTCCATTGTTGCCAAAATACGGATTTTTGTGTTACTCACCGTAAAATCCTTTTCTCCGAGACGCTCATTGGGGGACACAGGACTGTGGGTGTATGCTACTGCCACTAGGAGGCTGACACTAAGTAAACATAAAAAAGGTTAGCTCCTCCTCCGCCGTATACACCTCAGCACTGGCCACAGGCAAATCCAGTTTAGTGCAAAAAGCAGTAGGAGGCTAAAATAAATCAGAGTTAACACAGATACAGCATATCCAGAAGAAAAAACTGCTGATACAGATTAATCAGAGAATAGAGTTAACTCAAAAACAAAGCCATCCGGCTATTAGGGAGGGAGCTGTGTCCCCCAATGAGCGTCTCGGAGAAAAGGATTTTACGGTGAGTAACACAAAAATCCGTATTTCTCCTTCGTCTCATTGGGGGACACAGGACTGTGGGACGTCCCAAAGCAGTCCCTTGGGTGGGAAACCGACTCCACAGTGTAGTTTATAATCAAGCATTGCTTATAGGTGCGCAACCGCGCCCTGAAGAATCCTTCTACCCAGACTGGCATCCGCAGAAGTCTGGGTATGGACATTATAATGCTTGGAAAAGGTATGCAGACTGGACCAGGTTGCTGCCTTACAAACCTGTTCCACCGAAGCCTGATGTCGAAGGGCCCAGGAGGCACCCACCGCTCTGGTGGAGTGAGCCTTGATCCCTGCGGGAACCACTGCGCCTCTGATGCGGTAAGCCTCCTGAATGGCTAACCGAATCCACCTAGCCAAGGTTGATTTAGAAGCAGCAAGTCCCTTCCTGCGACCTTCAGGAGGACAAACAGCGTGTCCGTCTGTCGAAAGGACGCCGTCCGAGATACATATCTCCTGAGTGCTCTCACCAGATCCAGCGTATGGAGAGCCTTCTCCACTCGGTGCGTCGGAGCTGGGCAAAATGAGGGCAAAACAATGTCCTCATTAATATGAAATGAGGACACGACCTTAGGCAAAAAAGGTGGTGCTGGTCTGAGCACCACCTTATCCTGATGGAAAAGTAAGTACGGAGCTCGACAAGACAGTGCAGCCAGCTCCGAAACCCGCCTTATGGATGTTATGGCTACCAAAAACACCACTTTCCAGGAAAGAAATGACAGAGAAACCTCCTGCAAAGGTTCAAAAGGAGACTCCTGCAGGACTCCCAGGACTAGATTGAGATCCCAAACATCTAAGGGAGCCTTGTAGGGGGGAACTATATGGACAACCCCCTGAATAAAGGTCCTAACTTGAAAATTAGACGCGATCCTTCGCTGAAAAAGCACTGATAAGGCTGATATCTGGCGTCTAAGCGTACTTGGTGCTAGACCTGAATCTAGGCCTGCCTGGAGAAATGACAGAATGTTTGGAATTGAAAACCGAAGCGGGGAACAATCATGCTCCCTGCACCAAGTAAAAAAGACCTTCCAAGTCCCGTGGTAGATGCGAGCCGAAACAGGCTTTCGGGCGCTAGCCATCGTCGCGGCGACTTTTTTAGAGAATCCAGCCCTGGTCAGGATCCAAGATTCAACGGCCAAGCCGTCAAACACAGGACCGCTGAGTTCTGGTGGTAAACTGGGCCTTGAGAGAGAAGGTCCGCGCGCTCTGGCAGTCGCCAGGGTGCGTCGGCGAGCAATTGTACCAGCTCCGCGTACCATGGGCGACGTGGCCAATCTGGAGCGATTAATATCGCTGGGACTCCTTCTAACCTGATCTTTCTGATCACCCTTGGGAGCAGAGCTATTGGTGGAAACAAGTATGGAAGATGAAACTGATTCCATGGTAGAACCAGGGCATCTACTGCAATTGCCTGCGGATCCCGGTACCGGGAAACAAAGTTGGGCACTTTGGCATTTATCTTGGAAGCCATCAGATCCACATCTGGGGTTCCCCAGCGTCGGCATATCTGCTGAAAAACCTCGGGATGTAGAGACCATTCCCCTGACGCTATGCCGTGACGGCTGAGAAAATCTGCTGCCCAGTTTTCCTCGCCCGGTATGTGGACTGCTGAAATCACAGAGTGATTTTCCTCTGCCCAGGTCAGAATCTGTTTTACCTCGTGCATGGCCGCCCTGCTGCGGGTACCTCCCTGATGGTTTATGTATGCCACCGCCGTGGCATTGTCCGATTGTATTCGGACTGGGCGGCCCGCCAGATGCTGGTGAAAATGCCTCAAAGCCAGCCGAACCGCTCGGATCTCTAAAATATTGATCGGGAGGGTCGATTCTTGCTGAGACCAAACTCCCTGAGCTGTGTGGTGACGAAACACTGCTCCCCATCCGAGAAGGCTGGCGTCCGTTGTGACTACCAACCAAAAATTTGGAGGAAACAAACGACCCTGTCGAAGAGTGGTGTCCCTCGTCCACCACGTAAGAGTCTGTCTGATCTGCAGGGACAGACGACACCGCAGATTGAGGGAGTAAGGGCTCCCGTCCCATACTGCCAAGAGTGCATGTTGAAGGGGGCGAAGATGAAACTGGGCAAACGGAATAGCCTCGATTGCCGCCACCATCCTTCCTAGGACCCTCATGCAAAACCGGATGGTGTGAGGAATAGGTTGGCGAAGTATCCGTACCTCTTGGCGGAGAACTAAGGCCTTGTCCTGAGGAAGAATTATCAACCCTGAGCGGTGTCGAAATTCATCCCTAAAAAGGTGATCTTCCGAGATGGCACGGGAGATGACTTCTTCATATTCACCAGCCACCCCAAACGAGCAAGGGTGTCTAACGTAATGTTGACACTTTCCTCGCAGGTCTGAAAAGACGGCCCCTTGATGAGGAGGTCGTCTAAGTAAGGCAGGATGACTATCCCCCTGGAGTGCAAAATGGACACAACAGCAGCCATGACCTTTGTGAACACCCTGGGGGCTGTGGCTAGCCCGAATGGCAGGGCTGCGAACTGAAAATGAAGTTTGTCGATGGCAAACCGAAGAAACCTTTGATGAGGGGGAAATATGGGAATGTGAAGATAGGCATCCTGGATGTCTATTGATGCTAGAAATTCCCCTCTTTCCATGGCTGCAATGACCGAACGGAGAGATTCCATTCGGAAATGCCGAATTTTGACAAACCGGTTCAATCACTTTAGATCTAGAATAGGCCTTACGGTACATCCTTCTTGGGTACAATGAACAGGTTGGAATAAAATCCCTGACCTCTTTCGACCTCTGGTACAGGTACGACAACCCCGCTGTGCCGAAGAGACTCGACCGCCTTGAATAAGGCACGACCTCGAGACCCCTCCTTGGGAAGGCGCGAGGGAAAAAAGCGATTTGGGGGAAGGCTGGTAAATTCTATTTTGTACCCCGTGGAGACTAACTCCCTGACCCACTCGTCGTGAGTCACTGATAGCCAAGTGGGACGAAACCAGAGTAAGCGGCCGCCTACCCTGGAAAAATTGACCGGATTTTGCCTCCAGTCATTTGTCCGAATATCTTTGGGGTTTGGACCCTCTGGATCTTGGCTGATAAGATCTCCCTCTTCCCAGAGGATTGGTCCTGTAGGTGACCTGGCGATCTTTGGCCTGATTAGGCCGACCTGAGCCGCTGGAGGTGGCTGGCATGGCCCAGCCTGGGTTACGAAAGGCCCTAAAACGAGGCTGAGGTTGTCGACGAAAAGGTTGTTTAATCCTTTGCTGAGGAAGGAAATTGCTCTTCCCTCCCGTTGCATCAGATATGAGCTGATCCAGTCTCTCGCCAAATAACCGACCACTCTGATATGGTAAAGATGTAAGCGACTTCTTTGAGGTTGAATCTGCTCGCCAAGTTCTCAGCCATAAGGATCTTCTAATGGCAATTGCATTAGCAGCGGCTAATGCTGCGCAATTTGCCGCATCCATGGATGCATTAATTAAGAAGTCTCCAGCAAGAGCTATTTGATTAGAAATCTGGGTTACCTCAGACGGCACCTCTATGCCGTGAAGAGCCCTATTTAGAGACTCCGACCAGGATATTATGGCCTTAGCAACCCAAGTCGCTGCAAAAGAAGGAGAAAGAGCAGAACCTGATGCCTCAAATACCGAACGGGCCAAACTCTCAATTAGACGATCCGTTGGCTCCTTAATAGAGGAACCGCTGGGAATAGAGAGGAGCGTTTTAGATGCCAAACGCGAAACAGGAGGATCAACCGAAGGAGATTCTGTCCACTTCTTAAGGAGCTCAGGAGCAAAAGGATATCTAGTATTGAGAGCCTTTTGTCCAGCAAAGCGCTTGTCCGGTTTCTCCCGGTGGCGCTGCACTAATTCCTCAAACTCAGGATGAGCACCAAAAACTTTATGGGCTTGCCTGGCTCGTTTAAAGGTCACCTTGTGACCAGAGGTCAAGGTGGACTCATCGTCTATCCCCAGAGTTTGATTGATAGCTTCAATCAAACTGTCAATTGTTTCTTGACTATACTGTGCCTCTAGATTAAGTGATTCTTCCAAATCGGAATCCGAATATTGATACTTGCCAAGGGAGAGGGAGAGCGGGAGACGGAACTAAAAGATGCCGAGGCTCCAGACGGCATGGGCGACACAGTGTGGGTTCGTTTCCCCTGTGTCTGCCTGGTGCGAGCGCGGCCCCTGCAGGCCTGAGGTTCCTGAGATGTAGCCAAGACAGGTGAACCACTGTCCCTGCTCCTATCGGGAGCTTGAAGGGACTCGACGCTCTGGTCAATGCGCCACAGATTGAGCCAGGGAAAGGGCCCATTCAGGGGGGCTTGACGCACTAGGCTCAGCTATAGGAGAGGGTTCCTGAGCCCGTTCAGAGTCACAGGCCTCGCAGACCCGAGAAGTCTGGGCATGCGGAAAAGGGGACCTACAAGCAATGCATGCAGTATAAAGTATCGTATGCGTCTTGGTTCTTTTGGACATTCTGAATCCGTCACAGTACACAATAAACTGGATGTGTCAGTCAGCGGAAGGGGCGCAAAAGTGCGCAACAATCAGGCTGGAGGTAGTAGCACTCACCCCAGTCCTGTATCCCAGTCCTGTATCCCAGCGTCCTTTCGTGTACAATGGGCAGAAAAAAACAGGACATCCGAGTTTCTCCCGGTGGAATCGCCTGCGGCTCCAATCTTTCAAAAAAGAGCGCTTCTCTGCCAAAGAGGAAGTGCTCATGTAGCCGAACCTCAGGAGGGAGGGTCAAGAGGCGCGGCCTAGACGTCAGGGCTTCCGTCCCCCCAACTTCCGGCCGCGGCCTATCTCCGGCAAAAGCCGGGGACTAAATTTGAAGCCGCGGCCTAGCGGCCGCCGAAGCCGCGGTCTAAATTTCCGGCGGAGGCGGCCCCAAAGTCGGAGGGCGGGTCCGCCGGAAGGAGACGCCACGGGGGCGGAGCCCACCTCCGCAACCGCGATCCCTCAAGCTGACGCCGGCATAACATTCTGGCCAGCGGCCCAGTCCCCGGAAAAAGCCGGGGACTAGATTTGAAGCCGCGGCCTAGCCAATTAGAAGCCGCGGTCTAAATTTTTCCGGCGGCGGCCACCCCAAAGTCGGAGAGCGGCCCCGCCGACAGGAGACGCCGGGAACGGTCCCATACTCACGACCGCGGCCCCCTCCATACTTCAGCCCGCGGCCTAGTCCAGGGTAAAGCCGGGGACTAAATCTTTACTCCAGAGCGCTGCTGTATCTTTAGTCCAATCTGGATTTGAAGGTGAGATTCTCCAACGTCTTCACATGCAGCGCATTAAAGGGGGACTCTCCGTGAAAAATAAAAGGACGGTGCAGGAACCCTAACTCCATCACCCCTTCAGGGGATGAGGAGAGGGACCGTCCGCCACCTTGCAGCACCGCAGTCTAGCATTGGTGGTGCAGTGGGGGCCGCACGGACTAACTCCCGCCTCTGTACAGCCTAGGGCTTCAATACCTTAGGGTGGTCAGGGCTGAGTCCGGCATTTATGTCCCACGTTGCGGGAGAGATACGATGGAGGCTTTACTCCACGTGCTCGCCCGTTGATGGTTTGGGGAGATCGGACCCTTTCAATAGGATCCGTCGCCCCTATCTCATCTTCGTGGGAAAAAAAAAAAAAAAAAATGGTCTGGAAAAAGAACCAGACGTGTGCCTCCATCAGACACTAAGCAATAACTGGATTTGCCTGTGGCCAGTGCTGAGGTGTATACGGCGGAGGAGGAGCTAACCTTTTTTTATGTTTACTTAGTGTCAGCCTCCTAGTGGCAGTAGCATACACCCACAGTCCTGTGTCCCCCAATGAGACGAAGGAGAAAAGGCTTCAGGGCGTCCAAGAAAGACCAGCAAGCGCCAGGGCCGTCTCCTAAAAGTGTTTCAGCTGCGGGATCGGGCTACCAGCAGTGCAGAGCTTGCTCAGGAATGGCAGCAGGCAGGTGTGAGTGCATCTGCACGCACTGTGAGGCGGAGACTCTTGGAGCAAGGCCTGGTCTCAAGGAGGGCAGCAAAGAAGCCACTTCTCTTCAGAAAAAACATCATTGACAGACTCATATTCTGCATAAGGTACAGGCAGTGGACTGCTGAGGACTGGGGTAAAGTTATTTTCTCTGATGAATCCCCTTTTCGATTGTTTGGGACATCAGGAAAACGCCTCATTCGGAGAAGACAAGGTGAGCGCTACCACCAGTCTTGTCTCATGCCAACTGTTAAGCATCCTGAAACCATTCATGTGTGGGGTTGCTTCTCAGCCAAGGGAATCGGCTCTCTCACAGTCTTGCCTAAAAACACAGCCATGAATAAAGAATGGTACCAGAATGTCCTCCAAGAGCAACTTCTCCCAACCCTCCAAGAGCAGTTTGGCGATCAACAATGCCTTTTCCAGCATGATGGAGCACCTTGCCATAAAGCAAAGGTGATAACTAAATGGCTCAGGGAACAAAACATAGAGATTTGGGTCCATGGCCTGGAAACTCCCCAGATCTTAATCCCATTGAGAACTTGTGGTCAATCATCAAGAGACGGGTGGACAAACAAAAACCTAAAAATTCTGACAAAATTAAAGCATTGATTGTGCAAGAATGGACTGCTATCAGTCAGGATTTGGTCCAGAAGTTGATTGAGAGCATGCCAGGGAGAATTGCAGAGGTCCTGAAGAAGAAGGGTCAACACTGCAAATATTGATTTGGTGCATTAACTCATTCTAACTGTCAATATAAGCTTTTGTTACTCATATGTTTGCAATTATTATATTTCTGTCTGTGATAAAAACATCTGTCAAACACACATAAAAACCAGAGGCCAGCAGATCATGTGAAAATATAATATTTGTGTCATTCTCAAAACTTTTGGCCATGACTGTATATAAAGATTTTCAATGAGACACGCCCACTGGTGTCCCATTGGTGGGTTCTGTTGCTAGAATTTTTCAAGGATTTTGATCATGTGTTTTGCATAGAAAAAACGCAAACGCATACAAAAACGCTTTAAATAGCATACAATCGCTTACAATCGATGCGTTTTTTTTAAAGCAATGGCACTCTTCGACTGCAAAATATCGCTGCGATTACACGCGTTTGCACGCGGTTTTTTCATGCGTTTTATGTGCGATCGATACGCAGCGCTAAAAAACGCAAGTGTGAAAGTAGCCTAAACAGTGGAACCCCCCAATTCTAACTCCATCCCTAACCCCAACCCTAGCCCCAAAACACCCCCAACCCAACACACCTCCAACCCTAGCGGAAATATTTTTCTTTTATTTTATTATTTTTACCTAACTAATGGTGTGATAAATGGAAAATGTAAGTCCCCTAAAAATTTATTTACGGATGATTAGTTGGCGTCCATAAATTTGACCTAGCCTAATAGGATCATGGATTCTTGCTGATAAATATGGAAGCGTATAAATTTGCTTGCAGGATAATATGGTAATGTGGCAAGCTGTCATAAACAAATAAAAAAAATTAATTAGTCCAAAATCTTCCACCTCCACATTTATACCAGGAATGGCATTAAAATCAGGAATGAATGAAGCAGCCAAATCCATGGCCTCCTGTTTGGGAAATGCTACATCAAGTGGCAAAGCCCCTTGTACATTGGCACTCGTACTGGACATTGTTCCCCGATTTGGAGACGTTTCTCCAGTAGCTCTATTTGCCTCTCTTGTCATGTGTGATGATGGACCAGAATCACTGTTCATTTCTGAGCTGTCACTGTCGTCGCTACTAAAGCCCTTGAAATCCACATTGCCATCTGACATTGCACTTTGTTCACTGTGAGAACATAAAAGTGCATACGCCTCCTTTGCTGTATAAGACTGATGGGCCATTTTTTTTATCAGTGAATATAAACCTATATAATTCCTGAAATAATAGAAAACGCAACTCTATTCATTATATTTTAGTACAAAGTATGTTCCTATCAAATTATGTATAGTTAATTATACTATTTAATTAAACTAACTGACGTGGCTTACTGACATGACTGATGTGACTAACTGACATGACTAATTGTCATAACTGACGTGACTACTAACAAATTATAACCCTAATCCTAAGCAGAACCTATTGCTTTATCGTTTATGTTTTTTTTTAAACTGTATAACAAGATCGGTGACTGACAAATCGCACTGTTTCTCCACTGATATCTCACAGACAGAAGATCAGAGGAGAAACAGTATTTTTATGAGGCAGATCTCTCAGAAAAGCTTGCTGCTGCAACAAACTTTCCCAGTGATTGCTCTCATTGACTGGTTGGCTGATGTCATCAGGACCTGAACCAATCAGGTCTCGATGAGGTCAGGGGTCACAGCCAGAGTTCTGCACGGGAATCCCCGCATTATAAGGTACATGGGAGTCCCGATCAGAGCAAAACCAACGACTGTAGACAAACGTCGGTGCTACACAAAGCCCTGAAAGCGCCAATGTTTATCTACCATTGGCGGTCGCGAACCGATTAAAAAACAAAAGTAGCAATCTTGCAATTTTCACAGTGGACTCTGGGTGTTTTTTTTTTTTTTTTTAGACTCAGGCTAAGTGCACACGTTCAGGAATGTTTGCAAAATATTCCTGAGCAAAACCGGATATTTTCCGCGGTAAAAACGCGTGGTTTTTTTTTTTTGTGTTTTTTTGCGCGTTTTTACCCTGAACTTTCTAGGTCAATAATATAGTGGGAAAACGCTAGAATTCCGCGAAATTAATGAACATGTTGGTTCTTTTTCCGAGATGCGTTTTTTTCGCGGAAAAAAAACGCACCATGTGCACAAAAATTGCGGAATTCATTCTAAATGATAGGATGCTTAATTCATGCGTTTTTGACGCGCTTTTTCCCGTGAAAAAACGCGAAAAAAACGGAAATAATCCTGAACGTGTGCACATAGCCTCATACTTCAAGTTCTTCCAAGAGGAGTTTTAGCAGGCTCCTTATCAGCAAAAGCTGGATTACAACTGCTCACATCTTATATAAAACTGATAAAACACAAAATACAATTTACAACAGGCATGTCATTCCTTATTCTGCTCTCCCTCCATTTACCATGACCTTTGCGGACGATCAATAGATTCTTTAGTATAAGAGACAGCACTGGAATCCGTTCATTATGGCTATGTACATGTGTTGTTTCCTAAAACAACAGGAAACTAGAGTCTAAAAAAAAAGTCCCAGTGGCCAGTGTGAGAATTGCAAGATTTCCATTCTCATTCTTAATACAAACTGTGATATGGAAGAATAAACCATTGAGCAAAAAAATAGCACAAAAACCTGATTTAAACAATAGGTTATTTTCTGATGATAGCTTTTTTAAGATGTTAAATTGATGTGACTGAACCTGCTCTATATAGTGATAGTGCAAGGCCAGTATGTGTTGTATGTGTAAGGCCACACACATTAATTTTTTATACATTTTTTAAATAAATACCTGCTTGAAGGCTCCATTATTTTAGGTGCTTCCTTAAAAAATACATGGATACAGAGGGATATTAAGTTTTGTTTTATAAATGTGAAATACTTAAGTCACTGACTGACAAATTTTGGTTTGGCTTATTAAACATTGTTCTCTCATTACATTTTATTTTCTAAAATTTCAAAACCGCAAACAGCAAAGTAAATTAGCCAGATACAATATTGAACACAAAGAATACATTTCATTTCATTTCAGCACTGGTTGTAAATCAGAACATGTAAGAGGAGTCACTTACCCACAGAAATCCATGATGCATTGAAAGAGTATCAGGATCACTTTCACTACTGAGATATGGTTCGGGATTATAGACGGCACATTCAATCTGAAAATAAACCAGGGAAATGCTAATTGGGTCAGAGAACATTACGTCCATACCTGGCTCTATAAATACACTTACATCATATACAGTAGGTATCGCTGACTTGAAGAGGCATTAATCATGTGGAAGGTAAGATAGTGCTATTAATAAGGTCTTCCTCTGATGTCTGGTGTTAAAAATACATGCACGGCCTCTGAAGCTCAGACCTGACAGTGTATGTAACATAGTTGCTGACGAGGCCAGATGGGCCTGGAGTCTATGTCCTCTGAATGCCAAGTCAAGATGGAGTTATTGCATTTCAAGGTACGATATGAAGAAAAGATCTACGTTGCTTAAGAACCGCTTCTAATGGCTGCAATCTAAAACTCACCTTGAATTCCTGCTGCTTAGACATGATAACTGGAAGGTGCTCAACCAGTAAGGGATGCTTCTCCTTTTTGATCTGGTTTCCCTCATCTTCCAGACAAAACCAACCCAGCTGGTTCTCCTCTCCTGGTGTAGACGAAATGCGACAAAGACACTTATTCACCGGTTCCCGCAGTAATGTATCACTACTACATGCAAACATCCTGTTTACGGCTACAGATTTATGATCTTGAAACCAATTTCTAGGAACACCATATATTTTAAAATTAACCTTTTGATCTTGGGCACCAGGTCCTTGAACTTATATGAATGACCTTCTACTCAGCTTATGTAAAACTAATTAAGGATTTACCCTACAATCTTCAGCTCTTTTGCTATACCATGCTGGAATAAGAGGCCTACGTTATCTCAAAAGTTTACTTTGTAACATCAGTTTATTTTTGCAATTTAGTTTTTCACGCTTTCATTTTTCTCCCATTCTTTCGGGATATTAGAGCTTTTTTTGCAGGACGAGTTGTAGTTTTGAGTGACGTCAAATATTTAACTATACAATGTACTGGAAACTGGGGAAAAAAATCCACATGCGATGAAATGATGAAAAAAAAAAGCAAATTCCACTTTTTTTTTTTGCTTCTTGCTGTATGTTGAACAGCTTGTAGTAAAAATGGCCTGGCAACATGATTTTCCAGGTCAGCAAGATTACGTCAATATCAAACTTTGTACACTTTTTTTATTTGGAAATTGGAAAAAAGAAATAATATTTTTCAGTCGCCATTTTCAAAGAACCATAATGTTTTTATTTTTCTGTCAGTGGAGCTGTGTGAAGGCTTGTTGTGCACGGACATTTTTAAGATACTGTTATCATAGCTTTTTACTGCATTTCTTTTATTTTTTATAGTGGTCTGGTAACAGATAAACACACTTTTATATTTTCATACATCATGATCATGGATGGGGAGATACATTAAATATATTTATTTTTTATTTATAAACTGGGAAAAAGTGGTCGATTTGAAATGTTATACATTTTTGTATACAAACACTTTCTTTCATATTTTTTTGCACATTAATACAACACTATTAATTCTACAGTTCTGTACAGACATCACCACTGTCCCCATTGGGGCTCACAATCTAAAATTCCTTACCAGTATGTCTTTGGGAGGAAACCGGAATACCTGCAGGAAACTCATGCAAATACAGGGAGAACATACAAACTCCGTGCAGATGTTGTTCTTGGTGGGATTTGAACTTAGGACCCTAGCTTTGCAAATTAACAGTGCTAACCACTGAGCCGCACTCATATTCTGTAGTCCTCTTAGGAGACTTGAACCTAAAATTGTTTGATCACTATGTTCTATGCACCGCAAAACTACTGTGCTGTAGTATACAGTCAAAATGAGGTCCATCTATGGAGACGAGCCACAGGCTACGCTTCACAGGAGAAAAGATGGCAGTCATGGAGCCATCAACAGGGCCCAGGTTACCATGAAAACCCATCATCAACCTGCAATCAGATTACAGAGGGAGCTGATGGGAGCCAGTGCACCAGTGCATGCACGCAATGGAAGTCCAGCTATTCAAATGCCGCTGTAAGAAACTGAGAGCATCAATTAACTGATTAAACGACAGCGATCGGAATTTGCTCCAGTTGTAGCTATTACAGGCAGATACGGGCTGTCTAACACAGCTGGCACCTGCCGGGTATGGTGCACGTTCAGCTTCTGAGTTCGCTCCATACATGCAGACCCGAGGTAGCGCATACTTTTACATACTACGTCAGAAAGGAATTAAAGGGCATCACATCTACAATAGCTAGCATATAGCATTGTGGCTAACAATGAAGGGAGGATTACTGGGCAATAAAAAAAGGGCAACATCAGATTGCGGTTACGCTTTTTATTAATCAAAATAGTGTTAACTTGTACCATTACTATTTATTTACTTACTACAGGGCATGTGCTCACTTTTTTTTTTCTGTTGAATGGACGCAGTGTGAATATGCACCTACATATTGCACTTATACCAACACATGTTCCGGCTCATTTTCTTGGTGTTGTTTTAATTTGTTGTACTTTGTACAAATCGGGGTATCGCTCCCCCTTTCTGAGCATTTTGTCTATGTAGCTTTCCACATGGAGGTGCTGAACAGTTGGGTCTGGGTACTGCTGTGACCCCATCTATTTTGAGATCTGCTCAAACAAAGAGAGGTTTAATACTAGAGATAGAAGTTTCCTGATTGGGTACACCTTGTCGCGGTGGGATAGTTTTTATGCTTTTTTGATCAAAATAGTGTTAACTGAGTACCCTATGTTATTTATTAGAACATTTTTTTTATTTACTTATTACAGGGTATTTGCTCAGTTTTTATCTTCGGTTTTGTATGATACAACCTATCATGTAAGAGTTTATCAATGAAGGCATTCTTAGCTTAGAACCATGAATATAACAGGGAATAGATCTATACTACAATAATAAATGTTAATAATAAACTGACAGGTGCGACCAATACAATCCAGAGTTGCTAACCTTCCAAATTAGAAACTGCCTGCAGCTAAAGTACCTGTGGAGTAATGCCGAATTATTCTTTTATGTTCATGAAAGAGACATTTTACATCACAACCAGCACTTACCAAGAGCAAGTTTTGCCATCTGTAAATTATTGATCCATGACTGTTTTGCAGCAGGAGTAAATGTATTGAAGACTGCAGTAAAGAAAGTCGCCCGCCCTGATCTGAAACACATTTAGAAAAGAAGATGAAAAGAATATGCGTGGTGGAAATATTTAGTGACTCTAAAATTACGCAGAATATGAACACCATGGCCAGAAAATTATCAAAACCAAATACAACTGACTTGTCATGCTTGCCAGGAAGCTGGAGCTGAATTCTGCAGCGGTCTGCAGCTCGAATTTCATTCTCCTTCTTCAAGATCAGTCTTTGTAATCCTGAAGACCAGTCCTGGGCAATTGTGGGATTCAAATTCTAAAATAGAGGATTAATCAGTTCACAAAATGGATTTACAATTGGGAAAGCGAGCCTTTTCCTCTCCTATACCCATTACATGTCTCATCAGGCAGTAAGTGACCAGCACAGCGCCGAGTTATATCTACCTGCAGAAGACATGATCTACCTTGCTTACAGCTGATCACTAAAACTAATGGGGCAAATGTACATCCAATTAGCTTAACATGTTCAAAACTAAAACTACTTTTTGTTTTTCACTGTGTAAATATATTAGGCTTGTTTCTACCCCTGTCTAATATGGAATGTACAAGTTGTAGAGGTGTCTCCATTAGCAAAGCGTTAGTAAAAAAAAAAAGAATAACGGTGCTTTGGGAGACTTGGCTGGGTCATTTATGTTCCCTTTTCTCCTCTGTTTGCTTTGGCATCTCACTGACTCGTAGAAGTCAATGGGGCTGTTAACACTTCTTTCACAAACCTACTGACCCAATCTGAGGAAAACTCAATGTAAGCCCAATTCTGGTCAATTTGTATATATTGGTCTGGACCATTCAAGTCTATCTAAGTGAGATACCAAGAATACACACTGAAGACTCTCTAACACTTTCTATTTTTCTCTGAAGGAAAATCAGATATGGTCATGTGAATGTAGCCTAAAGGGCATTTCCCATGTGATACAGCAATGCCATTAATTTAGAGAATGGGACTACACACACTGAAAACATTACACTATTGAGGTCAACAAGTCTAACAACATCTCTGCTTGTCTACAGAATGTAGCATTTTTTAAGGGATGGGGGGCCCCTATACATACAAAAGAGTGTCGGCCAATCCCCAATATCAGTGGGATTGAAGCATTTTAGTCTAGGAGACTAAGTGACCAGAGTGCACAGATTAAAGGAAGCCATATGAATCTAGAATAGGTGTCAAACAGTCGCCCTGCAGCACATTTTGCTAGTGAACATGCATGGCTACGCTGGATGAAATGTACATGGACCACATGATTTCTAACTCGCAGAAGGTCTTCCTGACTTAGGCATGTTTTTGTTCTCGTTTATTTCTAGGTGTGGTATTCCTCTAACCTTTAAAGGGGAGAAGTGGAGCTCGGTCTCAGAAGAAATGTTAATTTTATGAAAAGGAGAAGCTGTAAGATGATAGGAGACCGGGCTCAGATGTTACATGACATTTATACTGTTACACAGTGTGCCTCCTCAGATATCGCCAGAGCGTCTGGTAACTAACACACACACACTTTCCATAGGAATCTCTGAGAGAAGGGCCCGTTGATAAAATGCATTCTTGCTTAGTCAATCTCTGTGCAGAACGCTTCCATAACATGGTAACTATCATATACCATCTCCAAACATTTAGGCTTGCTAACTATGGCCATTTTATGCTATTGATGAGCTATTTATACACCAGTGGTTGCGCTAAGTTGCTGCCTCCTGAATTCACTCCCTTTAACAAAACTTAAACATGTTCCCTTCTTATTCAAACAAGAAAATCCCTATTGCACAGAATTTGTGAAATCAGACTAAGGGCTTATTCAGACGTACCTTTTTTGGTACGAACGCTATCCACGTTTTTCACATGTCCGAACAGTCCAGAGAAAATAGAGGAGGCATGACTAATATTGAGCAGAATGTTGGATCAAAATTAGCAGTGTTGAAAAAAAATTGGACAGCACTGGATGCCAAAAAAGAGAAATGTATGTATTTATTTTCATTTCTCACCCAAGAAAAACTGAGGAAATTCCGACCGAACTGTCATTGTAGGAACTGAAACTAAGCAATCCTTGATAAAAAAAAATACTGATGAAACTTGGACTGATTCTCTCATATAAGAAAATCACTGACATCTGAATGAGTCTGTCACGCTTCAGCCAGAAGGGCGCAAGGTGAGACGGAAGAGAAGGGGAGCTCTAACACAAGGGAAAGATTTAAGGGGAGCACCCCTGACACTTGCCCTGCGCATCTCTAAACTCCTTAGCGTCCCTAGACCGGTTCTTTCACCCTGTTCAGCGATCACGCTCCTATGCCTGCCTTACCCCGAGAATGACTGACTAGTGCCTAGGGCAGCAAGAAGCCTAGTCCTGCTCTAACATACAGACACAAAGTTAAACGGACAAGGATAAAAGAAACAGCAATCACTCAACAAGTTCCCAGGCTACAGAAAGGGGAAGGAAAATGTGAGGCAAACCAAATAGGAGATAAGGTAAAGGAAGACACTCAAAAAGTTCTAAACATCTCTCCAGAGGAGTCGACCCCTTTTCACACAACTCACACCTCCAGCTCAAAACCTGGTTATAGCAAGCTCTCACTGATAACTACTCAAGGTAAGAGGCCAGCATTTATACCAGCAGGGAGTGGAGAAACCAGAACAGCGGAGATAACTCAGGATGGAGCTCTAGGAGACAAACAGAACTGTTTAACCCCTGCAACAGAGCAAGGGAAATATGCACAGCCAACTGGAAGGCAAAGCAAATCCAACCAATGCAGATGTATGTGTAGCCAAATGCCGCGATCTTCACACCCCTCTCTGTCATGGCGTTCCCACGACAGAGACTTAAGGTCGGCTTCACACGTCAGGTTTTTTTTCTCTTACACGTGAAAAATAGATTGAATTTTTTTTCCAGTGTGCTAGATCCGTTTTTGATATTCGTGTCAGTTTTTACAGTCCTCATTGCATCTAACAAAATTTCTTAGCGTCTCCTACCCATACAGGCTCATTCACATGTCCAATTTTTTGCACCTATGTAAAAAAATGGACCGATTATTTTGATCAGCGTTTGATCAAAGAGTGTGGTCTGAATGTCATCAGTTTTTCCCATACGTGGAGAAATAAAATAAAAGTAAAGTTTATCCACCTTCTCCATTCGGACAGTCCGAGTGTGGTTTGATTTTTTCATGGACCTAGTGACTTACATTGATCACTTTGATCCCCTTGGATCAAAATCGGACATGTCTCTGCGAAAATCACGAATATGTGAATGGCCTCAGACTATACAAGTACAATATATGTGGAAAACTTAGATAGTACTCATATGTGAAAACTGGACATTTGAATGAGTCCTTAAAGAAAATATTTCACCAGGAAAGCAGCAGAATATATATAAGCAGAGACCCCGATTCCAGGGATGTATCACTGGGATACTTTCTGTAATATTCATAAAATCAGTTTTATCAGGATGAGATAATTACTAGAAGAATAGTAATCCTGCACTCAACTAGATCTCCACAATCATGAACTCTATATAATCCTGTTCCCACTGTTGATTGGCAGCTTTCTGCCTATGCACAGTGTACACAGAAAACTGCTAATCAGTGATGTGGGCGTGGTTATACAAAGTCCATCATTCAAAGAGAACTGGTAAATCTGCAGCAGCTAAAACACCGATTTTCTCAAAACTGCAGCAAGCAGCCCAGTAAGTGACACATCACTGATATCAGGGTCTCTGTCCTGAAATCATGATGTTCTAGATGGGTAGCAAAATCCTCATGACAGTAAATCTGTTCTGTTTCTTTTTATCTAGTCCAATTGACTTGCATTGGCAGGACACATCGGATACATGGATCAAAGTAAAGTGTCTCTATTTTGCTTTTGTTGTAGAAAGTAGGTCCATTACAAAAAAAAAAACATGTGAAAAGCTACATTGATTGTAATAGGTATGTAATCTATCTGTAAAAATAATTGACAGCACAAGTGCAAAAACACTGATGTGTGAGCCCTGAATCATTTGTGTCCAATTAGGAAAGGAACACATAGAGAAAACAGCTGTCAAGAGACAGTCTTTATAATAAAATGCCACTTTACCTTTGAAATATATTGTAGACTGTATGCAATATCTGCACTACATGGACTTTTAAAAGTATTGGGACAAACATCATAATCAGTGAATTCACATTGTTTCATTGTGTCCCATTGACAAAGGTATATTAAATGCAGCACCAAGCTGTTCATTCTGCCGTTACAAACATCTGTGAAAAAACGGGCCATTCTAAAGAGCTGTCTGAATTCAAGCATCATTGTACAAGGACAGTTCATGAAATTTCTACCCTCAATATTCCACAATCAACTGTTGTGGTATTAAAACATCAAAACGTTTATGAACCACAAGCAACCCAGCACAACGTGGCAGGCTATGGAGAGTTACAGAGCAGGGTCATTGAGTACTGAGGCTCATAGCTGAAAAACTGTGCCCCTGGAGCTTCACGGCATGGGTTTCAATGGCTGATCAGGTTCTTGCAAGTCTTACTAGAGCAATGACAGGCAACATATGGAGTGGTGTAAAAGCACACCACAACAGGAACTGTGGAGTAGTGGAAACGTGTTCTGTGGAGTGACAGATCACACTTCTCTATATGGCAGTATGATAGATGAGTCAGAGTTGTGCCAGGAGAACGTCGTCTGCCTGACTGCACAGTGCCAAATGTAAAGTTTGGTGGAGTAGAGATAATGCTATGGGGTTATTTCCAGGATTGGACTAGGCCCAAGTACCAGTGAAGAGAAACCTAAATACTTCAGCTTACCAAGACATTTTGGACAATTTAATGCTTCAAGTTTGTAAGAACAGATTGGGGAGGGCAAGAGTAAGTCCCAGGGCACAAGGCACGGTTGGTCGAGTTCGGTATATAGGAACTTGACTCACTCACTGCACAGGGCCCTGTCCATAACCCCCAAAGGGCCTCACATCCAAAATCAGTGTCTGACCTCACAAATGTTTTCCTGCTTGAATGGGCAAAAATTTCTACAGACACATTCAAACATCTTGTAGAAAGCCTCCCCAGAAGACCGGATTACGGTGTGATGTCGTAAAAGTTCTTTCAGGTGTAATGTGTATGTGTCCCAATACGTTTGTCCATACGGTGTCGTTCTCTTGCTCAAAGGATTCAAAAAGTTGACCTACTGAGTTTTTTTTATTAGAAGGGGTCAGCTTTTTATCATATGATAATTGGATCCATTCTGTTAATAAATACACATTTATTCTAGACACCATACACAAAAGTTAGTGTCAAATGCACATAAACTGTCATCTTGATCTCACACCTCAAGTCCTCATTTTTTTTTTTATTCTTATTAAAATAGACATTTTCCTCACCTTCAGCTCATACAGATTATAGGTGCATACACAATAGAAGTCAGATCAAATTCAGGGAAATTCTAAAGCGCTTACCTGATAGTTCCCTCTTAGCTGTGATATTAACTGAGAGATTTGTTTTACAACATCTAAATCGGAAAGTAGATTCTGTAAGTCTTGATAAAGTTGCCCGGGTCCCATGTATAATTTATCTGTAGGTGTACAGAAATAACACTTTAAATTAAATATATAATATACTGTATTCCGAGGAATTAAAGGGAACCCATGCATCAGAAAAAGCCTTTTACCCACAGATATAGGGTTAATCTACAGGTAAATGGCATTCCAATGTTGCCCGGCCGCCTCACTGAAAAAGCAGCTACTGGGGGAAATTTACCTTGCTTCCTGCAGCGAGCCAGCTTTCAGTCATGGGGGCATGCACAGAGCAATTGCTCACAGCACTGCTCACTATACTGAATAGATATGCTGCAGAGTCGACTGTCAAAGTGTTGGGGCGAGCTTACAGCTACCACTCATAGTATAGTGAGCGGTGTTGTGAGCGATGACTGTTATTGATCCATTCATGCTGCAGTGACTGAAAGCTGGCAGACTCCTGGAGGAAAGAAGTTCATGTTCTCCCTGAGGAGGCACTTTAAGGCAGCAAGGAAGCATTATGATACTATTTCCCACCAGATTAACCCTATAAATAAGGTAAATAGCAATTTTCAAGACGACAGGTTCCCTTTAGGCTGGTTAAGGAAAATATAAGTGTACAAAAAGGACACATCATTATGTATAAAGATCCCATTGCAACTAATAAAATAATTATTTTCAAAGCTGCTATGAAAAACAAAAGTTGGAAATTGGCACCATTTGCATGTATACCCTTTATTCACACTGGGGGTCATGATTTTGGTTTATAAAGGAGCTATGAGCTCTAGGTCTGGTCCATTTCTGAACAATTATATTTTGCATCATGCTAAATCATCACATACTGTATATTATATCAGCCATTTCATCCCAACTCGATTGTATCTATACACTTTAACCCTGATTTTTGGACACTTGGTTTATGTGACCTCCAGTCTCACCACCAGTCCAATTGTCATTTACAGACAGGAGGTCTGCTTTTGACATGAAATCACTTATGAAATCTCTTTTGGGAGCTCTCGGATACACCCCACCTCCAGCTTTAATTTCTTTGTCTATGTATGTCTTTGTGCAGCTGAAAATAACGGTACATAAAAAGTGCAGAGATGCAGTGGGGTCTCCATACAATGAGAAGAATAGTAACCAGAACAGAAAACATAACTTATGGCCTGTAACAGGACCCAGTGCCTATATAGGGGGACCCAAAATGGGGCAAGAGGAGAACACTCTAAACTAAATTGTATACTGAAAACACGGAGTAAATGTCCAAAAGGTATGATCTATAAAAAAAATACTAATTTATTAAACTCACAGAAAAACATATATGTACATGTAAACAACAAGTAAATCAGTTCCAGAGTTGAATTAGAGCAAAGATCAGGTAGATAACGGCACGTACATCACTAGCTACATTTTTGGGAATTTGTCTCAATAGAAAAGTGCATTTATGCCGCGTTTTCAGTATACAACCGGTCTCCATCTAGTGTATTAAACTCCACTGGCTCACATAGTTATCTGTGTGTGCTATATGCAGAATCTATTCAGACCGATAAGCCTACAGCCTGCAGTAACCACTGATCCACCAAACCGCAGCACTATCAGCTCTGCCCTCACCTACTGTATCTTCACCCATCCCTTGTAGATTGTTAGCCCTCGCGGGCAGGGTCTTCTCTCCTCCTGTAACCAGTCATGACTTGTATGGTTTAAGATTAATGTACTCATTTTCATTATGTATACTCCTTTTCACATGTAAAGCGCCATAGAATAAATGGCGCTATAATAATAATAAATAATAATCTCCAGTTTATACTATGGAAAGCAGCTTCAGCCTGTCTCGCCTGCCTCCTACTTGTAAAAGCTGACAGAGAGAAACATATCAAAAGCAGAACGTGGAAGGGAGTAGCTAAATCTGCATCACGTGGATTACAGAGACTACACAGTGTGAGTTAGGGGACAGAAGATCTGTGTCACTGGCCAATCACTGTGGTCCATATATACAGATCAGAACAAATGCAATAATTAATCTTTGACCCCCAATACAAAGTCAGAAGAATCATGAAAAATATGATTCTCCTCATGTGACTACTTCAGAGGTGATAAGGGAATTAACTAACTAAAACAAGGCCTATATAAGGCATAAACAAATACCTCTCCATTATTTTTTAACTACTTCAGGACCATCCATAGATATTAAATGTCAGAGCAGTCACTTATATCATTGCACTGATATTTTAAAAGCTTTCAAGAGAGTGTGCTATGCAGCCTGAAATTCCCTTGTACCTGGGGCCACTACCTAGTTATAAGAGAAATCATCAATAAAATAATGCATCAATGTGTCAACAAGACCTCCTCCCCCCATGAACTGTTTAATATCGGTCTATTCTGCACTATATAAGTAAAATATCCACTAAAAGAACAAACTAATTTCCAATAAAAAATAGTCATTTAACATGAATCACACATCTAAATAGGAAAGTCCTCGGCATAAGGTCTCTTTCACACGTCCTGATACTTCTGGTACTGGGAAAAACAGTACCGGTCACACCAGTACACAAGTACCGGCGCCTCAGAAGCAGAGGTACTGTTAGAGCTGTTCCCCGGCGCCGGATGCTGAAGACCGCTCTCATCATTCTCCCCTGCTGGTGCTACGATCAGCACTAGCAGGGTACAATGTTGAGATTGTATTCAGCTGATAACAGCAAGAGCAGGCGATGGCTGCGCTATAAATAATGAAAAAAATGCTGTGGGTTTCCCTTCAAGATGCAACGTCCAGGCTGAGAACCACTGAATGAATAAGCTGCTGCGATCGCAGCATCAGTGGTGACATCATCAAGGTTACCGCGCGTCAGAGTCTGCGTTCCCAGCTGAGATGAAGTGCGGTGAACTCAGCACTGTGAGAAAAAGTCACCAAGTTCACCGCAGTTCAGCATTCTCACTGAGCAAAAGTGCAGTGAACTCAGTGACTCTTTCTCACGATGCGAAGGTCACTGCAGTTCAGCCCCGCTAGGAACACAGCTTCAGTGACACACGGTAACGTCGATGATGTCACCGCTAGTCACTGATACTGCTATCGCAGCAGTTCCTTCATCAGTGGTTCTCAGCCTGGACGGTCAAATCTTGGCACTGTCCAGGTTGAAACTATTTATCCCCAGACATTGATTACGGCGCAGGACAGAACGTCGGAGAGTTGAGGGATATTGTTGTTTTTTTCATGTTTGTTATATTACAGGAGATGAGGGCTTCAATGGAAAGAGAGTTAGGTGAGTATAACTGTTTGTTATTTTAAAACAAAAATGGAAAAGTGTTTTGTTTCTATTTCAAATAAAATACTTTATACTTGCTGTGTGTTTATTTACCATACAACTATAGGATTAGTAATTGAGACATTACTAATCTGTGGACAAATGTTAGCTGTAAGTAAATGGGGAGTTATTAAACATACTACAAACATTGCATTTTTAGAGGCATTTTTTCAACATTTGTGGTGCAGTTTTGGCGTTCATTGCTTTTCTCCAAAATACAGCATGCTCTAGGTGTAGCATTTTGTATGCGTTTTCTAATAGGCTTCTCTATAGGACAGGAAAACTTGTAAAGGAAAAAAACAAGGATATTAAAATGCTGATGAAAAGACAGGTGGCAAAATAGAAAGTTGAGAAGCTCGGTAACAAAATAAAGAAATGAAGTGTACAAAAGCTTGACTAAGCGGAAAAGGCCATGCTTATGTTTGCCACGAGAAATATGTTTACATGCAGAAAAAAAATGAAATATGATGCAAATCCAACTGTAAATTTAAAAAAAAAAAACAACTTAAAAAACAACAACAAAAAAATAAAAAAAACACAAAGCAAGCATCTACCCAAACTGTTAAGCGGAAGTCGTGGAAGCATGTGGACTAGATCCGAAATAACTAATTGGTATTCAGAAAATACTAATGAGTATAATGAATGGACAAGAAGGATCCTATTGTGTGCAGAGACATCAGTGTGATGCCAACACAATCAGGGCAGATCAGGCGCTTTAATCACGTTGCTTCTAGTGACAAGATGAAGCTCTCAGGACAAGGAGGCTGTGTTGGGCATATAGTGGTAGACAAGAAAAGACCAAGTACAGCATCATTCATAGTAAAGCAATAAAAAGAAACTGTGCAGCTTTGTTAATCAGTGATCACAACTTCCTTAATCATTTGCCATTAGTTGTGGTCACTACAATTAGTACTGGGTGCTACAAACGCCAGGCTTATTCACAGGGCCACAAGGTAGTCCGTATTTGAGTCTAAGCAGAGGAGCGTAGGAAATCATTCTGCAGATTACTGCAACTCTTAAGCGAATGCCACATAACCTAGAAAGATAAATAGTTTTGCAAGATGAGTCGTATTTTAGTCTTTTAAAGGGAACCTGACACCAGATTCATGTTGGGGACAACAAAACTCAGAGCCCCTCTGCATAATTACAGCCAGATATCTTTCTCTCAAAAAGGTTCTGGCTAGACGGAGACGAGACTAGTGCGGCCTCAAACTCGGCCAGCTTCTCCTAGCACTGCTAGAGGTTACTGAATGGTCTCTCGCTATGGAAGAGACCAGTCAATCACATCTAGCAGCACTGAGAGCAGCCAGCCAGGATCCGTCTACCAGACAGAAGCCAAAATGGAGAAAAATACACTTTTGACCTAAGTCTGATGTATGACTGCCTATGGGCAAGTTACAGTATCAAAAGCTCCTGACACATACTGTAGGCTAGGTGCACAGACAGCTGGTGCAGGAGGTTGCTTTCATCCTGGCCTTTAGAGCAGGAGCCCAGCTGTCATTAGAGTGGCAAACCCAGTATACCCGTTCTATAACTCGCTTTCAATGCCTTGATGTTTAAAAAAATAAATAAAACAGTATAGGATGACAGTATGAAAAAAATACTACAAGAAATAAAATCACAATAACTAAAACATACAGTATTTTTAACTGCTGAAATTTGTATTGGGCTCTTACTTGGTTTGACACAAATAACTTTCTCAGCTGCATGCAAAGAAGAAAATCGAAGTTGATTTCCTTGTTCCTCACTTTCCCCATATTCAATAACTTCAACTTGGCCCGAGGGTACACTCCATTTTAGTAAGTATTTTTGGCTGGTTGTTACCATACTACTGCCTTCATTGGATGATCTAATATAGATAAAAAAAAAAAAAAGACTACAGTCACAATGTATAGATCACCAAGACACATACAGAAAACAGAACAGATAGGCATACATTACATTTTCCCTTCTCGCACAAACATTCGTCATACCTAATATATCATTCACAAGCGGCTTCAGAAGGATCTCTTTATTATATACGTGAGGAGCCTAATAGATAGACACACACATACATATACACAAATATAGTTATGTGATAAAGTATTTGCCCGCTCCCTGATTTCCTATTCCTTTGCATGTTTGTCACACTAATATTTAAATGTGTTTGGTGATCTGAAACATTTGACAAAGATAACACAAGTAATCACAAAATGCAGCTTTTAAATGAAAGTCTTTATTAAGTAAAAAGAAATCCAAACCTACAGGGCCCTGTGTGACTGCCCCCTAAACCTAATAACTGTGGTGGCCACCCTTAGCAGCAACAACTGCAATCGAGTGTTTGCGATAACTGGTAATAAAGGGTATGCCACACTAAACAATATCGCTAACGGGATCGCTAAAAAACGTCACTATTTAGCGATCCTGTTAGCGATGTTGTTCAGTGCGGCAGCTTCCAGCGACGAGCTTCCTGCTGTGATCTCGCTCGTCGCTGGAATCGTTCCGGACCCTATTTTCTCGTCGGCGCTCCCGCTGGGTAAGTATCTAATCGCTGTGTGGCACCTTTTCTTAGCGATTTAGCGGTACTTTTGTACCGCTAAAGTCGTTAAGAAGATCGCTAATGGCGATAGCGTCGTTAACTATATCGCTAAATGTGGCCGCATTTAGCGATATAGAAACAATCCCGCTAGCGATCGCATTAGTATGCGTCGTTATCGTGATCGCTAGCGGGATTGTTTAGTGTGGCAGTACCTTAAGACTTTAAAACGCTCTGGAGGAATTTTTGCACACCATCTTGTCTTATCTTTGTCTAATATTTACATTTGTTTGGTGGTCTGAAACCTTTCAGTGTGACAAACATGCCAAATAATAGGAAATTAGGAAGGGGGCAAATACTGTTTCACACAACTCTAATCCTCATGTATGCTGGATGATTGCATATGAAACCAATTCATCTTCATTTAAATTTTCTCATCATTGGATGCATAAAACTGAACTTGACCTGGTAACATACGGACTCGGACAAGGCTGATTATACAAGTGCAATCTACTGCCATCTGCTGGCCACTAGTAGCGTGCAGTATGCCAGGCCAGAGCAGAAGTGCTAGAGACAAGAGTCAACTACACATATATTAGTCACTACAGCCTGTACATTACACACACAAAACAGATGGCAGTCGGAACATTGTGTTCCGCCACTTGATTCTGAAACTACTTTTAAAAATAAATATATATATATAAAAAAAGACCCACCTTGAGTTGGCAGTGGCACACATCAGGACATCATTCAGCATAAAGAGACGTCTCTGCTTAGTTTTCAGTATCTCGCCCTTTTCATTGTAGACAGTTTCTACCATGTCATCTGACCGGATAAGATATCGACTTCCATTGCTAAGAAGCTACATTTTAAGGGCAAATGGACAAGGTTACAAGCTTTTTACACAATAGAGAAAATGCATCAAGCCATTATAGATCGTTTTCTTCTGTCAAGAAGTCACATATTTCATTGCACAATTATTTTGTGCAAAAAACTGACGTACTACAATTTTGCACCACTTTTGCTACTATTAAAAAAAAGGTTACACCAGAAGACAGTCCCTGGAATGGTGCCAAATAGATAACATATTATCAAAGAAGACTGATAAGTAAGTGAGGTGTACCTCAAACTAGGGCTATATTAGAGAGAACATATAAGAGAAAAGCACACACGGAACTGGATAAAAAGCAACAATCTTTACTGAATTAGGTAGGGCCGGTGAATTATGGTGCAGAGCCAGTAGTAGGAGGCCCCAAGAATGGCCAGGTACAAATAATTACAGAAAAATAACTAAATACAGCTTGTTATTAGGCATTGAACCATGGTTGTCCATCTATTAAAAATATATACTGGCTGTAGTTCTATACTAAAAGGCCATATGCAAAGACAAATATAGTACGGCAAGAATATAGGCATAAATTAGATAGCTTAGTTCAGCCGCTGTAATAAAAGAGAACTTGGCAATGTAATGGAGACAAGCGATGGTGCTGCTTCTTTGCATATGGCACTTTAATATAGAACTACAGCCAGTATATACACTGCTCAAAAAAATAAAGGGAACACTCAAATAACACATCCTAGATCTAAATGAATGAAATATTCTCATTGAATACTTTGTTCTGTACAAAGTTGAATGTGCTGTCAACATAATCACACAAAAATCATCAATGGAAATCAAAATTTTGAACCAATGGAGGCCTGGATTTGAAGAGACCCCCAAAATGAAAGTGGAAACAAGTCAAAATGATGCTCAGTATTGTATGTGGCCTCCACTTTCCTGTATGACCTCCCTACAACGCCTGGGCATGCTCCTGATGAGGTTGCAGATGTTCTCTTGAGGGATCTCCTCCCAGACCTGGATTAAAGCATCAGTCAAATCCTGGACAGTCTGTGCTGCAACGTGATATTGGTGGATGGAGCGAGACATGATGTCCCAGATGTGCTCAATCGGCTTCAGGTCTGGGGAATGGGCAGGCCAGTCCATAGCTTCAATGCCTTCATCTTGCAGGAACTGCTGACACACTCCAGCCACATGAGGTCTGGCATTGTCCTGCATTAGGAGGAGCCCAGAGCCAACTGCACCAGCATATGGTATCACAAGGGGTCTGAGGATCTCATCTCGATACCTAATGGCAGTCAGGCTACCTCTGGCGAGCACATGGAGGGCTGTGCAGCCCTCCAAAGAAATGCCACCCCACACCATTATTAACCCACTGCCAAACCGGTCATGTTGAAGGATGTTGCAGGCAGCAGATGGCTCTCCACGGAGTCTCCAGACTCAGTCACATCTGTCACATGTGCTGAGTGTGAACCTGCTCTCATCTGTGAAGAGCACAGGGCGGCAGTGGTGAATTTGCCAATCCTGGTGTTCTCTGGCAAATGCCAAGGGTCCTGCACGGTGTTGGGCTGTCAGCACAACCCCCATCTGTGGAAATTGGGCGCTCAGGCCATCCTCATGGAGTCGGTATCTAACCGTTTGTCAGACACATGCACATTTGTGGCCTGCTGGAGGTCATTTTGCAGGGCTCTGGCAGTGCTCCTCCTGTTCCTCCTTGCACAAAGGCGGAGGTAGCGGTCCTGCTGCTGGGTTGTTGCCCTCCTACGGCCCCCTCCACATCTTCTGGTATACTGACCTGTCTCCTGGTAGCGCCTCCATCCTTTGGACACTACGCTGACAAACACAGCTACCCTTCTTGCCACAACTCGCATTAATGTGCCATCCTGGATAAGCTACACTACCTGAGCAACTTCTGTGGGTTGTAGACACTGCTTCATGCTACTGTACAGTACCTCTATGGATGAGAGCAATGACAAAATGCAAAAGTGACAAAAACAACAGCCAAAAAGGATGAAAAAAGAGAAATACGGATTTTTGTGTTACTCACCGTAAAATCCTTTTCTCCGAGACGCTCATTGGGGTACACAGGACTGTGGGTGTATGCTACTGCCGCTAGGAGGCTGACACTAAGTAAATATAAAAAAAGGTTAGCTCCTCCTCCGCCGTATACACCTCAGCACTGGCCGCAGGCAAACCCAGTTTAGTGCAAAAAGCAGTAGGAGGCTAAAGAATAAATCAGTGTTAATACAGGTACAATATATCCAGAAGTAAATCTACTGATATAGACCCAAACAGAATTAACTTAGAAAACGAAGCCATCCGGCTATAAGGGAGGGTGCTGTGTCCCCCAATGAGCGTCTCGGAGAAAAGGATTTTACGGTGAGTAACACAAAAATCCGTATTTCTCCTTCGTCTCATTGGGGGACACAGGACTGTGGGACGTCCCAAAGCAGTCCCTTGGGTGGGAAACCGACTCCACAGTGTAATTTATAATCAAGCATTGCTTATAGGTGCGCAACCGCGCCCTGAAGAATCCTTCTACCCAGACTGGCATCCGCAGAAGCCTGAGTATGGACATTATAATGCTTGGAAAAGGTATGCAGACTGGACCAGGTTGCCGCCTTACAAACCTGTTCCACCGAAGCCTGATGCCGAAGGGCCCAGGAGGCACCCACCGCTCTGGTGGAGTGAGCCCTGATTCCTGCGGGAACCACCGCTCCTCTAATGCGGTAAGCCTCCTGAATGGCTAACCGAATCCACCTAGCCAAGGTTGATTTAGAGGCAGCGAGTCCCTTCCTGCGACCCTCAGGGAGAACAAACAGTGTGTCCGTTTGCCGAAAGGACGCCGTCCGAGATACATATCTCCTGAGCGCTCTCACCAGATCTAGCGTATGGAGAGCCTTCTCAACCCGGTGCATAGGAGCTGGGCAAAAAGAAGGTAGAACAATATCCTCATTGATATGAAAAGAGGACACGACTTTAGGCAAAAAAGGTGGTGTTGGCCTGAGCACCACCTTATCCTGATGGAAAAGCAAGTACGGAGCCCGACAAGACAGTGCTGCCAGCTCCGAAACCCGCCTAATGGATGTTATGGCTACCAAAAACACCACTTTCCATGAAAGAAATGCCAGAGAAACCTCCTGCAGAGGTTCAAATGGAGATTCCTGCAGGACTCCCAGGACTAGATTGAGATCCCAAACATCTAAGGGAGCCTTGTAGGGGGGAACTATATGGACAACCCCCTGAATAAAGGTCCTAACCTGAAAATTAGACGCAATCCTTCGCTGAAAAAGCACTGACAAGGCTGATATCTGCCATCTAAGCGTACTTGGCGCTAAACCTGAATCTAGGCCTGCCTGGAGAAATGACAGAATGTTTGGAATTGAAAACCGAAGCGGGGAACAACCATGTTCCCTGCTCCAAGCAAAAAAGACCTTCCAAGTCCCGTGGTAGATGCGAGCCGAGACGGGCTTTCGGGCGCTAGCCATCGTCGCGGCGACCTTTTTAGAGAATCCAGCCCTGGTCAGGATCCAAGATTCAACGGCCAGGCCGTCAAACACAGGACCGCTGAGTTCTGGTGGAAAACTGGGCCCTGGGAGAGAAGGTCCGCGCGCTCTGGCAGTCGCCAGGGTGCGTCGGCGAGCAACTGTACCAGCTCCGCGTGCCAAGAGCGACGCGGCCAATCCGGAGCGATTAATATCGCTGGAACCCCCTCTATCCTGATCTTTCTGATCACCCTTGGGAGAAGAGCTATTGGTGGAAATAAGTATGGAAGATGGAATTGATTCCACGGTAGAACCAGGGCGTCCACCGCAATTGCCTGCGGATCCCGGTACCGGGAGACGAAGTTGGGCACCTTGGCATTCATCCTGGAAGCCATCAGGTCCACATCTGGGGTTCCCCTGCGTCGGCATATCTGCTGAAAAATCTCGGGATGTAGTGACCATTCCCCTGAAGCTATGCCGTGACGGCTGAGAAAATCCGCTGCCCAGTTTTCCTCGCCCGGAATGTGGACTGCTGAAATCACGGAGTGATTTACCTCTGCCCAGGACAGAATCTGTTTTACCTCGTGCATAGCCGCCCGGCTGCGGGTACCTCCCTGATGGTTTATGTATGCCACCGCCGTGGCATTGTCTGATTGTATTCGGACTGGGCGGCCCGCCAGATGCTGGTGAAAATGCCTCAGAGCCAGCCGAATAGCTCGGATCTCTAAAATATTGATCGGGAGGATCGACTCCTGCTGCGACCAAGTCCCCTGGGCTGTGTGGTGACGAAACACTGCTCCCCATCCGAGCAGGCTGGCATCCGTTGTGACTACCATCCAGAAATTTGGAGGAAACAAACGGCCCTGTTGAAGAGTGGAGCTCCTCGTCCACCACATAAGAGTCTGTCTGACCTGCAGGGACAGACGGCACCGAAGATTGAGGGAATAAGGGCTCCCGTCCCATACTGCCAAGAGTGCATGCTCAAGGGGGCGAAGATGAAACTGGGCAAATGGAATTGCCTCGATCGCTGCCACCATCCTTCCTAGGACCCTCATGCAAAACCGGATGGTATGAGGAATCGGTTTGCGAAGGATCCGTACCTCTTGACGGAGAACTAAGGCCTTGTCCTGAGGAAGGAATATCAACCCTTGAGCGGTGTCGAAATTCATCCCTAAGAAGGTGATCTTTCGAGATGGCACGGGAGATGACTTCTTCATATTCACCAGCCACCCCAGTCGAACAAGGGTGTCTAGGGTAATGCTGACACTTTCCTCGCATGTTTGAAAAGACGGACCCTTGATGAGAAGTTCGTCTACATAAGGCAAGATGACTATCCCCCTGGAGTGCAGAATGGATACAACAGCAGCCATGACTTTTGTGAACACTCTGGGAGCTGTGGCTAGCCGAATGGCAAGGCAGCGAACTGAAAGTGAAGTTTGCCGATGGCAAACCGAAGAAACCTTTGATGAGGGGGAAATATGGGGATGTGAAGATAGGCATCCTGGATGTCTATTGATGCTAGAAATTCCCCTTTTTCCATGGCAGCAATGACCAAGCGGAGAGACTCCATTCGGAAATGTCGAATTCTGACAAACCGGTTCAGTCTCTTTAGATCCAGAATGGGCCTTACGGTACCGTCCTTTTTGGGTACAATGAACAGATTGGAATAAAACCCCCGACCTCTTTCGACCTCTGGTACAGGTACGACAACCCCGCTGTGTCGAAGAGATTCGACCGCCTTGAATAAGGCGCGAACCCGAGACTCCTCCTTGGGAAGGCGTGAGGGAAAAAAACGATTTGAGGGAAGGCTGGTAAATTCTATCTTGTACCCCGAGGTGACTAATTCCCTGACCCACTCGTCTTGAGTAATCGATAGCCAAGTGGGGCGAAACCAGACTAGACGGCCGCCTACTCTGGATGAATCGACCGGATTCTGCCTCCAGTCATTTATCCGAAAATCTTTGGGGCCTAGACCCTCTAGATCTCGGTTGTTGAGACCGCATTCTTCCCAATGGGTTGGTTTTGTAAGAGACCTGACGATCTCTGGCCTGATTAGGTCGACCTGAGCCGCTGGAACTGGCCGTTGCGGCCCAACCTGGGTTGCGAAAGGCTCTAAAACGAGGCTGAAGCTGTCGGCGAAAGGGCTGTTTGACTTTCTGCTGAGGCAAAAAAGAACTCTTCCCTCCTGTCGCATCAGATATAAGCTGATCCAGCTTTTCACCAAATAAACGACCGCTTTGATACGGCAAGGACGTAAGTGACTTCTTTGAAGTTGAGTCTGCTCGCCAAGTCCTCAACCACAAGGATCTCCTAATGGCAATCGCATTAGCAGCAGCTAATGCTGCGCAATTTGCCGCATCCATGGAAGCGTTGATCAAAAAATCACCTGCGAGAGCCATCTGATTAGATATCTCAAAAACCACAGGTGGCACTTCTACACCGTGAAGAGCTCTGTTCAGAGACTCCGACCAGGAAATCATGGCCTTGGCAACCCAAGTCGCTGCGAAGGAAGGAGAGAGAGATGACCCAGATGCTTCAAACACCGAGCGAGCCAGGCTTTCAATCAGACGATCCGTTGGATCCTTAATCGAGGAACCATCAGGAAGGGAGAGAAGCGTCTTAGATGCCAAGCGAGACACCGGAGGATCGACCACTGGGGATTCCGCCCCTTCTTAAGAAGTTCAGGAGCAAAAGGATACCTGGTATTGAGGGCCCTCTGTCCTGCAAAGCGCTTATCCGTTTTTTCTCGGTGGCGCTGCACAAGCTCCTCAAACTCAGGATGAGCACCAAAGACCTTATGAGTCTGTCTGGCTCTTTTGAAGGACACCTTATGACCCGAAGTCAAAGTGGATTCGTCGTCCACCCCCAGGGATTGATTGACAGCTTCTATAAGACTGTCAATTGTCTCCTGACAATTCGGGGCCTCTAGATTGAGGGACCCTTCAGACTCAGAATCCGAATATTGATCACTCGCTTCTGAAGGTGAGGGAGAGCGAGAAACGGAACTGATAGATGCCGAGGCCCCGGTCGGCATAGGCGACGCAGTATGGGTTCGTTTCCCCTGCATCTGCCTGGTGAGAGCGCGGCCCCTGCAGGCCGGAGGTTCCTGAGGCGTAGTCAAGCCAGGTGAACCACTGTCCCTGCTCCTATCGGGAGCTTGAAGGGACTCGATTGCTCTGGTTAATGATGCCACAGATTGAGACAGAGACAAGGCCCATTCTGGAGGACCTGACGCACTGGGCTCGACTATAGGTGAGGGCTCCTGCGCCCGTTCGGAGACACAGGCTTCGCAGACCCGATTAGTCTGGGCGTGCGGAAAAGGGGACCTACAGGCAATGCATGCGGTATACAGCACCGTGTGAGACTTGGCCCTTTTGGACATACTGGATCTGTCACAGATTGCCTGCCGCAATGATTTGGATGTGGCGGTACGGTCAGTGGAGCGGAGTGCAGAGGAGCGCAGTGGAGAGGAACAACCAGGCTGGAGGTAGTAGCACTTACCCCAGTCCTGTACCCCCAGCGTCCTTAAATAGCGTAATAGAGCGTAAACAAGAAAAACGCCCGAGCTCCAGATTTCAAAAAGAGCGTCCCCTGTCAGGGAGGCGTCTTCATATAGCCGAGCCTCAGGGGGAAGGGTCGAGGGGCGCGGCCTAATCCACTTCCGGCCGCGGCCTAGTCTCCGGCAAAAGCCGGGGACTAAATTTTGCGGCCTGGCCTAGAGCCGGCCGAAGCCGCGGCCTAAATTTTCGGCGGTGGCCGCCCGAGAGTCGGGGGGCGGGCCCGCCGGGAGATGACGCTGCCGGGGCGGAGTCCTGAGACCGCGGCCTACCTTCCGGCCGAAGCCGGGTGCTAAATTACTGCGGCCTAGTCCCCGGCCAAAGCCGGGGACTAAATTTTCCCGAGGCCTAGCGCCGGCCGAAGCCGGGAGCTAAATTTTTGGCGGCGGCCGCCCAGGAGTCGGGGGGCGGGCCGCCGGAAGCAGATGCACCCTTAGGGGGCGGACTTGAGCCGGGGACTTGCCTGTTCCTGGCTGAAGCCAGGCTGCCCGACCACCTCACAAACGCCGGCTCCCAGCTTCCAGCAACTTCCTGGCCCCCTCCATGTTCTCCAGTCACCGGTATGTTTTCCGTCTTCGTCCGTAGATTTGTCCCATGCAGAATATAATGCTTGCAGGGATGTGAAGATTAGAGGGGGACTTGCAGGAAAAGTAGGACGGTGCAGGCACCCTAACTCCATCACCCCTTCAGGGGGTGAGGAGAGGGACCGTCCGCCTCCTTGCAGCACCGCAGTCTAGCATTGGTGGTGCAGTGGGGGCCGCACGGACTAACTCTTGCCTCTGTACAGCCTAGGGTTTCAATACCCTAGGGTGGTCAGGGCTGAGTCCGGCATTCATGTCCCACGTTGCGGGAGAGGATACGTGGAGGCTTTACTCCACGTGCTCGCCCGTTGATGGTTTGGGGAGATCGGACCCTTTCAATAGGATCCGTCGCCCCTATCTCATCTTCGTGGGAAAGGGAAAAAAAAAAAAAAAAATGGTCTGGAAAAATAACCAGACGTGTGCCTCCATCAGACACTAAGCAAGAACTGGGTTTGCCTGCGGCCAGTGCTGAGGTGTATACGGCGGAGGAGGAGCTAACCTTTTTTTATATTTACTTAGTGTCAGCCTCCTAGCGGCAGTAGCATACACCCACAGTCCTGTGTCCCCCAATGAGACGAAGGAGAAATGGTCTGTGGTCCCCACCTGCAGAACCACTCCTTTATAGGGGGTGTCTTCCTAATTGCCGATCATTTCTACCTGTTGTCTGTTCCATTTGCACAACAGCAGGAAAAATTAATTCACAATCGGTGTTGCTTCATAACTGGACAGGTTGACTTCACAGAAGTGTAATTGACTTGGAGTTATATTGTGTTATTTAAGTGTTCCCTTTATTTTTTTGAGCAGTGTATTTTCAATAGATGGACTACCATGGTTTAGTTATGTTTCCGTAACTATTTGTACCCGGCCATTCTTTGGTGCCTCCTACTACTGGCTTGCCACCATAACTGACCGGCCCTATCTTTAACATTTTGTATTATATTAATTCAATAAAGATTGCTGCTTTGTAAAAGAAAAAAATAATTAAAAAAAAAGGTGTGAAAGTGCTCTTGGTTAGCTAGGCAAATAGCCAGATTTAGGAACTGTGACTTTTTAAATAGCTCCAGACAAATGCATTGTATCTAAAGATGGACCACATTGTGAGACTTTAAATTATAAATAAAGCATTACAAACTGCAACTATCACTATAGAAGTCTCACTGAAGATGGATTTATACAGAATTACAACTATTAATAAAACTGTATGCAGCAAGTACCGTTGCGCTCCCTAGTTGTGGCTGCAGACTGGCAGGTCTGTATCAGATAGTTTTTTTTAGTAAAGGCTCTAAAAAGTGGCACTAAATAAAAATGCCCATATCTCTGGAACCATACAACGGATTTAAAAAAAATAAAAATAAAACTGGAATACCCAGGGGAGCAATAAAAATAAAATAAGAGCAAAAAAACAGCCATTTTTCACCTGGTGACAGGTCCATTAAGTGTAACTAAAGTCAGACTTTGTTCCATCTGTTTGGTTCCCAACTACATGCTACCACCCTATCGCTAAACAATGTCACGTGACTGCTGCAGCCAATCAGTGGCTGAGGATCAGCTGCAGCCTTTACTAGTCTGTGTAAACAGAAGAAACACTGTTGTTGCACTGAAATGAATTAAATAAAGGCTGCAGCCAATCTGTGGCATCTCATTGACTTCAGCGGTTATACAACTTTTTTTTTTTTTATTTCAGGTGACCAGTGTCTGCTGAGATTAGAGGAGTGATGCAAGTTCAGAAGATAATGATAGTTTTGTTTTCTTTTATGCAGCTTCCTTGGTTTAGTAATAAGCGATTGTATAATTTAAAGTGGTTGTCCACGAGTTGACAATTTGTCCTTCTACCAATGTCTGACCTTGTTCAGTAAAATAAAAATGACATTTTTCTTAACATCTATAAGTAAAGGATTACTAGCAGATAAGACAAAAAACTGTCCTGATTCTTTAACATCTTGCTCCATTAATCTCTAGATACTCAAAATATGTCAGGTGCAGACACAAATTTGCAAAGAACGAATCTGTAGCTGTGTACAAGGTATTAATGCAGCAATCCTATAAATCAACTCATAGAAAAACTACAACAGACTTTAGGTATCTGATTACGAGTTTATTTAATGGGCTTGAGAAGTGACAGATCTCAGCTGATGCATGAAATGTAAAATGCTTTACCATGGTAACACTATTCTGCACCCATAGTTGCTGTCAGAGGCTGGCAAAGTATCAGCTACAGATCACACAGTGCGCATGGCATGGGGAAGCTGTTCTGTGTAATGTGCTCTGGAGAACCTGTCAGAGTGCTGGAGACCCCGCTAATATACTGTTAAATATCAGACCTTGTGCTTTATCAAAAATGTCTCAGAAGACATAGGTGGCACTTCTATCCACAGCCAGCACATCATGGAGCATTTTTCCAGTCCAGTTTAGAAAACAAAATCTAAACTTTTGATCAGTTGCCACTAATATTGATCACTATTTTTTCGTAAAATTTTGCTAACAGAGGCTTATCTTTTTTCAAGATTATTATCCTATTGAGCATCTACCAAGGACATTTCCCATTGGGTGGGCAGGATCCATCATGGCTTTCTTTTTAGCTTTGCACTGGACATTTTGTAGCAATGTGTCACCTCTGCCGTCACCTACGTGCTACCATATGAACATGTTGGAATGACACGTCCTGTTTGCAGCATTGTGAAAAGAACCAGGCGGGAGCACGAGAGCCAGCATTATATGATTTGTCGTGTTGTCACCATAGCCACTTACCTTGTTGAGGTACCTTTCATTCATTGCCTTGGCGATTTGCTTAATTTCACAGCGTTGATCTGCGTCTCGCTTCCTCTCATTAAGTTTGTCTGCTAATGTTTCCAGCTCTGTAAGAGCCATCTGTAGGGGAAGTCGATCTGGATGACCCTTCATTGTGTTTTTCAACATATCCTGCAAAAAAAATAAATTATGAAATGTCAGGAGAGTAATACAAAGTCTATGAGTTAGGGCCCCGTCTCACATAGCAACACACCAGCGATCCCGACAACGATCAGGATCGCTGGTGTGTCGCTACAGCGACACTGCGGGTAACGTCGCCTAGTTACCCGCAGTGTACGTTGGATACCAGCCCGTTGATGCAGGGAGCTGGTAACCAAGGTACACTTCGGGTTTCCAGGTGCTGCGCGGTGCCTGGAAACCCGATGTGTACCTTGGTTACCAGCTCCTCTGCAGCAGCGCGCTGGTATCCAACGTACACATCGGGTTTCCAGGCACAGCCCCGCGCCTGGAAACCCGAAGTGTACCTTGGTTACCAGCTGATCGCTGGTCTCCTGCCTGCCACACGCAGCGATGCGTGCTGGCCAGCGGGAGACCAGCGATCAAAAAAAAGTCCAGGCATTTCTGACACGTCCAGCGATTCACAGCAGGGGCCTGATCGCTGGTACGTGTCAGACATAGCAAGATCGCTGCTGAGATCGCTGTTTAGCAGCGATCTCGCTATGTGAGACGGGGCCTTTACAGGAAAGGCTGTAGGCTTAAGGTGAGAACGCAAATAGAATATCCTACATGAAAGCAACGAATAATAGAGCAGATTGTATTTTGCCACAGCATTTTAAAAGGAGTTATCCGGTCTTAACCCCTTTACCCTCCAAGCCTGTCTTCACCTTCCTGACCAGGCCAAATTTTTCAATTCTTACCAGTAACACTTTATGCGGTAATAACTTTGGAACGCTTCAATGGATCCCACTGATTCTGAGGTTGCTACACAAAATACGGTAGCTAATAAATAACATTTTCCACATGTCTACTTTACATCAGCACAAATTTTTACACAATATTTGTTAGGTAGGTAAGGGTGAAAATTTGACCAGCAATTTTTCCAACAAAATTATATATATATTTTTTTTTAGAGACTACATAACACTTAAAGTGACTTTAACCCCTTCACCCCCAAGGGTGGTTTGCACGTTAATGACCGGGCCAATTTTTACAATTCTGACCACTGTCTCTTTATGAGGTTATAACTCTGGAACGCTTCAACGGATCTTCGCGATTCTGAGATTGTTTTCTCGTGACATATTGTACTTCATGATAGTGGTAAAATTTCTTCCATATAACTTGCATTTATTTATGAAAAAAACGCAAATATGGCAAAAATTTTGAAAATTTTGCAATTTTCAAACTTTGAATTTTTATTCCCTTAAAACAGAGAAATATGTCACACAAAATAGTTAAGAAATAACATTTCCCACATGTCTACTTTACATCAGCACAATTTTGGAAACAAATTTTTTTTTGTTAGGAAATTATAAGGGTTAAAAGTTGACCAGCGATTTCTCATTTTTACAACAAAATTTACAAAGCCATTTTTTTTTCGGGACCACCTCATATTTGAAGTCACTTTGAGGGGTCTATATAGCAGAAAATACCCAAAAGTGACACCATTCTAAAAACTACACCCCTCAAGGTACTCAAAACCACATTCAAGAAGTTTATTAACCCTTCAGGTGCTTCACAGGAGCTGAAGCAACATGGAAGGAAAAAATTAACATTTTACTTTTTAGTCACAAAAATGATCTTTTACAAACATTTTTTTTATTTTCACAAGGGAAAAAGGAGAAAAAGGACTGATAAAGTTGTTGTGCAATTTCTCCTGAGTACGCCGATACCCCATATGTGAGGGAAAACCACTGTTTGGGCACACGGCAGAGCTCGAATGGAAGGAGCGCAGTTTGACTTTTCCAAACCAAAATTGGCTGGAATTGAGAACGGACGCCATGTCGCGTTTGGAGAGGCCCCGATGTGCCTAAACAGTGGAAACCCCCCACATGACCCCATTTTGGAAACTAGACCCCCTAAGGAACTTATCTAGATGTGTGGTGAGTAGTTTAACCCTCAAGTGCTTCACGCAAGTTTGTAATGTAGAGCCGTGAAGAAAAAAAATCATATTTTTTCCACAAACATGATGTTTTAGTCCCCAAATTTTTATTTTCTCAAGGGTAAGAGGAGAAATTGGACCACAAAAGTTGTTGTCCAACATGTCCTGAGTACGCTGATACCCCATATGTGGGGGGGAACCACTGTTTGGGCGCACGGCAGGGCTCGAAAGGGAAGGAGCCCGTTTGACTTTTCCAAACCAAAATTGGCTGGAATTGCGAACGGACGCCATGTCGCGTTTGGAGGGCCCCTGATGTGCCTAAACAGTGGAAACCCCCCACATGTGACCCCATTTTGGAAACTAGACCCCCTAAGGAACTTATCTAGATGTGTGGTGAGCACTTTGAACCCTCAAGTGCTTCACGCAAGTTTGTAATGTAGAGCCGTGAAGAAAAAAAAATCATATTTTTTCCACAACATGATGTTTTAGTCCCCAATTTTTTATTTTCCCAAGGGTAAGAGGAGAAAATTGGACACAAAAGTTGTTGTCCAACATGTCCTGAGTAACTGATACCCCATATGTGGGGGGGAACCACTGTTTGGGCGCACGGCAGGTCTTGAAAGGGAAGGAGCGCCGTTTGACTTTTCCAAACCAAAATTGGCTGGAATTGCGAACGGACGCCATGTTGCGTTTGGAGGGCCCCTGATGTGCCTAAACAGTGGAAACCCCCCACATGTGACCCCATTTTGGAAACTAGACCCCCTAAGGAACTTATCTAGATGTTGGTGAGCACTTTGAACCCTCAAGTGCTTCACGCAAGTTTGTAATGTAGAGCCGTGAAGAAAAAAAATCATATTTTTTCCACAACATGATGTTTTAGTCCCCAATTTTTATTTTCTCAGGGTAAGAGGAGAAATTGGACCACAAAAGTTGTTGTCCAACATGTCCTGAGTACGCTGATACCCCATATGTGGGGGGGAACCACTGTTTGGGCGCACGGCAGGGCTTGAAAGGGAAGGAGCGCCGTTTGACTTTTCCAAACCAAAATTGGCTGGAATTGCGAACGGACGCCATGTCGCGTTTGGAGGGCCCCTGATGTGCCTAAACAGTGGAAACCCCCCACATGTGACCCCATTTTGGAAACTAGACCCCCTAAGGAACTTATCTAGATGTGTGGTGAGCACTTTGAACCCTCAAGTGCTTCACTAAGTTTTAATGCCTGGCGTGAAAGAAAAAAAATCATATTTTTTTCCACAAAATGATGTTTTAGTCCCCAATTTTTATTTTCCAAGGGTAAGAGGAGAAATTGGACCACAAAATTTGTTGTCCAACATGTCCTGAGTACGCTGATACCCCATATGTTGGGGGGAACCACTGTTTGGGCGCACAGCAGGGCTGAAGGGAAGCGGTTGACTTTTCCAAACCAAATTGGTGGAATTGCGCGGACGCCATGTCCGTTAGAGAGCCCCTGATGTGCCTAAACAGTGGAAACCCCCCACATGTGACCCCATTTTGGAAACTAGACCCCCTAAGGAACTTATCTAGAGTGTGTGGTGAGCACTTTGAACCCCAAGTGCTTTACTAAAGTTTATGAAGCCTGCGTGAAAAAAAAAAAAAATTTTTCCACAAATGATGTTTTAGTCCCCAATTTTTTATTTTCCCAGGGTAAAGGAGAAATTGGACCACAAAGTTGTTGTCCAAATTGTCCTGAGTACGCTGATACCCCATATGTTGGGGGGAACCACTGTTTGGCGCACGGCAGGGCTGAAAGGGAAGAGTGAGCCGTTTGACTTTCAACCTTGGCTGGAATTCGCGGACGCATGTTCCGTTAGAGGCCCCTATGTGCCTAAACAGTGGAAACCCCCACATGTGACCCCATTTTGGAAACTAGACCCCCTAATGGAACTTATCTAGGTGTGTGGTGAGCATTTTGAACCCCCAAGTGTTTCACTAACGTTTATAATGCCCTGGCGTGAAAAAAAAAATAAATTTTTTCCACAAAAGTGATGTTTTAGTCCCCAATTTTTTATTTTCCCAAGGGTAAAGGAGAAATTGGACCCAAAAGTGTTGTCCAATTTGTCCTGAGTACGCTGATACCCCATATGTTGGGGGAACCACTGTTTGGGCGCATGGCAGGGCGCAGAAGGGAAGCAGTGACGTTTTGGAATGCAGACTTTGATGGAATGGTCTGCGGGCGTCATGTTCCGTTAGCAGAGCCCCTCATGTGCCTAAACAGTGGAAACCCCCACAAGTGACCCCATTTTGGAAACTAGACCCCCTAAGAACTTACTAGGTGTGTGGTGAGCATTTTGAACCCCCAAGTGTTTCACTAAAGTTTATAATGCCCAGGTGTAAAAATAAAAAATCCTACTTTTATCCTCACAAAAATGATGTTTTAGTCCCCAATTTTTATTTTCCCAAGGGTAAGAGGAGAAATTGGACACCAAAAATTGTTGTCCAATTTGTCCTGAGTACACTGGTGCCCCATATGTGGGAAAAAACTGTTTGGGCACAAGTCGGGGCTCAGAAGGGAAGTCGTGACGTTTTGGAATGCAGACTGATGGAATGGTCTGCGGGCGTCATGTTCCGTTTGCAGAGCTCCTGATGTGTCTAAACAGTAAAAAAAACCACAAGTGACATAATTTTGGAAAGTAGACTCCCAAGGAACTTTTCTAAATGTGCCCCCCTTCTGGAACTAATCTTTCCTGTAAAGTAAATTAGTAGTGCATTGAGGTGTGGTACAATTTGAAACAATCCTTCATACACAGGCCAGGTTTTTCGGGGCAGGTGTCGCATTGGTAAGTGGTGTCCTTGCGTATTCCCCTTTTGTAACACACTCGGCACCTTTTTTGCGGCTTACCTTTGCTTCCAGTTGGCGGGACAACCCCCGGGAAATGCTGACCTGGTATGATACGAGCACCTTCAGTTCCAGAAGTACTGGGGCCCGCTGTTTCCTGAGCGCCAAACATCAGGGCCTTAACCACTACCTCCTGGAACTGAAGGTACGTCGTATCGCTGTTGCGTGCACATCGTGACAGCAGGAAAGCGTTGAGCATTGCCATTTGGACGATGTGCACGGACAGCTTCTTGTACCACACCTTGGCCTTTCTCAAAGCACTGTACGGTTGGAGGAGTTGATCAGAGAGATCAACACCCCCCATGTATTTATTGTACCCCAGTACACAGTCCGGTTTGCGGACCTGTGTAGAGGTACCCCGTACAGTGCTGAGGGCGCTGCCATCACCATGTATGGTGGTCAAGAGAAGGACATCCCTCTTGTCCTTGTACTTGACCACCAACAGGTGGTCGCTACATTGGGCTCTGCTCTCACCCTTTCTGAGCATCTGCCCAAGTAGCGTCTTCGGGAGGCCTCTCTGATTTTTGCGGACGGTACCGCAAGCTGCGGTACCTCGCGCAGAGAGGGATTTGTAGAGTGGGACGCTGGAATAAAAGTTATCGGTGTAAAGGTGATAACCTTTATCCAGCAGTGGGTGCACCAAATCCCACACAATTTTCCCACTCACTCCCAGGACGGGGGGACACTCAGGGGGTTCAATCCTGGTGTCCTTTCCTTCGTAAACTCTAAAGCTGTGCGTGTACCCTGAGGTACTCTCGCACAGCTTGTAGAGTTTAATTCCGTACCTTGCCCTCTTGCTGGGCAGGTACTGGCGGAATCTGAGCCGTCCCTTAAAATGAACCAAGGACTCATCCACGAGATGTCCCTTTGGGGCACGTACACTTCAGCAAACTTTTTGCTGAAGTGTTCGATGACCGGCCGAACTTTGAACAGACGGTCAAAGTTGGGGTCATTTTGTGGGGGACACTGTGCATTATCATTATAATGCAGGAATTTGTGGATGGCCTCAAAACGCGTCCGAGCCATGACCATTCGGAACAGTGGAGTGTTGTATAAAATATCAACACTCCAATATTGCCGAAGTTCTGGCTTCTTCAGGATCCCCATATGGAGGACCAGGCCCCAAAACTGCATCATTTCACCTGCGTCTACAGGAGACCAGTTGGAAAATGATGACACTGGGTTTTGCGCCAAAAATTGCCGAGCAGACAAATTAGTTTGCTCCACCACGAGGTTAATAAAATCCTCAGAGAAAAAGACTTTGAAAAAGTCTATTTCTCTGAGGCCCGTGGTGTCAAACTTGATTCCTGATTCTGCCACAAAATCAGGAATCAGTGGCTCGTAATATTCGGGGGGCGGGGTCCATATGGGGTCCGAAGAGGGGTGCGCTGGTTCATTTTCAGGGGTGGGCGCTGCCTCATCTTCTGTCCTGGGGCGTCTGCGTGGCGGTTCCGCAGGACCCGAGGAGGAAGAGGAGGAAGAAGAAGAAAACGGAGGAACGAGACTCTGAAAGTAAGATGTGGATTCCCTCGCTATCAGTGTCGAGGCAAGGAAAGCGTATGCCTCTCCACTGAATAGCGCTGATGGGAAGAACGATACGAGCGGAAACATTTTTACGTGAATGTGGTGCTTTGTGTGAACTTTATTTATAACCTGTGGTGTGTGTGGGGGGGGGAATAGTGGTTGGTGAAACTATGAAAAAAAAGCTAAAAGAAAAGAAGAGAAATAGGGAAAAAAATGCCTGTGAAAAAAGTCTAAAACCAGCAGGAACGAGCTCTGATAAGTGACTGGTGTCACTTATCAAAGTTCCGCGGCTGCGGATGTGCGCACAGGAGTGGCGGAAAGGGGAGTGAAAAAAAAAAAAGACGGCAGGAGCGAGCTCTGATAAGTGACCGGTGTCACTTATCAAAGTTCCGCGGCTGCTAGATGTGCGCACAGGAGTGGCGGAAAGGGGAGTGAAAAAAAAAAAAAAAACCGGCAGGAACGAGCTCTGATAAGTGACCGGTGTCACTTATCAAAGTTCCGCGGCTGCTAGATGTGCGCACGGGAGTGGCGGAAAGTGGGGTGAAAAAAAAAAAACTGCAGGAACGAGCTCTGATAAGTGACTGGTGTCACTTATCAAAGTTCCGCGGCTGCTGGATGTGTGCACAGGAGTGGCAGAAAGGGGAGTGAAAAAAAAACAAACTGCAGGAACGAGCTCTGATAAGTGACTGGTGTCACTTATCAAAGTTCCGCGGCTGCTGGAAGTGCGCACAGGAGTGGCGGAAAGGGGAGTGAAAAAAAAAAAAAAAAACGGCAGGAACGCTGAAGTGACCGTGTACTTATCAAGTCGCGGCTGCTAATGTGCGCGGATGCGAAGTGGTGTAAAAAAAAACTGAGAACGACCTATAAGTGACTGGTGTCACTTATCAAAGTTCCGCGGCTGCTAGATGTGCGCACGGGAGTGGCGGAAAGTGGGGTGAAAAAAAAAAAAAACTGCAGGAACGAGCTCTGATAAGTGACTGGTGTCACTTATCAAAGTTCCGCGGCTGCTGGAAGTGCGCACAGGAGTGGCGTAAAGGGGAGTGAAAAAAAAAAAAAAATGCAGGAACGAGCTCTGATAAGTGACTGGTGTCACTTATCAAAGTTCCGCGGCTGCTGGAAGTGCGCACGGAGGGGGGTGCAAAAGAAAAACGAGCACGAGTGTTGATCGGTGAACTGCGTCACCAATCAACGCTCGGCGGCTGCTAAATGTGTGCAAAGGGGGGGTAAAAAGAGGGGGAAAGGGAAGGGGGGAGGGGGGAATGGGGGGATTGGGGTGGATCGGGCAGGGATCGGGCTCAAAAACTCACGTTTGTAGCTCTCTTCTTCTTCTTCTCTCTCTTTCTTCAGCAGGAGTTGTGGTGTCACAGGCTACTGTGGCACCACAAGGCCCAGCACAGGAGGAGATCTGGCGTGTGACCGCACTGCAGGAATCCTCAGCAAGTGTGAGGACCCCTGCAGTGCGGTCAGACAGGTCAGATCCAGTTTGCAGACAGGTCACAGAGCGGTCACATCGCTGCTGTGACCTGTCATTGGTGGGATCGATGATCACATCGATCCCACCAATCAGAGGAGACCCTTGTTTTGCCGGTTGCTAGGCACCGGCCTAGTAATCGGAGCTCACTGCTCCGATTCCTAGGCAGGTCACCGGCAGGTCAGGAAGCAGGGCACAGAGCGGTCACACCGCTGCTGTGCCCTGTGATTGGCGCGATCGTCGATGACATCGATCGCGCCAATCAGCAGCTGCAGGCCCTACTGGGCCTGTCCTAGGCTCCGGCCTAGGATCGGTGCTATTACTGCACCGATCCAGGCAGGTACAGGCAGGGCACAGCGCGGATACACCGCGGCTGTGCCCTGCGATTGGCGCGATCGATGTGATCGGCGATCGCGCCAATCCAGGGGGGGTCTGCTCCTTTCTATGCCCAGGCCTAGGATCGAGTACATCGGTACTCGATTCTAGCCTGGGATCTCACTGTTTCAGCCCATCTGATTGGCTGAAACAGTGAGAAAGGCTGCGATTGGCTGTTCAGAATTGAACAGCCAATCACAGCGATCGGGAGTGAGGGTGGGCGGTGACAGACCCCGGGATGCCGGCGCCATCTCTCCTGAGGTAAGATGGCATCGGAATTTTAATGCGATCATTGCGACTTAAGTCGCAATGTCGCATTAAAGGGCTGGACGTACTATCCCGTCCCCGGTCATACGGGCCCAGGTACCATGGACGGGATAGTACGTCCGATGGCAGTAAGGGGTTAAGGGGTCTATATGACAGAAAATATCCAAATGTTACAGCAATCCAAAAACTGCATTCCTCAAGGTGCTCAAAACCACTTTCAAGAAGTTTATCAACCCTTCAGGTGCTACATGGAAATTTTTTGAATGTGGAAAAAAAAAATTAACTTTCACAAAAATTTTACTTTAGACCCCAATATTTTTATTTTTGCAAGAATAACAGGAAAAAATGGACCCTAAAATTTCTCCTGAGCATGCCGATACCCCATATGTGGGGGAAAACAACTGTTTGGGCGCACAGCAGGGCTCGGAAGGGAAGGAGCGCCATTTGACTTTCTGAATGTAAAATTTGCTGGCATAATTAGCGGAAACCATGTCGCGTTTGGCCCCTGATGGGCCTAAACAGTGGAAACCCTCCACAAGTGACATCATTTTGGAAACTAGACCCCTCAGGAAACTTATTTAGACGAGGGATCAAGGTGTGCACCACACATGTGCTTCACAGAAGTTTCTAACACTGAGCCGTGAAAATTAACCCCTTCATGACCCAGCCTATTTTGACCTTAAAGACCTTGCCATTTTTTGCAATTCTGACCAGTGTCCCTTTATGAGTAATAACTTAGAAACGCTTCAACGGATCCTAGCGATTCTGAGATGTTTTTTCGTGACATATTGGGCTTCATGTTAGTGGTAAATTTAGGTCGATAATTTTTGCGTTTATTTGTGAAAAAAATGAAATTTGGCGAAAATTTTGAAAATTTCGCAATTTTCAAATTTTGAATTTTTATTCTGTTAAACCAGAGAGTTATGTGACACAAAATAGTTAATAAATAACATTTCCCACATGTCTACTTTGCATCAGCACAATTTTGGGAACAACATTTTTTTTTTGTTAGAAAGTTATAAGGGTTAAAAGTTGACCAGCGATTTCTCATTTTTACAGCAAAATTTACAAAACCATTTTTTTTAGGGACCACCTCACATTTGAAGTCACTTTGAGGGGTCTATATGGCAGAAAATACCCAAAAGTGACACCTTTATAAAAACTGCACCCCTCAAGCTACTCAAAACTACATTCAAGAAGATTATTAACCCTTCAGGTGCTTCACAGGAACTAAAGCAATGTGGAAGGAAAAAATGGACATTTTAATTTTTCCAACAAAAATTTTCTTTTAGCATCAATTTTTTCATTTTTACATGGGCAACAGGATAAAATGGATCCTAAAATTTGTTGGGCAATTTCTCCTGAGTACACAGATACCTCATATGTGGTCATAAACCACTGTATGGGCGCACGGCAGGGCTCAAAAGGGAAGGAGCGCCATTTGACTTTTTGAATGGAAAATATGCTGGAATATTTAGCGGTTGCCATGTTGCATTTGGAGAGTCCCTGTGTGCCTAAACATTGGAGCTCCCCCACAAGTGACCCCATTTTGGAAACTAGACCCCCTAAGGAACTTATCTAGATGCATAGTGAGCACTTTGAACCCCCAGGTGCTTCACAAATTGATCTTAAAAAAAAGAAAGTACTTTTTTTTTCACAAAAATTTTCTTTTAGCCTCAGTTTTTTCATTTTCACATGGGCAACAGTATAAATTGGATCCTAAAATTTTTGGGCAATTTCTCCTGAGTACACAGATACCTCATATGTGGTCATAAACCACTGTTTGGGCGCACGGCAGGGCTCAGAAGGGAAGGAGCGCCATTTGACTTTTTGAATGGAAAATATGCTGGAATATTTAGCGGTTGCCATGTCGCATTTGGAGAGTCCCTGTGTGCCTAAACATTGGAGCTCCCCCACAAGTGACCCCATTTTGGAAACTAGACCCCCTAAGGAACTTATCTAGATGCATAGTGAGCACTTTGAACCCCAGGTGCTTCACAAATTGATCCTTAAAAAAAAGAAAGTACTTTTTTTCACAAAAATTTTCTTTTAGCATCAGTTTTTTTCATTTTCACATGGGCAACAGTATAAATTGGATCCTAAAATTTGTTGGGCAATTTCTCCTGAGTACACAGATACCTCATATGTGGTCATAAACCACTGTTTGGGCGCACGGCAGGGCTCAGAAGGGAAGGAGCGCCATTTGACTTTTTGAATGGAAAATATGCTGGAATATTTAGCGGTTGCCATGTCGCATTTGGAGAGTTCCTGTGTGCCTAAACATTGGAGCTCCCCCACAAGTGACCCCATTTTGGAAACTAGACGCCCTAAGGAACTTATCTAGATGCATAGTGAGCATTTTGAACCCCCAGGTGCTTCACAGAAGTTTATAACGCAGAGCCGTGAAAATAAAAAATTTTTTTTTTTTCTCAAAAAATGATTTTTTAGCCCACTATTTTTTATTTTCACAATGGTTACAGGAGAAATTGGACCCCAAAAGTTGTTGTCCAGTTTGTCCTGAGTACGCTAGTACCCCATATGTGGGGGGGAACCACTGTTTGGGCACACGTCAGGGCTCGGAAGGGATGTAGTGACGCTTTGAAATGCCGACTTGAAGGAATGGTCTGCGGGCATCTTGTTACGTTTGCAGAGCCCCTGATGTGCCTAAACAGTAGAAACTCCCCACAAGTGACCCCATTTTGGAAACTAGATCCCCCAAGGAACTCCTATAGATGTGTGATAAGCACTTTGAATCTCCAAGTCCTTCACAGAAGTTTATAACGCAAAGCCGTGAAAATATAAAATCATTTTTTTTTCCACAAAAATAATTTTTTAGTCCCCAATGTTAACAGGAGAAATTAGAACCCCAAAGTTGTTGTGCAATTTTTCCCGAGTACGCTGATACCCCATATGTGGGGATAAACCACTGTTTGGGCATACGTCGGGTCTTGGAATAAAGGGAGCACTGTTTGACTTTTTGAACGCAAAATTTGCAGGAATCAATGGTGGCGCCATGTCGCGTATGGAGACCCCCTGATGTGCCTAAATAGTGGAAACCCCTCAATTCTAACTCCAACCCTAACCCCAACACACCCCTAACCCCAACCCTAACCCCTACACACACCTAACCCTAATACAAACCCTAACCCCAACACACCCCTAACCCTAATCCCAACTCTAACCATAAACCTAACCACAAGCCTAACCCCAATTCCAACCCTAACCCTAATTCCAACCCTAACCCAAATTCCAACCCTAACCCAAATTCCAACCCTAAATTCTAACCTTAACCCTAATGCTAACCCTAACCCTAGTTCTAACCCTAAGGCTGGGTCCATATTGCGTTTTACCAGCCCGTTCAACACGTAGCGTTGACCGGCTGGTAACGGTATAGCATAACGCGATCGCATTATGCTATACCCGCTAGCGCAGATGAATCAGCAGATGATTCATCTGTGCTAGCGGTGACGGAGCCCAGACGCTGCAGCCCGTGTCAGAGGCTACGTCACTGAATGACGGCATGCGTTGCGATGCACACACAAATGGGGTGAATGGCAGCGTTAACGGACTGCGTTACACCGCGTTATACCACGGTGAAACGCAGTCCATCTAACGGACTGCCATAATGCAATATGAACCCAGCCTAACCCTAACCCTGAGGCCCCGTGCACACGTTGCGGATTCACTTGCGGATTTTTCTTAAATCCGCAGGTAAAATGAACTGCGTTTTACCTGTGAATTTAGCGCGGATTTGTTGCGTTTTTTCCCTGCGGTTTTACACCTATAATGGAATAGGTGTAAAACCTCTGCGGAATCCGCACAAAGAGTTGACATGCTGCGGATTTAAAACCGCAGCAAATCCGCATGTGCACTGCGTTTTTTTTAACCATTTATTTGCATTGTACTGTACATGGTTTCTGGATCTGCTGTGGATCCGCAGCGCCAAATCCGCTGTGGATCTGCAGCGCCAAATCCGCTGCGGATCCGCAGCAAAATCTCCGGCAGATCAGCAGCAAAATCCGCCGCGAATCCCCAGCAAAATCCGCAGCGGATCCCCAGCAAAATCCGCCGCGGATCCCCAGCAAAATCCGCCGCGGATCCCCAGCAAAATCCGCCAAGGATCCCAGCAAATTCCACCGCGGATCCCCAGCAAAATCCGCCGCGGATCCGCAGCAATATCCGCCGCGGATCAGCAGCAATATCCGCCGCAGATCCGCAGCAAAATCCGCCGCGGATCAGCAGCAAAATCCGCCGCGGATCAGCAGCAAAATCCGCCGCGGATCAGCAGCAAAATCCGCCGCGGATCCGCAGCAAAATCCGCCGCGGAGCCGCAGCAAAATCCGCCGCGGATCCACAGCAAAATCAGCTAGGAAAAAAAAAAAATTCTTTATTTCATTATTTGTCTCTACCTATGACAGGGGGGGGTTCATTTACTTTTTTTTTTATTTTGATCACTGTGACAGTTTATCACAGTGATCAAAATAAATTTTTGTACAATGGAGGGCGCACTGCGCATGCGCCGGCCGGCGGGTGCACTGCGCATGCGCCCGCCATTTTCCAAGATGGCGGCGCCCATGAAGAATCCCGGGCAGCCGCCGGGACGGATCCAGGGACATCGGTGGATCGGGAGAGGTGAGTAGGGGGGTCGGAAGGTATGGGGGGGATCGGTAGGTGGGGGCAGCGGATCGCAGGAGCAGGGGAGCTGTTAGTGACGGCGGTGACCGATCGCTGCCATTTTTCGGTGGCGGCGGCCGATCGCTGCCGTGACTACGTGTAGGGGGTCAGGGCTCGGTGTCCAGCCATGGCCGATGCTATTGCAGCATCGGCCATGGCTGGATTGTAATATTTCACCAATTAAATTGGTGAAATATTACAGATTGCTCTGATTGGCTGTTTCACTTTTAACAGCCAATCAGAGCAATCGTGGCCACGGGGGGGGTTAAGCCAACCCCCCTGTGGTGAAGCACAAAGGGTCCTGTGCCTGCGGGTCGGGTGACCTTTGAGTGACCCGGTCTCCCGGCCCGCAGGAGTGCAATCCTTTCATGACACAGGGTATGCGTCATAGGTCGGATTGGCACCGACTTTCATGACGCATACGCTGTGTCAAAGGTCGGGAAGGGGTTAAAAAAAAATACGTTTTTCCCACAAAAATGTTTTTTTTTAATGCCTCTAATTTAGCATTTTCATAAAAGTACGCAGACACCTCAAATGTGGGAGAAAACTACTGTTTGAGCGCCCAGCAAAGCTTAGAAGGTAAAAAGTGATGTTTTGGAACGCAGCGCAGACTTTGATGGAATGGTCTGCGAATATCATGCTGCGTTTGTAGCCACCGCATGTGCCTAAACAGTGGAAACCCACCGCAAGTGACACCATTTTGGAAACTAGACTCCTTAAGTAATGTATCTAGATGTGTGGTAAGCACCTTGAACCCCCCCAGGTGCTTTATAAGGAAGAGCCGTTTTTCCCACAAAAAAATTATTTTAGCCCTAAATTATTTATTTGATCCATGCTAACGGGAGAAATTGTGTACTGATACCCCATATGTGGTAAAAAACTGTTTTTGAGGCACCATGCAAAGCTCAAAAGGGAAGGAACGCCATATTGGAGTTCAGATTTTGCTGGACTGGTTTGAGGGTGCCATGTCACATTAGCAGAGCCCCTGAGGTGCCAGAACAGTTTTGTTTTAGCCCCAGATTTTACATTTTCACACTGGAAAATGGGTAAAAATGGCACTAAATTTGTCTCACAATTTCTGCTGAATGTAGAAATACCAGATATATGTTTGTACAGTACTAGTTAGCCACATGGCGAGACTTGGGAAGGACAGAGTGTTATTTACCTCCTGTAGTCCAGATTTTCCTACAATAGTTTGCGGGCTACATATACAGAGCCCCTAAGTGCTACAAGAGCAGAATCCTCCCCCTCCCAAGTGACCCCATTTTGGAAATTTATCTACAGGTGTAGTGACAATTTTGACTCCATAGGTGTTTATCAGAAACAAGCAGTAGTGGATGTTGCTGAGTGAAAATTGAAAACTGCTGTTGTATTGACCAGTACGTTGTAGTAACCACTACGTTATGCCCAGCTCATGCTTCTGGAGACATGCAGGCTCTCATCGCTACAGAAATGCCAAATGCGAAGTGTGGTTTCGGAAAACTGTGTAGCTCAAAAGGGAGGGGGGCATTTGGATTAAGGAACATAGAATTTGCCTAATTTCCTTTGGGGGTATAAAAGCCATTTCGCTTATGGGAACGTTTGGGATCACATTTATCCTGTGCTCTATGGTGAGCACTTAGTTTGGGGTTTCCATCTAAATCTTCGAGTGACGTGATTCAGATGAAACCCCAGAAGGATCTACTCACTATAAATCAGGCAGCAGAGTTATCTCTGTTCAGCGATGTCTTTTTTTTCCAGAAAAGCACAGAACTATGGCGTACTGCACTTTTATGCATACCTAAAAAGGATACCGCTGGATTACAGGTCAGACGGTGTCCACAGTGCCTCCATCTGCCTTATTATAGGGAATATTCCATAGGGGGTTGTGTCTGAATCACGTATTTCAAGAGATTTAGTGTAGAGAGTATGATAAATGTGAGCAGAGCCTTACTGCGATCTCTCGAAGACAGAATGAACAAAACAGCAGGTGAAGAATTTGGTTTAATTTATTTATGCCGTTCTTTGTGCGGTATGAGTGATTAGACTACTTTATTCTTTGTGTCTGTGCAATTACAGAGTTACCAGATTTATATTGGGTTTTTCTTCTTGGCTGCTGTTGCACATGAAGACGCTTTTTTCCCCAAAAAACTAATTTTTTTCACATTGCCATATTTTGAGAGCTAAACTTTTTAAATATTTCAGAAGACAGAGGCGTCAGAGGATACTATTTTGCATCCTCCCCTGCCCGGGAGCTGTGGTATGATCAGCCCATGTTCCTGAATTGTCAGACACAGCCATTACACAGCATATAGCAAGGGCAAATCTATAAGATTATTTTAGCACAGGAACATTTTTTTGATAAAATCCAATTGTGGAAATTATTATTCCAAGATCTATTAAGTAGAATATACTTTGCTCATGGGAAAACCCCTTTAATTTACCATTTATCCACCATAAAGTCAGCGTCTGTTGTAATCAAGCTATAATGTGCAGATGCAAGGGGCTGTTCTTTACTTAGAAAACAAGTCAAACGTTTCTCTTTGGGGAATCCACATTGGCCTGAATCTTTTTAATGGATGAGCTGTAAAGGACTTTTACAATAATTTTACCATATTTAAAAGCAAACATCCTAGTAGTAGAAGGACCCCATCATCAACCTGTCTAAATTGGGCCTCTGTTACTGAAAAGATGACGAAGCAAAAAACAAAACTGAATCTCAAAAGAAAGCTGAATGTGCAATATAACCTGTTCACTATGTCACTGCTGTAGTGTTAATACTAGCGCACATTTATCAATGCATACTTTACAGTTGCAGTTTATTACAGTATTTCTAATGTGAAGTTTTTGCATAATTTTATCTTCCAGCAGCGCAACTGCACGTAACAAACTAGGTAAATTCTGGTGTATACGGAAAGAACTGACCTGGAGCAAAAGAATAAACTGTGGGAAGCGTTGGATAGGCTTCATCATCAAACCATACAAAGTAATGCGATCAGGACTGCAATCTTGACTCTGCTGTAACACAAGATCAAATACAAGAATTAAACTCATATAGTTATTTATGCATTGTTAGAATATTACTCACATAACTATTCCCAGGAATAAAGTCATACTACATAAGAGGATTAAAAAATGACATTGAGTTTTCAGTCAAGCAGAGGAAGTTGTGCAGGGTGGGGAATAGAGCCAGGGAGGTAGAGGCTTGGGAAGTGCTCTGACACTACCAGAGCACGTAAGACCTCATTTGCATATGAGTTAAAACAGCGATATTTCAGTCAGGGAGCAACAGATTGATAAGTAAAGATATGTATGGCATTTACTTTAAGAGAGCAACATGACTATACAAACAGTTTGGGTGGGAGGATGGTTCTGAGAGATTCCTAAGAAAATAATAAATCATGCAACAGTGTGAATCCAGCTGAATATGTCTGCCCACTAACAGCAAAACTCCCTTTGAGCACTCCTGTATTACACTTAGTTAAATATTTTTTTTTTAAATATAGACAACTGTGTATGCAGCAAACATTTTACTACTTAACCTCTTAAAGCCCTTTTTGACATTAACGATCAAGCCCCATTTTTCAATTCTGACCAGTGTTACTATATGTGGTAATAGCTGAAATGCTTATAAATATCCCAGTCATTCTGAGACTGCTCCCTCGTGTCAATATTGTACTTTATGTTAAAGGTAAATTTAGGTTAATAAAATTTGTGTTAATTTATTAAATTATTGGAAATTTTGTGAACTTTTTTTTTAAATTCACAATCTTCAAACATTGCATGTTTATGCCCACACCGCACAAAATAGCTAATATTTCCTATATGTATAATTTACAACAGAACTATTTTTTCACTGACAATTTATTTTCTTAGGATGCTAGAAGGATGATTTACCGTTTTTGAAACGAACCCATTATGTATGGACTTATTCAAGTTTGAAGTTACTTTGAGAGGACTATTTATTGGAAAATCCCCAAGTGAAACCATTTTAAAAACTGTAGCCCTCAATGTATTCCAAACTGCTGTCAGGTGTTAACACTTCAGGTATGTCACAAGAATCATCGTAAAGTGAAATAAAAAATGAAACAGGACATTTTTCTCACTAAAATTTTGCTTTAGCGCTACATTTTTCACTTCAAAAAGGCAATTTCACCAAAACACACCATATTTGTGGTCAAAAACTACTCTTGACATGCGGCAGGGCTCAGAAGAGAAGAAGCGCTGTTTGATTTTGGAGAGAAATTTGGGCTACAATAAATTGGGACACCATGTCACATTCATCTATGCATGTAAAAGTTTAGAACATTGGTACGCAGAAATGAATAATTACATTTTATTTTCTACAAAAATGTTGCTTTAAACTTACAATTTTTTATCTTCACAAGAGTAATAGAAGATAATTTGTTACACAATTTTTCCTGAGCGTGGTAATTCCTCAATATGTGGTAAGAAATTCCTGCACACAGCAGGGAACAGGGAAGGGAAGGAGTACAAATTTGGCTGGAAAAGACTGCGGACGCCATATCACATTTGTTGAATCACGAAGGTGCTAAAACCCTTCACAAGTGACATACCCTCAATGAATTAAACTATAGATGCAGCAAATCTTTTAGTCTCACTTTTTTTGTTGTTTTTTTCAGAAAAAAAGGCATGATTGCCTGTTGCACATTGAGAATTCAAAAAACAATGAAAAAAAAACAGCTTAGTGCTCAGTTTGTGCTTCTACAGACATGCACCCCATGAATAAGTGTGGTTTTCTTGGTAGAGCAATGCCATACATGTGGATCCCAACTGAAGCTTAGGGGCACAATGTGGGGCTCAGCAGGGAGGAAAGGGGAGCATATGGATTTGAGAGCGGAGATTCTGCTGTATTGTTTTTTTTTTTCTGGCTTGTTTCTTTTTTGGCAGGAGGAGCCATTTTGCTTTTCCAAAGCATTTGTGCTACCAGTAATATGTAAACCCCCAATATTTCCGTTGACAGATGATGGATCTAAACAGGACTTATTTTTGTGGGTTGAGTTGAAGATTTTATTGGTAAAATTTGTGTACATAACATTTTTAGATAGTTTTCATTAAAAGGCTAGGATCACATTTATTCTGTGCTTTACGTTGAGCACTTACATCGGGGTTCACATGATAAGCTTTTGGTACGTTTTGATGCTGCCTATTTTGCTGCATCAAAAATGCAGCATCTTATAGTTGCAGCAAAGTGGATGGGATTTATAGAAATCTCATTCCCACTGTGCTTCTTTTTAATGCAGCATAGACTGAACTGCAGTGAGTATTTCAAATCCATAGCACATCAATTTCTCTTGCAAAGTATGCAGAGTTTTCGTTATGGATTTTCCCCATAGACTTACATTAGGTGCAGAAAATCTGCAGGTAAAAAATGCACATGCGTCTTAAGTGCATTTCTGCAGCAGAAACACATCGAAAATGCATGTAATCCGCACCTAGGTGTGAAGAGACGTCCATCAGGCTAGATGAAGGGAGATTAGGTTAAACTTTCATGTATGATTATACAGCCATTCTGACATGGGTTTTCATACTAAATACAGCATCCTTGCAAGATCTAAATAATCTATTTAGTAAAGTATGAAGTTTGTACAGTAAAACAGATGTGTTTTACACGAAAACTACACTAATAAAACAATGTAACATGTAAGTAAGATGGGGGCCTCATACTTGGCTCGCGTATGTGTTTTTTTTTTATGGGGATAGGGAGAAAAAGGGGAGAAAAATCTTCACCATTATGAGATTGAGCAGCTACCAGCAACAGTATTGTCAAACACAAGCAAATACTGTGACACGCAAAGGGTATACCAAAGTCATAGTCTACACCATAAATTCTTATAGAAGATGTCTGGTCTCTACATATTTTTTGCAGCAACGTTTGACATACAGCGCTGGCAAAAATTAAGAGACCACTGCAAAATTTTCAGTTCGTCTAATTTTTCTCTTTATAGGTATATTTTTGAGTAAAATGTAAATTGCTCTTTTATTCTATAAACTACTGATAACGAGTTTCCAAGCAATACATTTTTTAATTTATTTTCAGAAAATGAGAAATGGTCAAAATAACAAAAAAATGCAGTGCTTACAGACCTCAAATAATGCTAAGAAAACAAGTTCATAAATATTTAGAAACAACAATACTAATGTTTTAATTCAGGAAGAGTTCAGAAATCAATATTTTGTGGAATAACCATGATTTTTAATCACAGCTTTCATGTGTCTTGGCATGCTTTCCACCAGTCTTTCAGACTGCTTTTGGGTGACCTTATGCCAGTCCTGGTACAAAAATTTAGGCAGTTCTTTTTTGTTTGATGTCGTGTGACTATCCATCTTCCTCTTCATTACATTCCAGAGGTTTTTAATGGGGTTCAGGTCTGGAGATTGGGCTGGCACTGACCGGGATTTGATGTGGTAGTCCTTCATCCACATTGATTGACCTAGCTGTGTGGCATGGCGCATTGTCCTGCTGGAAAAACCAGTCCTCAGAGTTGGGGAACATTGCCTGAGCAGAAGGAATCAACTGTTTTTCCAGGATAACCTTGTATGCGGCTTGATTCATATGTCCTTCGCAAAAAATTAACCTGCCCAATTCCAGCCTTGCTGAAGCATCCCCAGATCATCACCGATCCTCCACCAAATTTCAGAGAGAGTGCAAGACACTGTGGCTTGTATGCCTCTCCAGGTCTCCGTCTAACCATTAGACGACCAGGTGTTGGGCAAAGCTGAAAATTAGACTCATCAGACAAGATTACCTTACTCCAGTCCTCTATAGTCCAATCCTTATGGTCTTTGGCAAACTTCAGCCTGGCTCTCCTTTGCTTCTCATTGATGAAAGGCTTTTTCTAGCTTTACATGATTTGAGCCCTGCCTCTAGGAGCCTGTTACAAACTGTTTTGCCGTGCACTTCACCCCAGCTGCCATTCCTTTTATTGGTCATTTGATGTCATCCTGCGGTTGCTGAGTGACATTCGAATAAGATGACGGTCATCTCGGTCAGTGGAGAGTCGCTTTCGCCCTCTGTCGGTCTGTAGCTTTGATGTCCCCAATGTCTGATGCTTGACCTTGTTGTAATGGACTGCAGTCTTAGAAATCTTAAAGGATGTAGGCAACATGACACTCACTGTATTCCTCTGCTAGTAAAGCCAGAATTGAACCCCTCTTTTCCTCACTCAAGACTTTTCTTTTCAACTCCTTTGGCATGGTTAAAAGTCATTTTTTCATTTCTATTACTTTTGGGATATTACTAGCACTGGTTTTGCCGTCCAGCTCGTCCTATTGCAAGAGGATTGTGAACAGCACAGTAGTGTTTTTTATTTTTTCCTTTGTTAAATAAGATTTAGTTCAGGTGATCACCTAATCAGAAGCACATTAAGTAGAATGAGGTGTACTCTGGTTGGAATTCAACTGACACTGGAATGGAATGGCTGTCAGACATGTACAGTCATAGCCAAAAGTTTTGAGAATGACACAAATATTAATTTTTACAAAGTCTACTGCTTCACTTTTTCTAATGGCAATTTGCATATACTCCAGAATGTTATAAAGAGTGATCAGCTTAAAAGCAATTACTTGCAAAGTCAATATTTGGTAGAAAATGAACTTTATCCCCAAAACACATTTCAACATCATTGCAGCCCTGCCTTAAAAGGACCAGCTAACCTCTTTTCAGTGATTGCTCCATTAACACAGGTGTGGGTGTTGATGGGGACATGGCTTGAGATCAGTCTGTCATGATTAAGTAAGAATGACACCACTGGACACTTTAAAAGGAGGCTGGTGCTTGGCATCATTGTTTCTCTTCTGTTAACCATGGTTATCTCTAAAGAAACACGTGCAGTCATCATTGCAATGCACAAAAATGGCCTAACAGGGAAGAGTATCGCAGCTAGAAAGATTGCACCTCAGTCAACAATCTATCGCATCATCAAGAACTTCAAGGAGAGAGGTTCCATTGTTGCCAAAAGGCTCCAGGGCGCCCAAGAAAGACCAGCAAGCGCCAGGACCGTCTCTTAAAAGTGTTTCAGCTGCGGGATCGGGCTACCAGCAGTGCAGAGCTTGCTCAGGAATGGCAGCAGGCAGGTGTGAGTGCATCTGCACGCACTGTGAGGCGGAGACTCTTGGAGCAAGGCCTGGTCTCAAGGAGGGCAGTAAAGAAGCTAATTCTCTCCAGAAAAAACATCATGGACAGACTGATATTCTGCAAAAGGTACAGGCAGTGGACTGCTGAGGACTGGGGTAAAGTTATTTTCTCTGATGAATCCCCTTTTCGATTGTTTGGGACATCAGGAAAACGCCTCATTCTGAGAAGACAAGGAGAGCGCTACCACCAGTCTTGTCTCATGACAACTGTTAACCCCTTAGTGACAGAGCCATTTTGCAGCTTAATGACAGGGCCAATTTTTACAATTCTGACCACTGTCACTTTATGAGGTTATAACTCTGGAACGCTTTAACGAATCCCGCTGATTCTGAGAGATTGATTTTTCGTGACATATTGTACTTCACGTTAGTGGTAAAATTTCTTTGATATGACTTGTGTTTATTTATGAAAAAAACGGAAATATGGCGAAAATTTTGAAAATTTAACAATTTTCAAACTTTAAATTTTTATGCCCTTAAATCAGAGAGATATGTCACACAAATTTCTTAATAAATAACAAATCCCACATGTCTACTTTACATCAGCACAATTTTGGGACCAAAATTTTTTTTTGTTATGAAGTTATAAGGTTAAAAGTTGACCAGCGATTTCTCATTTTTACAACACCATTTTTATTTTAGGGACCACATCACATTTGAAGTCACTTTGAGGGGTCTATACGATAGAAAATACCCAAAAGTGACACCATTCTAAAAACTGCACCCCTCAAGGTGCTCAAAACCACATTCAAGAAGTTTATTAACCCTTTACGTGCTTCACAGGAACTGAAGCAATGTGGAAGGAAAAAATTAACATTTAACTTTTTTTGCAAAAACTTTACTTCGGAACCTAATTTTTTTATTTTCACAACTGTTAAAAGAAAAAATGAACCAAAAATTTGTTGTGCAATTTCTCCTGAATAAGCCAATACCCCATATGTGGGGGTAAACCACTTTTTGGGCGCACGGCAGAGGTCGCAAGGGAAGGAGAAACATTTGACTTTTTCAACGCAGAATTGGCTGGACGTCATGTCCGTGTTTGTAGAGGCCCTGATGTGTCTAAACAGTGGAAACCCCCACAAGTGACCCCATTTTGGAAATTAGACCCCCTAAGGAACTTATCTAGATGTGTGGTGAGCACTTTGAACCTCCAAGTGCTTCACAGAAGTTTATAACATAGACAGTGAAAATAAAAAATCATATTTTTTCCACAAAAACGATCTTTCACCCCAATTTTTATTTTTCCCAAGGGTAACAAGACCCCAAAAGTTTTTGTGCAATTTGTCCTGAGCATGCTGATACCCCATATGTGGGGGTAAACCACTGTTTGGGTGCATGGCAGAGCTTGGAAGGGAAGGAGCGCGGTTTGACTTTTTCAGCGCAGAATTGGCTGGACGCTCATGTCGTGTTTGTAGAGGCCCTAATGTGTCTAAACAGTGGAAACCCCCCACAAGTGACACCATTTTGGAAATAGACCCCCTAAGGAACTTATCTAGATGTGTGGTGAGCACTTGAACCTCCAAGTGCTTCACAGAAGTTTATAACATAGAGCTGTGAAAATAAAAAATCATATTTTTTCCACAAAAACGATCTGTTCACCCCAATTTTTATTTTTCCAAGGGTAACAAGACCCCAAAAGTTTTTGTGCAATTTGTCCTGAGCATGCTGATACCCCATATGTGGGGGTAAACCACTGTTTGGGTGCATGGCAGAGCTTGGAAGGGAAGGAGCGCGGTTTGACTTTTTCAACTCAGAATTGGGTGGACGCCATGTCGCGTTTGTAGAGGCCCTAATGTGTCTAAACAGTGGAAACCCCCCACAAGTGACACCATTTTGGAAACTAGACCCCCTAAGGAACTTAAATAGATGTGTGGTGAGCACTTTGAACCCCCAAGTGCTTCACAGAAGTTTATAACTCCCGGGCATGAAAATAAAGTCATATTTTTTCCACAAACCTGATCGTTTAGTACCCAATTTTTTATTTTCCCAAGGGTAACAGGAGAAATTGGACCCAAAAAGTTGTTGTGCAATTTTTCCTGTGTACGCTGATACCCCATATATGGGTGAAACCACTGTTTGGGCGCATGGGAGTGCTTGGAAGGGAAGGAGCGCCATTTTGTAATGCAGACTTTGATGGAATGTTCTGCGGGCGTCATGTTGTGTTTGCAGAGCCCTTGATGTACCTAAACAGTAGAAACCCCCTGCAAGTCACACCATTTTGGAAACTAGACCCCCCAAGGAGCTTATCTAGATGTGTGGTGAGCACTTTGAACCCCCAAGTGCTTCACAGAAATTTATAAACGCAGAGCCGTGAAAATGAAAAATCATTTTTTTTCTCAAAAATGATTTTTTTTAGCCAGCTATTTTTTATTTTCCCAAGGGAAACAGGAGAAATTAGAACCCCAAAATTGGTGTGCAATTTGTCCTGAGTACGCTGATACCCCATATGTTGGGGTAAACCACTGTTTGGGCGCACGGCAGGGCTCGGAAGGGAGGGAGCGCCATTTGACTTTTTGAAAGCCACGTCGTGTTTGGAGACCCCCTGATGTGTCTAAACAGTGGAAACCCCCCACAAGTGACCCCATTTTGGAAACTAGACCCCTTAAGGAACTTATCTAGATGTGTGGTGAGCACTTTGAACCCCCAAGTGTTTCACAGAAATTTATAAACGCAGAGCTGTGAAAATAAAAAATCATTTTTTTTCTCAAAAATGATTTTTTTAGCCAGCTATTTTTTATTTTCCCAAGGGTAACAGGAGAAATTAGAACCCCAAAATTGGTGTGCAATTTGTCCTGAGTACGCTGATACCCCATATGTTGGGGTAAACCACTGTTTGGGCGCACGGCAGGGCTCGGAAGGGAGGGAGCGCCATTTGACTTTTTGAACCCACGTCGTGTTTGGAGACCCCCTGATGTGCCTAAATAGTGGAAATCCCTCAATTCTAGCTCCAACCCTAATCCAACACACCCCTAACCCTAATCCTAACCCTAAATCCTAACCTAATTCCCAACCCCCTAATTGTAACCCTAACCTTAATTATAACCCTAACTCTAATTGTAACCCTAACCCTAATTTTAACCCTAATTGTAACCCTAACCCTAATTTATAACCCTAACCCTAAGGCTAGGTTCATTTTGCGTTTTACCAGCCCGTTCAACACATAGCGTTGACGGGCTGGTAACGGTATAGCATAACGCGATCGCGTTATGCTATACCCGCTAGCGCAGAGGAATCAGCAGATGATTCATCTGCGCTAGCGGTGACGGAGCTGAATGATGGCACGTCGCAAACGCATGCCGCTTTACGGCATGCGTCGCGATGCGCCCTCAAATGGGGGTGAATGGCAGCGTTAACGGACTGCGTTACACCGCGTTATACCGCGGTGTAACGCAGTCCGTCTAACGGACTGCCATAACGCAGTATGAACCCAGCCTAACCCTAACGCTAATTATAACCCTAACGCTAACCCTAATCCCTAATTATAGCCCTAACCCTAATTATAACCCTAACCCTAATTATAACCCTAACCCTAACAGAAAAATGAAAATAAATATAATTTCTATTTTTTATTATATGTCCCTAACTAAGGGGGTGATAAATGGGGGGTTATGCACTGTTTTTTTTATTTTGATCACTGTGATAGTTTATCACAGTGATCAAAATGCACTTTATGGAGAATGAATGAAAAAAAATTTGATCTGCCGCCAAGCAGATCGGCGGGCGCACTGCGCATGCGCCCGCCATTTTTTTTGGCAGGAAGAAGACCGGGAGGATCGGAGGCCAGGGGGACCTGCCAGAGGACACCGGTAAGTATAGGGGGGGTTCAGGGGGACACGGGGACCCTCATATTCTCCCCTCTGATGTGCGATCACATCAGAGGGGAGAGAAATCTTTTTATTTTTTTTTTATGCGATCGCGTCTATGCTTGCATAGCCACGATCGCAACACCGGGATCGGTGAATAGCCGAGACCCCAGAGAATATTTGCCCATCCCCCCCAGCATATAGCGCCACATAGCGGCGGGCGCACTGAGCATGCGCCCGCCATTTTCTTCACAGCGCCGGCACCGGGGGACACTGGAGGGCCCTGGGGCCACATGCAGGGGATCGGGGGCCACATGGGGGTCCTGGGGACCCTTTTTCTCTGTCCTCTGATGTCCGATGACATCAGAGGACAGAGAAATTAAATGGCACAACTTTTTTTTTGTTTGTTGCGGTCGCCGTTATAGGGTTAATAACGGCGATTGCAACATCGGTGTCGGTAAAAACCGACCCAATTCATGTTCTCTGGGGTCTCGGCTACCCCTGGTAGCCGAGACCCCGGAGAAAATGCGCCTCTGGGGGGCGCTATTCACTTTTTCCACAGCGCCGTTAATTAACGGCGCTGTGGTTTAAGTACCCTTAATGACCGCCGTTAAAAGGGTATCGGCGGTCGTTAAGGGGTTAAGCATCCTGAAACCATTCATGTGTGGGGTTGCTTCTCAGCCAAGGGAATCGGCTCTCTCACAGTCTTGCCTAAAAACACAGCCATGAATAAAGAATGGTACCAGAATGTCCTCCAAGAGCAACTTCTCCCAACCTTCCAAGAGCAGTTTGGCGATCAACAATGCCTTTTCCAGCATGATACAGCACCTTGCCATAAAGCAAAGGTGATAACTAAATGGCTCAGGGAACAAAACATAGAGATTTTGGGTCCATGGACCTGGAAACTCCCCAGATCTTAATCCCATTGAGAACTTGTGGTCAATCATCAAGAGACGGGTGGACAAACAAAAACCTAAAAATTCTGACAAAATGAAAGCATTGATTGTGCAAGAATGGACTGCTATCAGTCAGGATTTGGTCCAGAAGTTGATTGAGAGCATGCAGGGAGAATTGCAGAGGTCCTGAAGAAGAAGGGTCAACACTGCAAATATTGACTTGCTGCATTAACTCATTCTAATTGTCAATATAGCTTTTGTTACTCATATGTTTGCAATTATTATATTTTGTCTGTGATAAAACACGGATTTTGGTAAGAACTTACCGGTAAAATCCTTTTCAGCGAAGGAAGGGAGGGAGACACAGGAATTCATTACTGATGGGTAGGCGGAGCCCCAGACCAGGATGACACCTCAGATCAAAAGCGTGTTGACTGGCTGGCTCCTCCAGCTCGGGCTCCTCCTACTCAGCTCCTTCAGTCGTACCAAAGCTTTAGGGAAGAACCAAGATCACCAGCGGAGCAACATAACCCCTTCTGAAGGAACTTCAGAGAAAAACACAAGAATACAGGTTATGTATGCAAAGTAAGCCAAAAACCACAGATTTCCAGGTACTACTTACTGAACCTGACTACTGCGATGAACTGGCGATGCTGGAACAGAGCCTTAGCGCGCTGACCTCAGCCCAGATAATCGCTTAGCAGATAAGGGTCACGCTGCATCTGAAAACAACAACACACTTCTGCCTTGGGAGGGTGCTGTGTCTCCCTCCCTTCCTTCGCTGAAAAGGATTTTACCGGTAAGTTCTTACCAAAATCCGTGTTTCAGCTGCAGACGGAAGGGAGGGAGACACAGGAATTCATTACTGATGGGACGTCCCAAAGCAGTTCAAAAAATAAGGGTGGGAAAAAACCAACAAAAGGCAGAAACCCAACAACCTTAACAAAAAAGCGCAACCAGCGCTAAACACAAGTTCATCTAGAACTTTAAACTACAGCTGCCTGCAGAACCCTACGTCCGAGGGCTGCATCAGCGGAAGCACTGACGTCCACTTATAAAATTTCGTAAACGTGTGGACAGAGCGCCAAGTTGCCGCCCGGCAAAGCTGCACTGCCGAGGCACCTTGATGAAATGCCCACGATGAAGCCACAGTTCTCGTGGAATGGGCTCGAATCCTAATCGGGCAAGATTCACCCTGAAGACGGTAAGCTTCCAAAATAGCTGACCGGATCCAACGAGCTATAGAATCCTTGGAAGCTCGTTGACCACGCCGACGACCAGCTGGAACCACAAATAGGGAGTCCGTCTTACGAAAACCTTGAGTAACAGATAGATAAAACTTCAAGGCCCGCACTAAATCCAATGTGTGCAAAGCTCGCTCTTTTGCATTCTTCGGATCCGGGCAGAATGAAGGCAACACAATATCCTGGTTAACATGAAATTGTGACACCACTTTAGGTAAAAAATCACCCCGTGTGCGAAGCACCACACGATCCGGAAAAAACTCCAGAAAAGGAGACGAACAAGAAAGAGCTGCCAACTCAGAAACTCTCCTCAAGGAGGTGACTGCTACAAGGAAGGCCACCTTCCAAGAGAGTAAAGAAAGGCTAGCAGAACCCATAGGCTCAAAAGGTTTATGCTGAAGAACCTCCAAAACAAGGTTGAGCCGCCAAGGAGACACGGGTGCCTTCCGCGGCGGAAACTTACGAGCTATACCGCAGAAAAAGGAGAGCACGTCCCTATTCGAAGCAATGGTTCTCCGGAACAATAAGGACAGAGCAGAAATCTGACCTTTCAGGGTGCTGACTGCCAAACCCTTGTCTAACCCATGCTGCAGAAAAGCCAACAAGTTGGGAATGGAAAATTTTCTCGGGTTCCGAGAGGACCCCAAGCACCACGAAAAGAAGGTTTCCCAAGTTTTGTGGTAAATCCTAGTAGTAGCTGGACTTCTCGCAGCACGAAGAGTAGCAATGACCTCGGCTGAAAAACCTCTACGGGTTAAGATTTCGGTCTCAAGAGCCACGCCGTCAAACGCGGGGACATCAAGTCCGGATGACAAACGGGCCCCTGAGTCAACAAGTCCGGTTGAAGAGGAAGTGGAAACGGAGGTGCCGCCAACAGCGACATTATTGTCGAGAACCACACCCTTCTTGGCCAATCTGGAGCTATCAAAATAGCTGGAATTCTCTCTAGCCTGATCCGACGCAGTACTAGAGGAAGTAAGGATATCGGTGGGAATACATAGATCAGCTCGAACTGATCCCACTGAGCCACTAGAACATCCACAGCCTTCGGGTCCTGGTATCTGGACATGAACGTCGGTAACTTGGCATTGGACCTGGATGCCATCAAATCCACTTGGGGAGTTCCCCAACGAGAGCACAGTAGTGCAAAAACTTCCGGGTGAAGGCTCCATTCCCCAGGATCCATCTTCCTGCGACTGAGAAAGTCCGCTGTAATATTCTGAACCCTGGAATGTGAATCGCCGAAATGGCTGGTACACTGGCCTCGGCCCAAATCAGAATTCGGGACACCTCTACCATGAGTCTGGAACTCCTTGTCCCGCCTTGGTGATTGATATATGCGACAGCCGTCGCATTGTCTGTCTGCACTCGGACTGGCAGACCGCTCAAAGGGACCGTCCAATGTTGGAGGCAAAGGAAAATCGCCCTCAATTCCAGGATGTTGATCGGAAGAACAGACTCTTCCGAAGACCATACCCCTGAATCCATAGATTGTTCCAAACACCCCCCCAGCCCGTCAAGCTGGCATCGGTGGTTATGACTGACCACTTCGGAGGGAGGAAGGACTTCCCCAGGGAAAATGCCCCTGGACGTAACCACCATCCTAGAGAATCCCGCACCGCGCGAGAAATGGTGACACTGCAATCCAGCGACTGCGACCGGTTCCATCGACTCAAGATGAACCTTTGGAGAGTCCTGGAATGGAACTGGGCAAAAGGAATTGCCTCCATGGACGCCACCATCAGTCCCAGAAGACGCATACACTTCCGTAGGGACATTGCTGTCGAGGATTTCATAATCTGCACATGTCGAAAAGACATGACTGTTTGTCTGGCGGTAGAGAAACTACCGACCGAATCGTGTCGAGATGCATCCCCAAAAAGAGGATTGCCCTCGATGGTTCCAGAAACGACTTCTCCCAATTGACCAGCCAACCGAAGTCCTTCAGAAGCTGAAGAGACAAATCTCGAGCCGTCACTGCCTCCTCTTCCGAGGAAGCCACTATCAAAAGGTCGTCCAGATAAGGAAGAATCATAATCCCTGTTTTCGAAGGATTGCCATGAGGGGCGCCAAAATTTTTGTAAAGACTCTGGGCGCTGAGGCTAAGCCGAAAGGCAGAGCCACGAACTGATAGTGATCCTGTCCTATGGCAAACCGAAGAAAGCGCTGATGAGCCTTTCCGATGGGAACATGCAAATAGGCGTCGCGAATGTCGATTGACACCAGAAAATCGTTCTGTGACAGAGCTGCTACAACGGAGCGAAGTGACTCCATGCGAAATTTCCGGGCGTGGACATGCCGGTTTAATCGCTTGAGATCCAGAATCGGGCGAAAATTGTTCTCCTTTTTGGGAACTATGAAAAGGTTGGAATAAAAACCTTTTCCTCGGTCCTCTGACGGAACCGGTATTTACTACACCCTTTTGTAGCAGAAAATCGACCTCTCGCTGTAAAGCGACAAAAAGCTCGTGTTCTGACGGAACGCGAGACTGACAAAAAACATTTGTGGGTCGAGAAGAAAACTCTATGAAATAGCCTGCCGACACTACCCGCGTTACCCAAGAATCTGGAACGCGAGCCATCCAAGTCGCCTTGAAATGAAGCAGGCGACCCCCCACTCGAGAGTCCTCGAGTGGACCCCTGGCGTCAATCTGACTTGGCGGGCTTCTTGTCAGATTCCCGCTTGTCCTGGCGGAAATTCTGCTTCCAGGGAGTACGGGTTTTCTGAGAGGACTTCTTTCCTGAGAAAGAAGAACGACCCGATCCCCACGAGGAGTGACTAGATCGTCCTCGGCCCCGAAAGGACCGCCGACCGCTATAGCCACCAGGCTTACTGGATACCGAAGCCATGGCCCTACGCTGTGGCAATGCTGCTTCCTTCGCCTTAGCCTTGGAAATCAGCTCTGTGAGGTCGGATCCAAAAAGGAGGCCACCCTTGTAAGGTAAAGCCAATAAACCATGTTTGGAAACTGCGTCCCCGGCCCACTGTCTGAGCCATAAAGCTCTTCTGACTGTGACTGCTGAAGCCTGCGCTCTGGCCAGCAGGGATGCCGTATCCAGACCGGCATCAAAGATATAAAAGGCTGCAGTTTCTAACAATTCGTAAGTTTCCCGTATATCAGGTAACGGAGAACCATTCTGCAACTCCGCCTTTAAACGTGCCAACCAGCCTAGAGAAGCTCTAGCAGCACACATGGATCCTAGCACCGCTCGGAATCCATGACCCGCAGCCTCATAGCTTGCTTTTGCCGCCATTTCCGTTTTTCTGTCCAACGGCTCCTGCAAACTCGCTTTCCCCTTAACAGGGAGTAGTGAGGATTTACTAAGCTGGGATAAGGAAACATCCACTTCAGGCGCAGAAGTCCAATTATCCTTTAACTCCGCAGAGCAAGGATAAAGTGCATCAAAGAAATGCGTTCCGTGAAAACGCTTATCTGGACACAGACGTTCCTCTTCTATTATACTATTAAGCTCCTTCAGAACTGGTAATGTTGTACGCGAAGTACGGGACTCCTGGAACATACGTGCTGATTTACCAGGACGACTAGTTACCTCCTCCGGTAACTGTAACATCTCTCTCATGGCTTCAATCAAAGCCTCCGTACGTTTCGCCATAGAAGAACGCCCCTGCGGTTCGTCCTCATCTGAATCGGATAATTCACCATCCGAATCTAAAGGGGAACTCTGTCCAAAATCAGATACATCTGACTCGCTCCGTGCAGAGGCCGGTAACGGCCTGCGTCGCTTCCTCCGAGAGGAATTAGCAGACACATATTGACCTAAAAGGTCAGACAAGCTGTTAATCGAGCGAGCGATATCATCCAATTTTGCACCACTGTCGACCGCAGCGCTAGACGCTGTTGAGGTCTGCGTATCTGATTGCCGCAGAGGTACTGGGACATGGTCCGCGGCTTCTGAACTCTGTTCAGACATGCTTCACCTGTATTTGCAGGTCAAAGCGGTAGTACCAGCAAAAAATATGCGGTCTTTTTTTTTTTAACGCTGAAGGGTTAACGCTCCCTCAGGAAGGGTTACCCCAGCGGCATTCAGTCAAAAAACGCTGACAGAAATAACCCTCAGAAGGGTTAATGTTGCAATCTCTCCACAATATATATATACTGTGTGAGCCCAGCTAAATTTCAAGTCTCTAATGAGACTGCAGCTGCAGGATAGCGATCGCTGCGCTGCGGGGTGAGGAATCAGCACTCACCCAGCTGGCCGTGGTGTCTATGAGGAGAGGAGCGGTCTGAGGAGCCCAGAGCCTGTGTAATGGCCGCCACAGTGATGAAGGAGAAGCGCCAGAGCGCGCGTCTTCCTGCTCATAAGACGGGAATCGATAGGCCACGCCCCCCGCCAGCTCAAATATCGAGCGCGAACTCCCTCGCTCCTGCTCCCTCTCTGTCCTGCAGGTATCTGCCTGCGGACAAAAGATCACCACATCTACATGTAACAGCGCTGTCACCGCAGCGCTGAAGCATACTGACATACATGTAATAGCGCTGCCACTCAGACGCTAAAGCACTCACACATTATTATAATAAAATTTGTGTGGAGTACTCACCAGCTTAGCGCCACAGGGATCCCCGAGGATTTATGGCGCTTGTGCCCATGCTTCCCCCAGGGCGAGGAACGCAGTGACCGCACGTGTGGTTTGCGTCCCCGCCAGGAAGCTCTCCTCATCCCCCAGGGCCGGCAAGATTCTGCAGGGACCATAGTGTAAATACAGATCCGCCGAGGGAGAGGTTGGGGTACAGCAGCGCTGGTACCCCTGAGACCTCTAGACCAACTAGTGATCCAAGTCTCTTGTCCGAATATAAAATATAAAATCTTCTGAGGAGCTGCATTAGCAGCGACATCCTGAGACCTCAATCTTAAGGTACTGCCACACTAAACAATCCGCTAGCGATCACAATAACGACGCATACTATGCGATCGCTAGCGGATTGTTTCTATATCGCTAAATGCGGCACATTTAGCGATATAGTTAACGACGCTATCGCGTTAGCGATCTTCTAAGACTTTAGCGGTACAAAAGTACGCTAAATCGCTAAGAAAAGGTGCACACAGCGATTAGATACTTACCCAGCGGGAGCGCCGACGAGAAAATAGGGTCCGGAACGATTCCAGCGACGAGCGAGATCACAGCAGGAAGCTCGTCGCTGGAAGCTGCCGCACTGACAACATCGCTAACAGATCGTAATAGTGACGTTTTTTAGCGATCCCGTAGCGATATTGTTTAGGTGGCATACCTTTAGACTGAAGGAGCTGAGTAGGAGGAGCCCGACTGGAGGAGCCAGCCAGTCAACACGCTTTTGATCTGAGGTGTCATCCTGGTCTGGGTCGCCTACCATCAGTAATGAATTCCTGTGTCTCCCTCCCTTCCGTCTGCAGCTGAAAACATCTGTCAAACACACATAAAAAACAGAGGGCAGCAGATCATGTGAAAATATAATATTTGTGTCATTCTCAAAACTTTTGGCCATGACTGTAGAGAAGCTGATTTTTCAAAAACTGTGCAGTGGTCTCTTAATTTTTGCCAGAGCTGTATATTTTGTGCTAACATAAGGTGCATGCATCAAACTATAGCTATATAAGCATGTCACAACTGAACACAACACCACGTGTTACACGTATTAGAGATTCATAGCACACACTGTACATCACCTTTTATGATCTAGAGTTCGCAAAAATAATGAAAATAGACTCCATGAAATACTGTAGGAACGACAGAAAAGAAAGTAAATGAGGACACGTGCATGTGAGATTTGCATGTGTATTTACAGGTTGTCTGACTGCTAGATTTTTCTTTTAAAATAGGAAATCACACAGTATTCTAACAAATATATGCACAGTTCTGATAAAATTCCTTTCTTAGGGAATGAGCACGTCGTGTTTTTTCTAAATCTATTCCACGAAAAACGAAGCATTGCACTGTCCCAGCAACGCAAATGAGACTTCTAAAGTATCATGCACATGTTGCTTATATTTCGTTGCAGATTTGAAGCAGTTTTATCTCTGCAGCATTGGCACTTCCAGTGATCTGTTCATTGTAAAGAAAATATTTTAAGATGGGAGAATGTCCTGAAGGAGAAACCCTTTCAGAACACATATAGAAGAAAGCATAGGTTTACGGTCTATACTAAACATCAAATAAAACAGAAATAATGAAAGTAAAAGGTAAAAAAACAAAGAAACAAAAGAAAGAACTTACTTTTAAGAATTCCAAAAATGCTGGTTTGGTGGCACATGTTTTCCGGAGGACCCCGACTGCAGTGCTGAAGTTATTGACATATTCACTATAAGCATCCAGTACCATGGATTTTGAAAACTGCAAAAAAAAAAAAAAAAGGTAAGAATTCATAAAGTCAAGTCATAGAAAGTTTAGTAAGTATATAGTGGCATAATTCTCTTACTACAACATGCTATTTTTTCGTAACTGACATTATTAACCCCTTCACCCCAAATATTGTTTTTACCTTCCTGACCAGGCCCTTTTTTTAAATTGTGACCACTGTCACTTTATGAGGTTATAACTCTGGAACGCTTTAATGGATCCCACTGATTCTGAAGATGTTTTCTCGTGACATAGTGTAGTTTATGATAGTGGAAACATTTCTTCGACATAACTTGCCTTTATTTGTGAAAAAATTGGAAATTTAGCAAAAATTTTGAAAATTTTGCAATTTTTGAAATTTGAATTCTTATACCCTTAAATCAGACTGTTGTGTCACACAAAATAGTTAATAAATAACATTTCCCACATGTCTAATTTACATCAGCACAATTTTGGAACCAATTTTTTTTTTTTGTTAGAATGTTATAAGGGTTAAAAGTTGACCAGCAATTTTTCATTTTTTCAACAAATTTAACCAAACCATTTTTTTAGGGACCACATAACATTTGAAGTCACTTTGAGTGGTCTATATGAAAGAAAACACCCAAAAGTGACACTGTTCTAAAAACTGCACCCCTCAAAGGTGCTCAAAACCTCATTCAAGAAGTTTATTAACCTTTCAGGTGCTTCACACGAATTAATGGAATGTGGAAGGAAAAAAATGAACATTTAACTTTTTAGTCACAAAAATGATCTTTCAGGCTAAGTGCACACGTTCAGGAATTTTTGCGGTTTTTTTTCGCGTTTTTTCCGCGATTTTCGCGGAAAAAATAGCAACATGTTCATTAATTTTGCGGAATGTAAGCGGTTCATGTGCGGTGGTACCCAGGGTCTGGAGGAGAGGAGACTCTCCTCCAGGCCCTGGGTACCATATCCCTGGTAAAACAATAATTAAAATAAAGAAAAATGATATTCTCACCTTCCGGCGGCCCCCGCAGCCTTCCCGCCTTCAGCGACGCTCCCGGCAATTCCCGGTCCCAGTAATGCATTGCGAGATCACCCAGATGGCGTAGCGGTCTCGCGTGATGCTACGTCATCGGGGTGATTTGTCGCAAAGGACTCCTGGGACCGGGAGTTGCCGGGAGCGTCGCTGAAGGCGGGAAGGCTGCGGGGGCCGCCGGAAGGTGAGAATATCATTATTTATTATTTTTTTTATTATTTTTACATTAGATCTTTTTACTATTGATGTGGCATAGGCGGCATCAATAGTAAAAAGTTGGTCACACTTGTCAAACACTATGTTTGACTCGTGTGACCAACCTGTCAATCAGTTTTCCAAGCGATGCTACAGATCGCTAGGAAAACGCTAGCATTCTGCAAGCTAATTACGCTTGCAAAACGCTATTATTCTGGCGGGAATACACATACAAAAAAATGCGTATTTCCCGCGGGAGAAGTGCGGGATTGCCGCGGAAATTTCCGCGGCAATTCCGCAACGTGTGAACTTAGCCTCAGTCCTGATTTTTTTTATTTTCACAAGGGTAAAGGGAGAAAATGGACCACAAAAGATGTTGCGCAATTTCTCCTGAGTATGCAGATACGCTGTATGTGGGTGAAAACCACTGTTTGGGCGCACGGCAGTGCTCATAAGGGAAGGAGCACCATTTGACTTTTTGAACACAAACAGGTTGGAATTGAGTACGAATGCCATGTTGCTTTTGAAGAGCCCCTGATATACCTAAACATTGGAAAACCCTGGCAAGTGACCCCATTTTGGAAACTAGACCCTTCACAGAAGTTTAGAACATAGAGCTGTGGAGGAAAAAAAAACAACAAAAACAAACACATTTTTTCCCCAAAAATTATCTTTTAGAAACTATTTTTTTACTTTAACAAGGGTAACAGTAGAAAATAGACTGCTAAAGTCGTTATGCAATTACTCCTTAGTACGCCAATAGCCTATATTTGGGGGAAAACCACTGTTTGGGCGCACGGCACGGTTCGGAAGGGAAGGAGTGACATTTTGAATTCCAGACCTTGATTGAAAGGTCTGCGGACTTTACGTGGCGTTTGCAGAGCCCCTGATGAGCCTAAACAGTGGAAGTCTCCCACAAGGGACCCCATTCTGGAAACTAGACCTCCCAAGGAATTTATTTAGATATGTGGTGAGTACCGTGAATTTCCAAGTGCCTCACAAAAAATCATAACGTTGAGTTGTGAAAATAAAAAAAGAACATTTTTTTCCGCATAAATGATCTTTTAGCACAATTTTTTTTATTTTCACAAGGGTAACAGGAGAAAATGGACCTCTAAAATTGTTGTGCAATTCCTCTCCCCGCCCCAGAGTACACTGATACTCTATATGTGGAGGAAAACAAGTGTTTAAGCGCACGACAAGGCTCGGAAGGGAAAGGGAGTGACGTTTCGGATAGCAGACTTTGATGGAATGGTCTGCGGGTGTCATGTCACAGTTGCAGAGCTCCTAATGTACCTAAACAGTGGAAATCTTCCACAAGTGACCACATTTTGGAAACAACATCCCTAAAGGAATTTATCTAGGGCAATAGTTTTATAATAATTATTATAATGCTTTTGGTTTTACTGGTGTATAAATTTATAATGTGGTGTTATGTGTAAAATGTGCGGGGTACATCAGATTATAAAAGTGTGTTGCGTCAACAGGGTATAAACTAATTTTATTATTTTGTTTACGTGTGGTAAAAGTTATCAATGTAGAGGTGATAACCCTTATGCAGCAGTGGTGCAGCAATTCCCACACAATTTTCCCACTCATCCCCAGGACGAGGGGGCATTCAGGGGGTTAATCTGGGTGTCCTTACCCTCGTAGACCCTAAATCTGTGGATGTACCCTGAGGTACTCTCACACAGTTTGTACAGTTTTATTCTGTACCTGGACCTCTTACTGGGCAGGTATTGTTGGAATTTTATCCTGCCTTCGAAATAAACCAGAGATACATCAATAGCGATGTCCCTCTGGGGTGTGTACACCTCAGCAAATTTTCTGCTGAAGAGTTCAACCACTGGCCGAATTTTATTTAGATGATCAAAGTTTGGATCGTCTCGTGGAGGACACTGTGCATTATCACTATAATGCAAAAATTTTTGGATCGCTTCAAATCGTGTCCCTGTCATGGCCATGCGGAATACCGGTGTACAGTAGAGAATATCAGTACTCCAGTATTGCTGAAGCATTGTTTTTTATTATGTAGCACAATTCCCCAAAATGTCATCATCTCTGCTGCAGTTACAGGGGTCCATCTGGCGTATGATGACGTGGGATTTTGGGTGAAAAATTGATGGCCATACAGGTTTGTCTGGGCCACCATAATATTTAATATTTCCTCACTGAAAAAGGATTTGAAGAAGTCAATTTCAGTGAGGCCAGTGGTGTCAAACTGGATTCCTGAGCTGCCGATGAAATCTGGAATGACGGGCTGATAATTTTTGGAGGGTGCAATCCATATGGGATCGATCACTGCAGGAGTTGCCTGGGACCTAGGGTGCCTTGCTGGGGGTCCTTACTCACTAGATGAGGAGAGGATGAGGATAAGGAGGAATAGACGAATGTGGGATCTTCCTCACTGGATGAATTTGTGTCGGAGGCAAGGAAGACGTATGCCTCCTCTGGTGAATAGTGTCTTCTCGACAAAAGGGCCACTAGATTAAGAGGAGGATGAGGATAAGGAGGAATAGACGAATTTGGGATCTTCCTCACTGGAAGAATCTGTGTCGGAGGCAAGGAAGACGTATGCCTCCTCTGGTGAATAGCAGACAAAAGGGCCATTTTTTTTTTTTTGCAAAATTCCGGGAATGTGTGTGTAAGTGGTGCTTTTACACGTGTAATGAGTGGAGCTTGTGTATAGGGTACTATTTATTGTAAAAAACGGAGAAAAAATGTAGAAGAAAAAAATTAAAAGAAAAATCAGATGTGAAAAAAAAAGTTTGTATAAAAAAATTAGACTTTCACTACACTAATGCCTCCCTATAAATTTACCTAACAATTATTTTTTACAACAGAAAAACGGATGTCACCAGCAATGTGACGTACGCTCCTCTAATGCACTCGCTAAAAATTTACTCAACGCAAATAATTTTTTTTTTTTTTTACAAAAGAAAAACGAATGTCACCAACAATGTGACGTAAGCTCCCCTAATGCACTAGAAATTACCCATAAAACTACTCTATACAGTTTTTTTTCTCTGAAACAAGAGCGGACGTCACCAAACACTGACACCGGCTACACGAACACGCTACCTATAAAACTACTCTGTACGATTTTTTTTCTCTAGAACAAGATCGGTCGTCTCTAACACTGATGCCGGCTACGCTACCTCTAAAACTACGTTGTACTAACTACTATTATTATATTTTTTCTAAAAAACAAAAAAAATTTGGACGTCGCTTAAACTATGACGTCCGCTACGCTAAGTAACTAAAAAAGGAAAAAAGTCCTGTGGCGTAGTCTTTGATCAGCATTGATACTGATCAGAGTGCTGCAGGCACAGGAAGAGCACAAATGATCTGCGCAGGATGCTGCACACACAAAAAAAAAAAAGTGCACTAAAAATTCAATTGGAAGAGGGGGAAAGGTGGGCTACTGGAACAGGGAAGGGGGGACAGGGATGGGGGAGTTGCTGCTGCTGCTGTGATCACTGATGAGTCACATAGCAGCAAAGCCGCGCAGTAACCGGAAATAGCAGTGTCGTAAATATACTACTCTTTGTGGGAACACACCTTTCGCAGAGCAGTATATGTACGGAGCACGTCGGGAAGGCGTTAAAGGGAATCTATTGCCAGGTTTTTGCTACCTCATCTGAGAGCAGCATAATGCAGAGAAAGATAAATCACTGGAATCGGGGTATCACTTACTTTATTCGGTGCAGTGGTTGTGACACAATAGGGAGTATTCTTTGCTGTAGATGTAGCAAAGCTCAGAGAGCTAACCACGGTCACACCACTGATTGGCAGCTTTCTATGTACATTGTAACATGATAGTAAGCTGCTAATCAGTGCTGGGGCGTGGTTGGACCAGGAGACACATGGGCAGCTAGTCTCGCAGTGATGATCTCCTGCTGATAAAATACTGATTGTATTGAAAGTACAGCACACAGCCTAGTAAGTGACACATCGATGAAATCAGTGTCTCAGCCCCTACTTCATGTTGTTCTCACATTACAAAGCAAAACCCTGCTGGCATATTCCCTTTAATTCATGTATGACAGTACTAGCAAATTACTGAATAAAGTGGTTATTAAATCACTTCATGAAGTCACTATTCAGTCACACTATGGAAAATTGTTTTGACTCCTAAGTGAAAAGGTGAGAGGGGCCTATGATGTTGGGTCATGCAGAATAATTAAAAAGAAAAACATTATAACGTTTAAGGCCCTCATTCCTAAGACTAGTGATTTTCTTGCAGGTCTGGATAAGGAGGCGTGGTGAGTCAGATTCTCCAGATTTATGAAGGGGTGACGCCTCTTCATGAATTGGGAGTGTCTTGACGAGTGGAGTGAACCTCGCCACAAATCTTACTCTAGTTCCCGACTGGAGAAAGATTTTTGGTGTAAGGAGTGGAGCTTCACCTCATGTCACAGGAGCAGAGCTGTGGCGTCACGGCTCCTACCGCACCCCTGTTCCACCTCAGCTGCGCCCATTTGGTGGAGCTGGGAGAAACTGGCAAAAAATTTTGCACAACTCTAAGCTGCACAAAAATTTAGCGACTTTTCAAAGCAAGGTACTCTGGAATTCTGGTGAAATTTCTCTCATGAATCGGGGCCTAAACATGTAACTAGATAACACCTTTCACTTCTTCACCACTGTCCATAACATATTTATTAAATATTTTGTTATTGTACTTACCGATGCTACAAAGACGTCTCCGATCATTTCTGCCGTGTCCCACTCCGATACCCGGCTGGCAAGAGCAATCTGGAACAGCGAGTGGCACTGGAGAATTTCTTTTATCCGATAGAACACTATTTTCAGCTTCCTGTCACTTATTAGCTTTGGCTCCATGTCACACAGAGGCTTCTCGTAATTCTGAAATAAGTGGCAAGTCAGTGTCAATATGAGATACACAGCAATAGCAGAGGTACAAAACTTTTTCCTTTCATTTTTTCAACACGCTCATGCTTCTTTTTTATGGAAGAAAATTGCTATGTTCCTCTGTGTATTTCTAATTAGTACAGTACAAGCTCCCCAACGGTTTCCTGATAATAGAAATGTTAAAAGCATTAGCAGTTTCATCAAATGGTATTCTATATGGACCCACTAAATAAAGGTGACATCTGTACAGAAATGGCCTTGGCAAAGAATACCCTTACAGAACATCTGTTAGCTAAACGCAAATCTCCTGCATGGCATACAAGACTCCCAGCATTCCAGGAAAAGGAAACACATGTTCTCGCACCTGTTTCCAGCTCCTTATTCCAGAAGCCATTATACTTATCCTGGAGATTTCAGTATCGGTAGTTACAGTCGCCTTCAGTGAGAGGCCATTGATTATACATCACTTTGAAGTAATTATGTGAGTAACTAGATGGTGGCCCGATTCTAACGCATCGGGTATTCTAGAATATGTATGTAGTTTATTTATCAAGATTTAAGAATAATGCAATGAATACACAGGATTTTCCGGGTAAAATATATACATTATCATTAAATGTATGCTGCTGGGGTGTATATAGAGGCTTCTGGGGTGTAAATAGAGGCTGCTGGGGTGTACAGTACAGACCAAAAGTTTGGACACACCTTCTCATTCAAAGATTTTTCTGTATTTTCATGACTATGAAAATTGTACATTCACACTGAAGGCATCAAAACTATGAATTAACACATGTGGAATTATATACTTAACAAAAAAGTGTGAAACAACTGAAATAATGTCTTATATTCTAGGTTCTTCAAAGTAGCCACCTTTTGCTTTGATGACTGCTTTGCACACTCTTGGCATTCTCTTGATGAGCTTCAAGAGGTAGTCACCTCCACATCTCTCCTACTCCTACTAAAACATAAAACAAGCCGCCCACTCTCCTCCCACCTGCTCTTCCTCTCTCTGCTTCTCCTCACTGCTGGCGACAAATATCCCAATCCTGGACCCCCACAGCTCATACCTCTCATTACTACCCCCCCCTCCTATATACCACTCCCAACCCAATATAAACACCCGAAATCTCGCCCACTTAAAATCCATGCCCTAGATGCCCGCCACCCTGCTCCCTCTCCCTGGATCACTCTGGAATGCCCGCTCCGTCTGCAATAAACTCCATGTTACCTTTCAGAATTTTTCCTTCCTGGGCCTCACCAAAACATGGCTGACACCCTCCGACACAGCCTCCCCTGCTGCGCTATGTTACGGTGGCCTCCACTTCACCCACACTCCTCGCTCTGGCAACAGACATGGTGGAGGAGTGGGCCTTCTCCTTTCTTCCAACTGTACCTTTAACCTAATCCCGCCATTGACTCGGTTGCCCCTGTCACGCATAGCAGAGTGCCACAAATCAAGACAACCCTGGCACAATAACAACACTAAAAAGCTTCGGCAGGTATCCAGAATGGTGACGACTTCACCTCATTCATTCAAACATGCCACAATCACACCTGTCCTCAAAAAGCCATGCCTTGACACGAGCGCTATGTCCAGCTATCGCCCCATATCTTTGCTCCCATTTGCTTCCAAACTCCTGGAGCAGCACGTCCACGCTTAACTTTCCTCTCACTTTGCATCTAATTCATTCTTCATCAACTTACAATCTGGCTTCTGTCCCCACCATTCCACTGAGACTGCCCTGACCAAACTTACTAACGACCTATTTACAGCCAAAGTTAACAGACAATTCTCTATACTCCTCCTTCTAGACCTGTCCACTGCCTTTGACACAGTTGACCACTGCCTCCTACTACAGATCCTCTCTTCCTATGGTGCAAAGACCTTGCACTATCCTGGATCTCCTCTTACCTTACCAACTGCATATTTAGCGTTTCCTATTTTCCTATTCCCACACTACCTCCTCATCTCGCCCTCTCACTGTTGGTGTCCCTCAAGGCTCTGTCTTAGGACCCCTTCTCTTCTCAATCTATACCCTTGGCCTGTGACAACTCAAAGTCCTATGGCTTCCAGTACCATCTATATGATGATGACACTCAGATCTACCTCTCTAGCCTGATGTCACCTCTCTGCTGTCCAGAATCCAGGAGTGTATCAGCCATATCACTGACTGGGTGGATCAGGGAAATGCTGTAGATATAGTATATCTTGACTTCAGCAAAGCATTTGACAAAGTATCTCACACAATCCTTATTGAAAAAATGACTAAGTATGGAATGGACAAGGCAACTGTTAGGTGGATTCATAACTGGCTTAGTGATCGGACCCAAAGAGTGGTCGTAAATGGCTGCACATCCAGTTGGAAGAACGTATCAAGTGGGGTACCACAAGGCTCTGTTTTGGGCCCTGTATTGTTCAACATCTTTATCAATGATTTAGATGAAGGAATTGAGGGTAAACTGATCAAATTTGCTGATGACACAAAGCTAGGAGGGGTAGCTAATACTAGAGAAGAGAGAGAGAGGATTCAAAAAGATATAAATAAACTGGAGCAGTGGGCAGCAACTAACAGAATGGATTTTAACAGGGAAAAATGCAAAGTACTACATCTGGGCAATAAAAATGAAAAAAGCATATACAAAATGGGAGGAATAGGGCTAAGTAACAGCACATGTGAAAAAGACTTGGGTATACTAATAGATCACAGACTGAACATGAGTCAACAGTGTGATGCAGCAGCAAAAAAGGCAAATGCAATTCTAGGATGTATCAACAGAAGCATACAGTCTAGATCACGTGAGGTCATTATTGCCCTCTACTCCTCTTTGGTCAGACCTCATCTGGAATACTGTGTCCAGTTTTGGGCACCACATTTTAAAAAAGACATCAACAAACTGGAGCAAGTTCAGAGAAGAGCCACCAGAATGGTGACCGGTCTGCAAACCATGTCCTATGAGGAACGGTTGCAGGATTTGGGAATGTTTAGCTTGCAAAAAAAGAGACTGAGAGGAGACTTAATAGCTGTCTACAAATATCTCAAGGGCTGTCACATTGTAGAAGGATTATCTTTATTCTCATTTGCACAAGGAAAGACTAGAAGCAATGGGATGAAACTGAATGGGAGGAGACACAGATTAGATATTAGAAAAAAACTTTTTGACAGTTAGGGTGATCAATGAGTGGAACAGGCTGCCACGAGAAGTGGTGAGTTCTCCTTCAATGGAAGTCTTCAAACAGAGGCTGGACAGACATCTGTCTGGGATGATTTAGAGAATCCTGCTTTGAGCAGGGGGTTGGACCAGATGACCCAGGAGGTCCCTTCCAACTCTACGATTCTATATCCTCTTTCTCCTCTCGCTTCCTCAAGCTCAATGTGGCCAAATCTGAACTAATTATCTTTCCTCCATATCGCATATCTTCCCTGCCTGATCTATCACAATTAATGACATCACGCTTTCCTCTGTACCGGATGTCCACTGCCTAGGAGTAACCCTTGACTGTGCTCTTTCCTTGAAACCGCACATCCAAGCTCTCACCATCTCCTGTCGCCTCCAGCTCAAAAATAATTTCCAGAATCCGTCCTTTCCTCAACCCTCACGCTACCAAAATGCTTGTACATGCCCTAGTCATCTACTGCCTCGACTACTGCAACATCCTCCTCTGTGGCCTACCTTCTAACACCCTCACACCCCTCCAGTCCGTGCTTAACTCTGCTGCCCGACTAATTAATCTCTCTCCTCGCTACACTCCTGCTTCCCCTCTTTACAAATGCCTCCACTGGCTTCCAATTTCCCAATGTATCCAGTTTAAACTACTAACACTGACCTACAAAGCCATCTATAACCTTTCTCCTCTGTGTATTTCGAAACTAATCTCTCAATATCTCCTTCTCTCCTCCACACTAAAGGGTATGCCACACTAAGCGAGATCGCTAACGAGATCGCACCTGCGTCACCATTTATGACGCAGTAGCGATCTCGTTAGCGACTTAGCTGTGTGATTCCAAACGCATCTCATCAGCGATCTGTGATTCCAAACACATCTCATCAGCGATCTGTATAACGACCTCTGCGGTCGTTGGGAAAACCTAGTCCCACCTGCGACGCTGGTGAAGTCGTTCATAAAGGGTGTCACACTCAGCGATTCAGGCTCACCAGCGGGACACCAACGACCAAAAAACGGCTCAGAACATTCATGAACGATCAACGACATCTCAGCAGGGGCCACATCGCTGCTACATGTCACACACAGCTAAAGTCGTTAACGAGATCGCTACTGCGTCATAAATGATGACGCAGGTGCGATCTCGTTAGCGATCTCGCTAGCAATCTCGCTTAGTGTGGCATACCCTTTATTCGCTCCTCACCCAACCGCCTCCAAAATTTCTCCCTAATATCCCCATCCTCTGGAATTCTGTGCCCAAACACGTCCGGTTATCCGCCACATTTGGATCCTGCAGACGGAAACTGAAAACTCATCTCTTCAAAAAAGCCTACAACCTGTAATGATCACGCGGCCACCTCAACATCATCGGAGCTATTGCAACCCCCGACCTAATGTCTCATTCCCCATATTCCCTCTGTACCAGTCTGTCATTGTTAGTTTGTTTACTGTAAGTTATATTTGTATTTTGATGTAATACCGTCTCATGTACAGCAACATGGAATTAATGGTGTTATATAAACAATAATAATAATAAAAAACAAGTAAAATAACCAGGGCTGTGGACTCTGTAAGCCCAACCTCCAACTCCTCAATTTCTCTGACTTAGACTCCTTCATACATGGCTCGTGCTTAAGTGATAAATTTAATGTAGTAAAATGGTAACATAAGGCTTTTCATCACCGCTATGATAAAATAATTAAGCACTTTCCTGTTCACTCCAGCAGTTGTGAGATGAGTGCAGGCATTCCTTCCCAGTGCCTTTCTCCTCTGATCTGTAGATAAGGTTTCACTACTGAGCATGTACATAAAGTGCAGCACAGATTCATCTCAACTACTACTCAACAGCACTGCCTCACTACTGAGCATGTACATAAAGTGCAGCACAGATTCATCTCACCAAAAAGCGGAGATCCTTAGATCAGAAACAGGACATTTAAAGGACATTTCATAACTTTCCAAATTATTATGAAAACATTTACAGCACATTCTGCACTGATCTACGTAGCTACGTATTATATATTTTAGGAGTCTGTCCATTTTATTCTGACTCAGACTGATTGATTAATTCGGACTGTAAGTGTATGTATTGTGACACTTAAAAATTTGCATTCGTATATATAAAGGTAAAAAGGAAAAAAAAATAACCTCTCCCCAAAAGGTGTGCACTATCGGCCATATACCAAAATTATTTTAATAGGTATTTTCAAAGGGCTCAACATGGATTAATAAAAAAAAAATGCTATACTCCAGTCCCGGAGCAACACCACTTCTCCATACTCACTGATACATTCTTCAATATCTAGAGGGGGTATTATGTGACCGTGAGCCCACTCAGAAAAAAATTTAAAGTAGGGAAATCTCCATTTAAAATTAAAATTAAGAGGCATGATACAAAAGTTAATTTCATATAATTTTACAGTTTGAAATTTTGCATTTTTCTGCATGTCTATACCGTGGCAAATTTACAAGGTATAGAAAAACTTTATAGTACCTCAAGAATTCGTTTTAATGAGTCAACATAGTTTTTCTCACTTTCCACAATTGATCCAAGAATGTATCTTCTCACAATCTATAAAAACAATGGGAAATGTCATTAATATAAATCCTGTTATTTTAGCTGTCCATCAAGTAGATTAACAAACAGGCACATTCATAGGATAGATAAAATGCAATCACAAATTTCAATAAATCTAATATGGCAGGGGGTCACTGCTTTAACATGCACAATATATCATGCAAACAAACATATGGCCATGCAGGTGTTATAAAGATGTTAATAGATTTACATTTCCAACTTCAATCTGTTGCTGCATTCTCAAAACATACGGATTTTTGTGTTACTCATCGTAAAATCCTTTTCTCCGAGATGCTCATTGGGGGACACAGGACTGTGGCGTATGCTACTGCCGCTAGGAGGCTGACACTAAGTAAACATAAAAAAAGGTTAGCTCCTCCTCCACCTTATACACCCTGACACTGGCCGCAGGCGAACCCAGTTTGGTGCAAAAAGCAGTAGGAGGACAAAAAATAAATCAGCGTTAACACAGGTACAATATATCCAGAATTAAACCCACCGAAACAGAAAAAAATAGAGTTAAATCTAAAACGAAGCCATCTGGCTATCAGGGGTGGGTGCTGGGTCCCCCAATAAGCGTCTCAGAGAAAAGGATTTTACGGTGAGTAACACAAAAATCCGTATTTCTCCTTCGTCTCATTGGGGGGGACAGGACTGTGGGACGTCCCAAAGCAGTCCCTTGGGTGGGAAAACGACTCCACAGTATAAGCCGTAACCAGGCATTGCCTATAGGTGTGCTACCGCTGCCTGAAGAATCCTTCTACCCAGACTTGCATCCGCTAAAGCTTGAGTATGGATATTATAATGCTTAGAAAAAGTATGTAGACTTGACCAGGTTGCCGCCTTACAAACCTGTTCCGCCAAAGCCTTATGCCGAAGAGCCCAGGAGGCACCCACCGATCTCGTGGAGTGTGCCCTGATTCCTGCTGGAACAATGGCGCCTCTGATGCGATAGGCCTCCTGAATGGTTAACCGCATCCATCTGGCCAAAGTTGATCTTGAGGCAGCGAGTCCCTTCCTGCGACCCTCGGGGAGGATGAACAGCGTGTCCGTCTGCCGAAATGATGCCGTCCGAGATACATACCTCCTGGGTGCTCTCACCAGATACAGCGTATGGAGAGCTTTCTCTACCCGGTGCGTCGGTGCTGGGCAAAATGAGGGCAAAACAATGTCTTCATTGATATGAAATGAGGACACGACTTTTGGCAAAAAAGGTGGTGTTGGCCTGAGCACCACCTTATCATGATGAAACACGGATTTTGGTAAGAACTTACCTGTAAAATCCTTTTCAGCGAAGGAAGGGAGGGAGACACAGGATTCATTACTGATGGGTAGGCGGAGCCCCAGATCAGCATGTCACCTCAGATCAAAAGCGTGCTGACTGGCTGGCCCCTCCAGCTCGGGCTCCTTCTACTCAGCTCCAGTCGTACCAAAGCTTTAGGGAAGAACCAAGATCACCAGCGGAGCAACATAACCCCTTCTGAAGGAACTTCAGAGAAAACACAAGAATACAGGTTATGCATGCAAAGTAAGCCAAAAACCACAGAGTTCCAGGTGCTACTCACTGAACCTGACTACTGTGATGAGCTGGCGATGCTGGAACAGAGCCTTAGCGCGCTGACCTCAGCCCAGATATCGCAATCAGATAAGGGTCGCGCTGCATCTGAAAACATCAACACACTTCTGCCTTGGGCGGGATCTGTGTCTCCCCCCCTTCCTTCGCTGAAAAGGATTTTACAGGTAAGTTCTTACCAAAATCCGTGTTTCAGCTGCAGATGGAAGGGAGGGAGCCACAGGATTCATTACTGATGGGAGTCCCAAAGCAGTTCAAAAAATAAGGGTGGGAAAAAACCAACAAAAGGCAGAAACCCAACAACCTTAACAAGAAAGCGCAACCAGCGCTAAAACACAAGTTCCACAAGAACTTCAAACTACAGCTGCCTGCAATACCCTACGTCCGAGGGCTGCATCAGCAGAAGCACTGACGTCCACTTTATAAAACTTTGTAAACGTGTGGACAGAACGCCAAGTTGCCGCCCGGCAGAGCTGCACTGCCGAGGCGCCTTGATGAAAAGCCCACGATGAAGCC
>JARQOD010000005.1:220833740-220897811 GCA_033576555.1 Oophaga sylvatica | reverse complement strand
GTGGGGAAAAAACCAAAGGTTGGAAGGAAAAAATCCTCGGGTTCCTTGAAACCCAAACCCGAGAGAAGGCTTCCAGGTCTTGTGGTAAATTCTAGTAGTAGCCGGACCTCTGGCAGTGCAGAGTGCCATGATTCGGCTGAAAAACCTTACGGGTCAGTATTTCGGTTCAAGAGCCCGCCGTCAAACGCAGAGACTTCAGTCCGGATGCGGGCAGGACCTGGGTAACAGGTCCGGGGCGAAGAGGAAGTGGAAATGGGGTGCTGCCAAAAAGCGCCCACCAGTGCGAGAACCACGTCCTCCTTGGCCATCTGGGGCTACAAATAGCCGGAATTTTCCCCTCCAGTCTGATCCGAGCAGCAAGAGAAGTAAGGAAATCGGCGGAAAAAACTAGATTGCTCGAACGGTCCCACGGGGCCACCAGAGCATCCACCGCCACAGCCTTGGGCCTTGTACCTGGCATGAAGGTCGGCAACTTGGCATTGGCCTGGTGCCTTCAAATCCTTGGGGAAACTCCCCAAAGGGGAGCACAGCAGTGCAAAGACTCCGGAGAAGACTCCATTTCGGGATCCTTCTTCTCTCGTGGGAAGCCGCCGTGGTATTTGAACTCCTGGTGTGATCGCAGAGATGGTGGTACCTTTTCCTCGGCCCAATTCAGGACCGAGGCACTTCCACCGAGCCTGGAACTCCTGTCCCACCTTGGTGGTTGATATACGCGACCGCCGTTTGCATTGCTGTTGCACTCGGATGGTGACCGCTCAAAGGGACCGTCCAGTGTTGGAGGCAAAGGAAAAATTGCCCCATTTCCCAAGTGTTGATCGGTAGAACAGACTCTTCCGTGACCATACTCCCTGAACCCGAGAGGTTCCGAACCCCCCCCAGCCGTCAGGGGGAATCGGGTTATGACCGACCCTCGGAGGAAGGAAAGTTTCCCCAGTGATAAGGTTCTGGAGTGACCACCAACTTAGGGACTCTCGCCCTGGAGAGATGAGGAATGCGATCCAGTGCCAATCTGCGATCGACCCCAAATGATCAGAATGAGCCTTTGGAGGGCTCTGAAATGAAAGGCAAACGGAAAAGTGCTTCCTGGAAGCACCTCAGACCTAAAAGGCGCATTTAATTCCGAAGGGACTTTGCCGTCGAAGACTTATAGTCTGTACATGTCGAAGGAAATGCTCGTTGTCCGGAGGTAGGGACCCACTGTGTACCGTGCGAAAGCATCCCAAAAAACGATTGACTGCGCGGTTCCAGAGACGACTTCTCCAATTGCCGCCCCCCCCCGGTCCTCCAGGAGCTGAAGGGTGTTGCGAGCCGTCACCGCCCCTCCTTTGGGACGCCACAATCAAAAGGTCGTCCGTAGGGAATAATCATGCTCCCTGTCTTGAAGAATTGCCATGAGAGGCGCTAGAATTTTTGTAAAAAACTTGGGCGCTGAAGCCAAGCCGAATGGAGGGCCACAAATTGTAAGGTCCTGACTTGGAAAACGAGGAAGCGTGGTGAGCCTTCCGACGGGAACATGCAAATAAGGTCGCGAAGTCGATGCACCGAAAGTGTTCTGCGACAGGTTGCCACAACGGAGTGAAGTGATCCAGCGGAATTTTTGGGTGTGGACATGCGATTAAAATTTTTGAGATCCAGAATAGGACGAAATTTGTCTCTTTTTTGGGGGCCACAAAGGATTTGAATAAAAACCTTTTCCCCGGTCCTCTGTCGGAACCGGTATTACTACACCTTCTGCAAAAGGAATTCCACCTCTCGCCAGAGCGGCAAATAGCTCGGCTCTGACGGAATGCGGATGGAAAAAAACGCCCGGGGGGGTCGAGAACAAAACTCTATGAAATAGCTGCCGACACAACTCGCGTTTACCCAGGAATCCGGAACGGGGAAATCCATTTTCGCCTTGAATTGGAGCAGGCGACCCCCCACTCGAGAGCCCTCGAGTAGAGGACCTGGCGTCAGTCTGCCTTGGCGGGCTTCTTGTCAAGTTTCCCCCTTGTCTTGACGGAAACTTTGTTTCAAGGGGTGGGATTTCTGAGAAGACTTCTTTCCGAAAAGAGGGACGACCCGACCCCAAGAAGATGACCGGATCGTCCCCTAGACCGAAAATACCGCGACCATTACCGGCACTAGGTCTGCAGACGTAGAAGGCCATAGCCTTCGCTGTGGTAAAGCACTTCTTTAGCCTTTGCCTTGGCAATCAGCTCTGTGAGATCAGATCCAAATAGCTGACCACCCTTGTAGGCTAAAGACAGTAACCTGCTTGGAAAACCGCGTCCCCGGTCCACTGTCTAAGCCACAGTGCTCTTCTGACTGTGACCGCTGAGGATTGCGTCCTGGATAATAATGACGCAGTATCCAGACCTGCTCACAGCTATATCGGGCTGCAGTCTCCAATAAATCGAGAAGTCCATCTATCTCGGATAATGGAGATCTATTTTGCAACGCCTCCCTTAAACGGACCAACCAGCACGGGAAGCCTTAGAGCACACATGGATCCTAGTACTGCTCTGAATCATGACTGCAGCTTCATAGATGGATTTCGCGCCATCTCGTTTTTCTGTCCAGCGGCTCTTGCAGACTCGCTTTCCCTTAACCGGAAGCAATGGGATTTACTAAGCGGGATAAAGGAACATCCACTTCAGGAGAAGGATCCAATTATCCGTCAATTCCGTTGAACACGGTATTAATGCTTCAAAGAACCGTGTCCTTGGAAAACGTTTATCTGGACACAGACGTCCTTCTCCACTACCGTATTAAGCTTTTCCCAGAGCGGTAATGTTGACCGCGACTTATGGTACTCCTGGTACATGCGGCCCGACTTACCAGGCCGTGTAGTTACCTCCTCCGGTAACTGTAACGCCTCTCTCATAGCCTCAATTAAAGCCTCTGTTCGGCTCACAAGAGAGAAAGAATGTCCCTGCCGACCCTCCTTATCGAATCGGATAACTCCCCTTCTGAGTTTGAAGGAACCCTGTCCGCATTCCATATCAGATACCTCTGATTCGCTACGCGGAAAAGATGGCCCCGGCCCTGCCCGCTTCCTGTCATGAGAGGATCTAGCTGACACCACTGACCTAAAAGGTCAGACAAGCCATTTAATTGACTGAGCGATGGCATCTAATTTGGTATCGCTGTAAATCGCAGCGCTTGATGCCGTCGAAGTCTGCGTATCAGATACTTGCGACTGATCCTGTAGGGATCTGGCAGATGGTCCGCACCTTCCCGGGCCCTGAACCGACATGTCAGCAGTAAATGACAGGTCAAAAACCCTGTTAGTAACTGGAAACAGTGTGGTTACTAAGCAGACTGAGCAAGTACGTGAAGGGTTAAAGCTCTTAAAGAAGAGAGTTACCCCAAACTATCTCTCAGTATATAATAACCTCCTGCGTTCTGATCCCCACCGGGTAGAACTGCGGCGGTTATTGCTGAAAGGGTTAACCCTTATAGGGATTAATGCCCCAACTCCCCACAACTCCCTATATAAAAAAAGGAGTGTGCGAGTCCAAGGTCTCTATAAGAGAGCGCGGCTGCAGATAAACGCTATCTGTCACTTGGAACCAGATAGGTTCTGCGCTGTGGGGTGATGATATTCACTCACCCAGCTGGGCCCCGGTGAAAGTATACCTTAAACAGGAGGAGCGGAGCAGGAGGAGCCCGGAGCCTTTGTAATGGCCCGCGCTGAGAGAAGCCGGAGAGAAGGACAGTGAAGCTGCAGTCTCCTCAGAGCGATTCCTGTCACAAAAAGAGCGGGAAGCGTGAAGCCACACCCCCTCCGGCTTCAAAAAAGGGGCGCGAACTCCTCGCTCTCTGCTCTCCTCTGTCCTGCAGGTATCTGCCTGCGGACATAAATACAGTCACCAAAACATGTCATCTAATACATGTACAGCGGCTGCCGCAGCCGCTGAAAGCACACACACATTTCACATAAAAATGCGGTACTCACCAGCCGAGCGCCACAGGGGGCCCCCCGGGTTTGTGGCGCTGTGCCCATCGCTTCCCCCCCCGGGCGGGGAACGCAGTGACCCGATGTGCGGTTTGCGTCCCCGCCAGGGAAGCAATCCTCATCCCCCAGGGCCGGCATGAAAATGCAGGGACACCATACAGGGTATTACAGTCGCCAAGGGAGAGGTGGGGGTCCAGCAGCGCTGAGACCCCCTGAGACCTCTAGACCACTTCTGGTGATCCAAGTCTCTTGTCCGATAAAAATAATAAGTTTTCTGAGGAGCTGCTTCCAGCAGCGACCTATCCTCTGGACCTCAATTTTAGACTGAAGAAGCGGGTAGGAGGAGTCCGAGCTGGAGGGGCCGGTCAAACACTCTTTTTAATTCTGAGGTGTCAATCCTATCTGGGCTCCGCCTACCCACTAGTCATTACTAGTGTGTCTCCTTTCCTTCCATTCTGCTGCTGAAAAAAAAACACTTAATTCTCCTTTACAGAACTGTTTTGGTTTTACGACCCGTAGTTCTGCAGCAGCAGTTCTAAGAAAGCTTTGAAATTGTTGTGGGCTACACAACCCCATCATATGAGCAAGTACTCCCGACTAATATAACTGTTGCTATCGGTTAAGACCCTCTTGCGCTTTTTTGCTCCCCAGCTCCCGCTGGTAACATACGGTATGCGTACTGTGTGTTACATACCTTGTATGAAGGCTGTCAGTCACAAGCTGTAGGTGCGGGTTGGATACCTCCTCATGAACTCCTGAAATCAGAGCACAACATCTTACTGCTTAGGTGACTGTTCAGAAATAGACATTGCTATAAAAGTGTGTGTTGTCAGGTCTGTCGAATCCCTTGCTTGTTCAAATGCTTTTGTTTATTCATATTACTTATTCCACGCATGTTGCTTAATTAAGGGATCCTATCAATCTTTAGGGTCCCACCCATACTGGTTTGGTTTCAAACCACGTTTAGAACGATGTGCACGTTTAAAACGCGTTCGGTTATCACATGGCGGTTTCCACATACCCCCTTACACACTATAATCTATGGCTTGTCATGTATTTTATATACTTTAGTCATTTATAATAAAGGACATTTTTTTTAATGATACCTGAATCAGAAGCTGGTTTGTCTTTCCTCCTTGCACAATCATTTACGCACTATTGGTACTATTACTAGGTCATTGATGATTAGAAATTTTTAATACAAACTGTGACAAAGACAAAAGGGGTCAGTGAAAAAGGGAAAAAAGTGCCAATATGTACAAGGACACAACTACTACATAAATCTTTATGCTACCCAGCTGTTCTTGAATGTCTATTTGCCAAACGCAGGGTTGCAGATGGAGAACGCGAGTTGCTTTACTTCCTTTGCTGGGATCAACTCTACAGTCATGGACAAAAGTTTTGAGAATGACACAAATATTAATTTTACAAAGTCTACTGCTTCACTTTTTCTAATGGCAATTTGCATATACTCCAGAATGTTATAAAGAGTGATCAGCTTAACAGCAATTACTTGCAAAGTCCATATTTGGCTAGAAAATGAACTTTAACCCCAAAACACATTTCAACATCATTGCAGCCCTGCCTTAAAAGGACCAGCAAACCCTCTTTTCAGTGATTGCTCCATTAACGTAGGTGTGGGTGTTGAGGACATGGCTGGAGATCAATCTGTCATGATTAAGTAAGAATGACACCACTGGACACTTTAAAAGGAGGCTGGTGCTTGGCATCATTGTTTCTCTTCTGTTAACCATGGTTATCTCTAAAGAAACACGTGCAGTCATCATTGCAATGCACAAAAAGGGCCTAACAGGGAAGAGTATCGCAGCTAGAAAGATTGCACCTCAGTCAACAATCTATCGCATCATCAAGAACTTCAAGGAGAGAGGTTCCATTGTTGCCAAAAAGGCTCCAGGGCGCCCAAGAAAGACCAGCAAGCGCCAAGACTGTCTCTTAAAAGTGTTTCAGCTGCGGGATCGGGCTACCAGCAGTGCAGAGCTTGCTCAGGAATGGCAGCAGGCAGGTGTGAGTGCATCTGCACGCACTGTGAGGCGGAGACTCTTGGAGCAAGGCCTGGTCTCAAGGAGGGCAGCAAAGAAGCCACTTCTCTCCAGAAAAAACATCATGGACAGACTGATATTCTGCAAAAGGTACAGGCAGTGGACTGCTGAGGACTGGGGTAAAGTTATTTTCTCTGATGAATCCCTTTTCGATTGTTTGGGACATCAGGAAAACGCCTCATTCGGAGAAGACAAGGTGAGCGCTACCACCAGTCTTGTCTCATGCCAACTGTTAAGCATCCTGAAACCATTCATGTGTGGGGTTGCTTCTCAGCCAAGGGAATCGGCTCTCTCACAGTCTTGCCTAAAAACACAGCCATGAATAAAGAATGGTACCAGAATGTCCTCCAAGAGCAACTTCTCCCAACCCTCCAAGAGCAGTTTGGCGATCAACAATGCCTTTTCCAGCATGATGGAGCACCTTGCCATAAAGCAAAGGTGATAACTAAATGGCTCAGGGAACAAAAGACGGATTTTGGTAAAACCTTACCTGTAAAATCCTTTTCAGCGAAGGAAGGAAGAGAGACACAGTATTCATTACTGATGGGTAGGCGGAGCCCCAGACCAGGATGACACCTCAGATCAAAAGCGTGTTGACTGGCTGGCCCCTCCAGCTCGGTCCTCCTACTCAGCTCCTTCAGTCGTACCAAAGCTTTAGGGAAGAACCAAGATCACCAGCGGAGCAACATAACCCCTTCTGAAGGAACTTCAGAGAAACAACACAAGAATACAGGTTATGCATGTAAAGTAAGGCAAACCACAGAGTTCCAGGTACTACTCACTGAACCTGACTACTGTGATGAGCTGGCAATGCTGGAACAGAGCCTTAGCGCGCTGACCTCAGCCCAGATAATCGCTATCAGATAAGGGTCGCGCTGCATCTGAAAACATCAACACACTTCTGCCCTGGGAGGGTGCTGTGTCTCTCTTCTTCCTTCGCTGAAAAGGATTTTACAGGTAAGGTTTTACCAAAATCCGTCTTTCAGCTGCAGATGGAAGGAAGAGAGCCACAGTATTCATTACTGATGGGACGTCCCAAAGCAGTTCAAAAATAAGGGTGGGAAAAAAACAAAAGGGCAGAAACCCAACAACCTTAACAAAAAAGCGCAACCAGCGCTAAACACCAGTTCATCTAGAACTTTACACTACAGCTGCCTGCAGGACCCTACGTCCGAGGCTGCATCAGCGGAAGCACTGACGTCCACTTTATAAAACTTTGTAAACGTGTGGACAGAGCGCCAAGTTGCCGCTCGGCAGAGCTGCACTGCCGAGGCACCTTGATGAAAAGCCCACGATGAGGCCACAGCTCTCGTAGAATGGGCTCGAATCTTAATCGGGCAAGATTCACCCCGAAGACGGTAAGCTTCCAAAATAGCTGACCGGATCCAACGAGCTATAGAATCCTTGGAAGCTCGTTGACCACGCCGACGACCTGCTGGAACCACAAACAGGGAGTCCGTCTTACGAAAACCTTGAGTAATAGATAGATAAAACTTCAAGGCCCGCACTAAATCCAATGTGTGTAAAGCTCGCTCTTTCACATTCTTCGGATCGGGCAGAATGAAGGCAACACAATATCCTGGTTGACATGAAATTGTGACACCACTTTAGGCAAAAAATCACCCCGAGTGCGAAGCACTACACGATCCGGAAAAAACTCCAGAAAAGGAGGCGAGCAAGAAAGAGCTGCCAACTCAGAAACTCTTCTCAAAGAGGTGACCGCAACTAGGAAGGCCACCTTCCAAGAAAGTAAAGAAAGACTAGCAGAGTCCATAGGCTCAAAAGGTTTATGCTGAAGAGCCTCCAAAACAAGGTTGAGCCGCCAAGGAGACACAGGTGCCTTCCGCGGCGGAAACTTACGAGCTATACCGCGGAAAAAGGAAAGCACGTCCCTACGCGAGGCAATAGCTCTCCGGAATAATAAAGACAGAGCAGAAACCTGACCTCTCAGGGTGCTAACTGCCAAACCCTTGTCTAACCCATGCTGCAGAAAAGCTAGCAAATTGGGAATGGAAAATTTCCTCGGGTTCCGTGAAGACCCCGAACACCACGAAAAGAAGGTTTCCCAAGTTTTGTGGTAAATCCTAGTAGTAGCCGGACATCTGGCAGCTCGAAGAGTAGCAATGACCTCGGCTGAAAAACCTCTACGAGTCAACATTTCGGTCTCAAGAGCCACGCCGTCAAACGCAGAGACTTCAAGTCCGGATGACAAACGGGCCCCTGAGTCAACAGGTCCGGTCGAAGAGGAAGTGGAAATGGAGGTGCCGCCAACAGCGACATTAGCGTTGAAAACCACGTCCTCCTTGGCCAATCTGGTGCTATTAACATAGCCGGGATTCTCTCCAGTCTGATCCGACGCAGTACCAGAGGAAGCAAGGATATCGGTGGAAACACATAAATCAGCTCGAATTGATCCCACGGAGCCACCAGAGCATCCACCTCCACAGCCTTCCGGTCCTTGAACCTGGACATGAACATTGGTAGTTTGGCATTGAACCTGGATGCCATCAAATCCACTTGGGGAGTTCCCCAACGGGAGCACAGCATTGCAAAAATCTCCGGATGAAGACTCCATTCTCCGGGATCCATCTTCTCGCGACTGAGAAAATCCGCCGTAACATTCTGAACCCCTGGGATGTGGATTGCAGAAATGGCTGGAACCCTGGCCTCGGCCCAGATCAGGATCCGAGACACTTCCGCCATGAGCCTGGGACTCCTTGTTCCGCCTTGGTGATTGATATACGCAACCGCCGTGGCGTTGTCTGTCTGCACTCGGACTGGCAGACCGCTCAAAGGGACCGTCCAGTGTTGGAGGCAAAGGAAAATCGCCCTCAATTCCAGGATATTGATCGGTAAAACAGTCTCTTCTGATGACCATACTCCCTGAATCCAGGAATCGTTCCAAACACCCCCCCCAGCCCGTCAGGCTGGCATCTGTGGTTATGACCGACCATTTCGGAGGGAGGAAAGATTTCCCCAGGGTAAAGCTCCTGGACGTAACCACCATCCTAGAGACTCTCGCACCCTGCGAGAGATGGTGACACCGCAATCCAGCGATTGCGACTGATTCCAATGACTCAGGATGAACCTTTGGAGAGCTCTGGAATGAAACTGGGCAAACGGAACTGCCTCCATGGACGCCACCATTAAACCCAGAAGACGCATACACTTTCGAAGGGACATTGTTATCGAAGACTTCATGATCTGTACATGTCGAAGAAGACATGACTGTTTGTCTGGAGGTAGGGACACCACTGCCCGTACCGTGTCGAAATGCATTCCCAAAAAGAGGATAGCTTGCGACGGTTCCAGAAACGACTTCTCCCAATTGACCAGCCAACCGAAGTCCTTCAGTAACTGAAGAGACAGATTGCGAGCTGTCACTGCTTCCTCCTCCGAGGATGCCACGATCAAAAGATCGTCCAGGTAAGAAGAATCGTAATTCCTTGTCTTCGAAGAATTGCCATGAGAGGCGCCAGAATCTTTGTAAATACTCTGGGCGCCGAGGCTAAGCCGAATGGCAGAGCCACGAACTGGTAATGATCCCGACCTATGGCAAAACGAAGAAAACGTTGATGAGCCCTTCCGACGGGAACATGTAAATAAGCGTCGCGGATGTCGATTGATACCAAAAAATCGTTCTGCGACAGGGCTGCCACAACGGAGCGAAGTGACTCCATGCGGAATTTCCGGGTGTGGACGTGCCGATTCAATCTTTTGAGATCCAGAATCGGACGAAATTTGTCCTCCTTTTTGGGAACCACAAACAGATTGGAATAAAATCCTTTTCCCCGGTCTTCTGGCGGAACCGGTATTACCACACCCTTCTGAAGAAGGAATTCGACCTCTCGCTGCAGAGCGACCAAAAGCTCGGGTTCTGACGGAATGCGAGACTGGCAAAAGGTGTCTGGGGTCGAGAAGAGAATTCTATGAAATAACCTGCTGACACGACCCGCGTTACCCATGAATCTGGAACGCGAGAAATCCAAGTCTCCTTGAATTGGAGCAGGCGACCCCCCACTCGAGAGTCCTCGAGTGGACTCCTGGCGTCAGTCCGTCTTGGCGGCTTCTTGTCAGTTTCCCGCTTGTCTTGACGGAAATTCTGCTTCCAGGGGATGCGAGATTTCTGGGAGGACTTTTTTGCCGAGAAAGAGGAACGACCCGATCCCCAAGAGGACTGAGCGAATCGACCTCGGCCCCGAAAGGACCGCCGACCACTATATGTCCTGCCAGACACAGAAGCCATAGCTCTGCGTTGTGGTAACGTCGCTTCTTTTGCCTTTGCCTTGGTAATCAGTTCTGTGAGGTCAGACCCAAAAAGATGACCACCTTTATAAGCTAAGGCCAGCAAACCTTGTTTGGAGACCGCATCCCCGGCCCACTGTCTGAGCCACAGCGCTCTTCTGACTGTGATCGCCGAAGCCTGCGCCCTGGACAGAAGCGACGCAGTATCCAGACCTGCATCATAGATATATCGGACTGCAGTGTCCAACCATTCGAAAATCTCCTCCATCTCAGATGACGGAGATCCATTTTTCCACGCCTTGTGTAAAAGGTCCAACCAGCTTATAGAAGCTTTAGAAGCACACATGGATCCTAGTACCGCTCTGAATCCATGACCCGCGGCCTCATAATTTGATTTCGCCGCCATTTCCGTTTTTCTGTCCAGTGGATCCTGCAAACTCGCCTTCCCTTTAACAGGAAGCAGTGAGGATTTACTAAGCTGGGATAAGGAAAAATCCACTTCAGGAGAGGGAATCCAATTATCTCTCGACTCTGTGGAACACGGATAAAGTGCGTCAAAGAAACGTGTTCCGTGAAAACGTTTATCCGGACACAGACGTTCCTTTTCTACTGCACTGTTAAGATCATCTAGATCTGGCAAGGCTGATCGTGACGTACGATACTCCTGGTACATTCGTGCTGATTTACCAGGTAAACTAGTTACCACCTCCGGTAACTGTAAAACCTCTCTCATGGCTTCAATAAATGCCTCTGTACGTCTCACAAGGGACGAGAGCCCCCGCCTTTCCTCCTTATCCGAATCGGACATTTCCCCATCTGAACTTAAAGGAGAACCCTCTCCACAATCTAAATCAGAGACATCTGATTCGCTACGGGTGAAGGATGGTAACGGTCTGTGTCGCTTTCTGTCCTGAGAGGATCTAGCTGACACATATTGACTCAAAAGGTCAGACAAGCCATTAATAGAACTGGCGATAGCATCCAATTTTGCATCACTGTGACCTCCAACCGCAGCGCTAGACGCTGTGGAGGACTGCGTACCAGATTGCCGAAGCGGAACTGGAATATGGTCCGCGCCTTCTGAACCCTGTTCCGACATGCCTCACACTGTATATAGCAGGTCAAATGTCAGAAAACCTGAAAAAAACGCAGTTTTTTTTTTTTTTTTTTTTAAGTGAACGCAAAAACAGCACGCTGAAGGGTCAAGTCTTAAATATAGAGCTACCCCAGCTGTTGCCAAGTAAACCCTCAAGAGGGGTTAATGTCGCAGGCTGTAAGAACAAACAAGGTCTCTATGTGAGACCGAGCTGCAGAATAGCGCTATGTATCTGCGCTGTGAGGTGAGGAAAAAATGCCACTCACCCAGCTGGTTTGGTGCCTGAGACGGGAGGAGCGGAGTCTGAGGAGCCCGGGAGCCCTTTTAATGGCCGCCGTGCTGAGGGAGCCGGAAGAGAAGCGCAATCGCGCGCTTCCTGCATGAAAGACCGGGAAGCGTGAAGCCACGCCCCCCCGGCTCAAAAAATATGAGCGCCAAAACTCCTCACTCCTGCTCCCCCCCTGTCCTGCAGGCATCTGCCTGCGGACAAAAGTTGTACAGAAACACCACATTCACATGTCACGGCGCTGCCAAAGCAGCGCTAATAGTACATTAACACACATGTAATAGCGCTGTCACAGCAGTCGCTAAAGCACTCACACATTTTATATATATTGTGGAGTACTCACCAGCTGAGCGCCACAGGGACCCCTCAGGATTTGTGGCGCTTGTGCCCATGCTCCCCCCAGGGCGGGTAACGCAGTGACCCCAGTGTGCGGTTTGCGTCCCCGCCAGGGAAGCTAACCTCGTCCCCCAGGGCCGGCAAGATTCTGCAGGGACTATTTATGTAAAATACAGATCCGCCAGGGGAGAGGTGGGGTCCAGCAGCGCTGAGACCCCTGAGACCTTTCAGACTCATGTCCAAGTCTCTTGTCCGATAAAAATAATAAAATCTTCTGAGGAGCTGCTTCCAGCAGCGACCATCCTCTGAGACCTCAAATCTTAGACTGAAGGAGCTGAGTAGGAGGAGCCCGAGCTGGAGGGGCCAGCCAGTCAACACGCTTTTGATCTGAGGTGTCATCCTGGTCTGGGGCTCCGCCTACCCATCAGTAATGAATACTGTGGCTCTCTTCCTTCCATCTGCAGCTGAAACAGAGATTTTGGGTCCATGGCCTGGAAACTCCCCAGATCTTAATCCCATTGACAACTTGTGGTCAATCATCAAGAGACGGGTGGACAAACAAAAACCTAAAAATTCTGACAAAATGAAAGCATTGATTGTGCAATAATGGACTGCTATCAGTCAGGATTTGGTCCAGAAGTTGATTGAGAGCATGCCAGGGAGAATTGCAGAGGTCCTGAAGAAGAAGGGTCAACACTGCAAATATTGACTTGCTGTATTAACTCATTCTAACTGTCAATATAAGCTTTTGTTACTCATATGTTTGCAATTATATTTCTGTCTGTGATAAAAACATCTGTCAAACACACACAAAAACCAGAGGGCAGCAGATCATGTGAAAATATAATATTTGTGTCATTCTCAAAACTTTTGGCCATGACTGTAGTATTTGGTAAGAAAAAAAAATTCAAAAGACTGAAAACCGTAATGACTATGTATAAAATAGATTAAGTAAGTTAAATAGAAGTAAAATGTAAGTCCAGTTAGCTTAACACAAAGTACAAGAAGTCAGGTATAAAATAACACATTTTTAAACATGTTCACCGCCTGGCGGTATGAATTACCTTGTTCATCGACAGATATGTTACGGATTATAACTGGAGTGGAGTACGCTGGCAAAAGCAAAGGCAGGCTGGAAGGGACGGCATATCCACAAGGCACAGGAACAGAATAGCCACTTGGCACCCGGGGACTAGAGAGGTCTTCCACAGACGGAGAATCTTGAGAAGCAGATTCTCCCTCTTGAAAGGGTGTAATATCAATAACAGAATAAGGGTTCACTTTTTTTGGTGCGGTGTTCAGATCAGTTTGAGCTGGCGAATCTTGCAGTATGGGATCACAATCATCTTCAAATAGCTGATCTAATTTATGGAAATAGACAGTTATATCATTAAAACTATAATTAAAATTCCCTACATATGCCTTGAAGACAAGTTATCTGTCAACTCATTCGGAGCCTGTACCGCTGCCCATTAGTGATGAGTGAGTATGCTCATTACTCGGGTTTTCCCCGAGAACGCTCGGGTGTCCTCTGAGTATTTGGGAATGCTCGTAGACTTAGTTTGTGTCACCGTAGCTGCATGATTTGCGGCTGCTAGACAGTCTAAATACATGTGGGAATTCCCTAACAAACAGGCAATAGAAGGCTACAAGAAACAGCATCCATACTAAGCAATGCTCTAAAACAGTAAGCAAAGCGGTTTCAAATGGAAATGTATAACATTTCTCAAATTTTATAACAAAAATAATTAAAGAATCACACCTGGAGGATCAGGAAGCTTAAGGTCCAGGTCAATTAAATCATCCTTGGCCATCTGAAGTGGCTGCCGGTCAGCTTCTGGAGCATCATCACCACTATCAAAATCAAATTTCTCTCCTTCATCCTCGTTGTCCTCATCATCAGTATTTTCTAAGACTGAAACACAAAACAGGATGTTTAGCTGGAACAATTTCATGCTAACTGGTTAAATGAAACCAGATTGTAGTCAAGGATTGATGATAAATGTACATTTCTCAACACTGAAATTTCACCACCAAGAAAACAAACAAACAAAAAAAAGACATGGAAATAACAAGATCGATAGACAAGTTACTGATGGAATGAACAAAAGTCAAATGGTGAAAAAATAGAACCACCAATTGTAAAACATCTCAATTTATTCAGTATCGAGTATGAATGCCACATACATACATGCTCTTACACGCCTTGGCATGCTGTCAGTAAGGGAACGTTACACTGGTCCTACACCCGGGATTATGGTTTGGGAGTGGCATAATGTACAGTAACTGGACCCATCTAGCCTTCATTCCAGGTACATCCAGTGTTACAACGATTTTTGGTGGAACCAGTAGTATGACCATTTCTCCAAAGTGTTCCAGGAGCTGTTTTTCAGCACAACAACATCTGGCCACATCTTAATCGTGCTACTGTGAGCAGTCTGCAAGGTCTCCAGACTTGTCTCTCATCGAGCACACCCGAGTTGTCATTGGCAAAAATTGTAAAAAGAGCTACCAGCGGTGGACTTTTAGGATTTGCTTGTCCCAGTACATTCAGCATGGCAGAACATTACTCAGACAACCATTAACCCCTTCATGCTTTTTTTTGATTTTCGGTTTTCGTTCCCCTTCTTTCCAGAGCCATAACCTTTTTATTTTTCCGTCAATATGGCCATGTGAGGGCTTATTTTTTGCGGGACGAGTTGTACTTTTGAACAACACCATTGGTTTTACCATGTCGTGTACTCGAAAACGTGAAAAAAATTCCAAGTACAGTGAAATTGCAAAAAAAGTGCAATCCCACACTTGTTTTTTTGCTTGGCTTTTTTGCTAGGTTCACTAAATGCAAAAACTGACCTGCCATTATGATTCTCCAGATCATTACGAGTTCATAGACACAAAATATGTCTAGGTTCTCTTTTATCTAAGTGGTGGCATCTCCATTTTTGGTGATCTGGGATCGAGTGAGGGCTTATTTTTTGCGCACCGAGCTGCCATTTTAAATGATACTACGTTTGTGCAAATACGTTCTTTTGATCCCTCGTTATTGCGTTTTAATGCAATGTGGCGGCGACCAAAAAAAACGTAATTCTGGCATTTTGAATTTTTTCCCACAATGCCGTGTAGCGATCAGATTAAACCTTTTTTTTTATTGATAGATCGGGCGATTCTGAGCACTGCGATACCCAATATGTGTATGTTTGATTTTTCTTTTACTTTTTTATTTTGATTGGGGCGAAATGGGGGCGATTTGAACTTTTAGGTTTTTATTTATTTATTTTTTTTTTAAACACTTTTTTTTTTTCTTTTGGCATGCTTCAATAGCCTCCATGGGAGGCTAGAAGCATGCACAACTCGATCGGCTCTGCTACATATGGGCGATGAGCAGATCGCAATGTGTCGGCAAACGACACAGCAGACGACGCCAAAGGGACCAAGCTGAACAAAGAGCAGCAGCAGCAGGACCCAGGGGAGGAGAGGGCATCTGCCAGCAGACGGTAAATATCACATCCCCCATTCCCAAAAAATTTAATACTTTTTTTCTTTTTCAGCCAGGGCCATGGAATATACATATATTCACTGGCCCTTTTTGTGTCTTTATTCCACAGCAGACGACGCCAAAGGGACCAAGCTGAACAAAGAGAGCAGCAGCAGGACCCAGGGGAGGAGAGGGCATCTAACAGCAGACGGTAAATATCACATCCCCATTCCCAAAAAATTTAATCAATTTTTTCTTTTTCAGAAAGGGCCATAGAATATACATATATTCACTGGCCCTTTTAGTCTCTTTATTCCACAGCAGAGAACGGCAAACACAGGCAGCGGCAGCAGCATTAGCAGCAGAAGCAGCTCCACCAGAACCAGAGTCAAGGGAGCTGCAGCGCCACGAAGACACATCTTCTTCTGGGAGCCCTCCCTCTCATCGTCATAATTTGGCGGTAAAAAATGATATATTTTTTTTTACAATCCAGCTGTGGGATATATGTATTAATTTTTTTTTTCATAACAGGAATCGCAAGCTGAAGAGGAGCTCCCAGAAGAAGGACGGGGTGGAGAGATACCCGGAGTGGGCTCACAATTCGTAAGTATCCTGCATCAATCGCAGAAACACAATATCACTGTACACACAACGCATCGAAAATTATTTAGTACATACATCACACAGCACCCAACACATATGCCAACATCCCAATTTTTTATTTTTTCTTGTAGTCTTCTGGATCTGGTGCTCGTCAGAGAGGTCCTCACAGTGCCTCCCAGAGTCGTCAGCGTCAGAGACGCGGCGTCACGATCGTGTAAGTATATCATTTTTTGTTTTAATTTTTTTTTTTTTTTTAAAACCTTGTAGTGTGGAGGCTAATGTTTTTTTTTCTCATTTTCTTTAACAGCTTCACAGTGTGCTCCCGACTCAGACGGTGAGGAGGAGGAGGGATAGATGTGGACCTCCTCATCGATCTGGTACGAGAAAGGGAGCCGCTGTGGAACATGGGGGACCGCCGCCATGCTGATCTCATCATGACTCGTTGGCTCTGGGAGGAAGTCACTTCCATAATGGTGGATCTCGATGTTCTGGCCCAGACTAAACACCGTAAGTATATACAGTTCAGGTTGCTGGATGTAAAGCTGTGTTTCCCAAACTTCAGTCCTCGTGGCCCCCACGGGTCAAGTTTTCAGGATTTCCTTTTGTGCAGCACTATGGAAATCCTGAAAACATGACCCGTGTGGGCCATGAGGACTGTGGTTTGGGAAACACTGATGTTGGATACTAACCAATTTGTGCTTTCTCGTTTCAGGGGAGAGAATTGTGAAGCGGTGGCAGTCTGAGGGATCGCTTCAAGAAGGAGTTCAACAAGGAGATGCAGGACGCCAGAGCAAGTACAAGTACGCACGAGCCCTGGCGTTCCTGCGGGCAACAATGGTCACCAGAAGGTAAATATTACAAGAAAATTTTAACATGTCTAACTACATTTTTTATTTCAGCCAGGGCCATTCCATATCACAATATTAATTGTATTTTTTTCTTTTTATTCCACAGCACGGTGACCAGCACTCGGGCGCCCGCAGAGTTGAACCCTTCTGGGGCGATCCCTTAAGGAGACCGACACCGCGGGACACTTCGACCGCCCTGGTACATCTGCACCTTCCCAGCCTTCCCTCACGTCTGATCCCGCAGTCCCATCCACCAGCACTGGAGCATCGCGGCCGCCTGCATTCCATGAATCTGTTGGTGAGGGGATAGCATTCCCTTTACCCCACCCTTCTGCCACTGCCACCTCTAGTACACCTGTGACTACTGGGCAGCAGCGGCAGTGGGGCCAGGAAAGGAGCTATGCGCCCGAATTCTTGCATTTGAATGCATCTTTCCAGAACTGTCTAAAAGTATTATCTGAACAAATTGCCCCAGGCATTAATCAGATAAACACCAACATTTGAGGTGAAGACCCTTCTGCAAACCATGCATTCAGAAGCAAGAACTTCTCCAAATCACAGCTTTTTTAGGTCTGTAGCCGAGCGCATGGATACGCTATCTACTGACCAGCAGATGTATGTAATGCATACTTGCCACGCTGCTCTAGTGCAGGCTACCTCCCAACCTCCTCCACCCACCCCAGTCGTTCCTCCACCTGCCCCCCCTCCAGCCACCCTCCCTCCACCCCTCCTATTCAATACCAGCCACCAGCCACCTTCATTACATGAATCTGCTGGTCAGGATATAGCATTCCCTTTACCCCACCACCTCTAGTACAGCTGCGGGTACTGGGCGGCAGCATCAGAGGGGTCAGGAAAAGAACTATGCGCCCGAGTTCTTGCATATGAATGCATCTTTCCAGAACTGTCTTAAGGTATTATCTGAACAAGTTGCCGCAGGCGTTCATCAGATAACCTCCCTAGTTGGTGAGGTAAAGACACTTCTGCAAACTGTGCAGTTAGAGGCAAGAGCATCACCGAACCACAGCTTTTTTAGGTCGGTTGCGGAGCGCATAGATCCGCTATCTGCTGACCAGCAGATGTATGTGATGCACACGTGCCACGCTGCTCTAGTGCAGGCTACCTCCCAACCTCCTCCACCCACCCCAGTCGTTCCTCCACCTGCCCCCCTCCAGCCACCCTCCCTCCTCCCCCTCCTATTCAATACCAGCCACCTCCCCAGTTCCAGCAACCTCCCCAGTACCAGCCACCTTCCCAACTCCAGCCACCTCACCAACTCCAGTCACCTCACCAGCAACCTCCCCAGTACCAGCCACCTAACCCGTACAACACTCCTGCCTCTTACCAACCTCCTTCCCCGTTCCAATTCCCTACCATATCACCTGCTCCTCCAGTCCCTGTCCCACCCTCCACTCCACCACCCATCACCTGTTCTGCCTCCAACTTGTCCTCCCATTCTCTAAAGCCCCCGTCTCACATAGCGATCTCGCTAGCGACTCACTAGTTTTGTGACGCAGCAGCAAGCTCACCAGCGATATCGCTGTGTGTGACATTCAGCAACGATCAGCCCCCCTGCCGGGTATCGCTGATCGTCGCTGAAAGGCCAGGACATTTTTTTGATCGCTGGTCTCCCGCTGACAGGCACGCATCGCTGCGTGTGACAGGCGGGAGACCAACGATCCGCTGGTAACCAAGGTACACAGCGGGTTTCCAGGCGCAGAGCTGTGCCTAGAAACCCGCTGTGTACCTTGGATACCAGCGCCCTGAAGCAGGTAAGCTGGTAACCAAGGTACACAGCGGGTTTCCAGGCACCGCGCAGCGCCTGGAAACCCGATGTGTACCTTGGTTACCAGCTCCCTGCATCAGGGCGCTGGTATCCAACGTACACTGCGGGTAACTAAGCGATGTTACCCGCAGTGTCGCTTGTACTGATCGCTGCCTGAGCTGCCTGTTTGGTGATAATGTAGCGATACACCAGCGATCCTGACAAGTGCATATCGTTGTCGGGATCGCTGGTGTATCGCTATGTGAGACCCAGCCTTAACTCTTTCCACCCCTTCACCTCTTACTGTTCCTTCCCCACCACCATCCCAGTCCTCTCTCCACATTCCCAATGTCGAAGTGTCCCGCAGCCCCTCCAGTAGTATTTCCACCCCACACTATACACAGTTATAAATAATTTTTTACAAAAAATAAAGTTTTTTTGCAAAACAATAAATTTTATTACAAAATGTAAAATTTACAAACATTATATTAAAAAATATTTTTTTTTAATAAAAGTTACATTGGTTCATTCAAATTGTCTGTCATTTAATATAAGATGTAAAGTTAAAAATGTAGTGAAACAGGTAAAAACTTTTGGGTACACAAAAAAACACCAACATAACTTTGGTAAAAGGTACATAAATGTAACCTTTTTGCCAAAGTTGTGTCCCGGGTTGCGTAGTATCCAAAGTATTTCACCTTTTTTCCAAACTTATGTACATTGTTAGGTAATTTCCAACAAGGTACACATTTTTTGAAAAAAGTGAAATACTTTGGGTAAAAAAAAACAGCCAGGGACACAACTGTGGCCAAAAAGTTAAATACAGTAGAAAACACACAAGAAGGTAGACAAGTTTGCTTTTAAAGGTTTACTGTGGGTGCTGAAGGTACATGAGTTTTAACATAACAAAGCAATTTATCACACTCTGTCATCCTGCCAGTCTAGTCTACCCTTAGGTGACAAAGTATTGGGCAAAATGGTCCCTCATTCGTGACACCGCCAGTGTACTTCGATTGGTAATGTTATTGTAGTCTTGCAAGGTGGTATCTTCATAGTGGTCCTCAAGAGAAATCGGTTCCTTGCAGATAAAAAAATTGTGTAGGACCACGCACGCTTTTATAACGTCATCCACAGTCTCTGTCTTTAGGTTGATCACAGTCAATAGGACACGCCATTTGGCTGTCATAATCCCAAACGCGCATTCCACAATCCATCTGTCTCTTGTGAGGTGGTAGTTGAAAATGCGTTTTGTTTGTGTCAATCCTCTGCTGGAGTACGGTTTCAAGAGGTGTTCCGACAACTGGAAGGCTTCATCACCTACACATAGAAAAGGCATACGTGGCCCAGAGGTTTGAGTCAGCGGCCTAGGGGTGGGAACTAAAAAGTGTTTCCGTACAGTCTCTGACCCATAGCAGACAGTTTGAACACTTGTGAGTCATTGGACCGTCCATGAGCCCCAATGTCCACAGCAATGAATTTGTACTCCGCATCAGCAATAGCCATGAGGACGACCGAAAAATATTTTTTATAATTGAAGAACTCCGATCCGGTTCCTGCAGGCTTTAGAATGCGGATGTGTTTGCCGTCAACAGCGCCCAGGCAATTGGGAAACTAGCAGATCTGGAGAAACTGATCCGCTATTTCAATCCACAGGTCTGTAGTTGGCTCTGGAACAAATTCTCCAACCAAAGAGTCCCACAGAGCACGACAAGTGTATTTGATAATGCCAGAGATTGTTGAAATTCCCAGCCAATACTGGAAATGTAGCGATGACAGCGTTTCTCCTGTTGCCAGAAATCTGTAAACAAAACAAACTAAAAAAAAAAAAAATTCTTCAAAATCTCAGCATTACATAGCAGAACTCAGCTATAACAATTGGAGATACTATAAAAAAAAGGTTAAAAAATACCATAATTATATGTTGGGGGGATGGGAGGGTTGAGGGTGGTGGGGGGACATTTATGAGTATTATACCTGTCAAATAAGCGTCAAATAAGCTTGATACCTTCAAACCTGTATGACTTACTTTTTGGCAATGCTCTTTAAATCAATATTTTGAGTTTTACATCTGTCAAATAAGCTTGTTACTTCAAGACTTGTATGATTATCTTTTATTGTAATACTCTTTAAATCAATAAAACATGTTGGAAAAAAAAAATACCAGCAACAACATTCCAGTTACAAGTGTGCTCAAGCGAGCAGATCCAATACATATAGCTTACCTTATAGTGACCATCAGACGCTCCGCCGGAGAAATTGAGAAGCGACAATAGGTGTCGGATCTTCGGATTTGGTCTCCAATATGCTCCACCAAGATATCAAAATTTTCTTTCTTCACCTGAAGGTATGCAAAAAATTTCTCCGGATTTTCTCTCAGCTCCATGCACAGTGTTGAATACACACCACGAGTTAGTCTCTGGGCTGTGATGAGGTGGATCCACACACGGCGTCGTCATTGGCGCTGACGCATAATGCGCAGACGTCTCGCTCTCTCCTTCTCCAGAACTATCACCTTCAAGCGATTCGCCTCCGCTGTAAAATCCACCAGATTCTTCAATATATTGCCAATAATAACATTCATCTTCTCTCCAACCTGTACTTGCTCCTATACAACCTGTCAAAGATGGGCTGTAGAAACAGTGTATATATAGGATTACAGTAGCCAATCACGTTTTAGGGGCGTTTGTAAAAAACCGGATCCGTCGTAATCCGGCGAAAAACGGATAAAAAAACCGGATGAAACGGATCCGGTTTTTGGTCGGATGCCCGAGATGGATCCGGCGAAAAAACCGGATCCGTCTCATTCGGTTTTACATACTCTTTGCCGGATCCGGCGCGACGCCGGAAGGCGACAACAGGCGCAAAACGGATGTGTGAAAGAGGCCACACGGATGTGTGAAAGAGGCCCAGATGGGCTGGGCTAATAGTTGGCTCATGGCAGGAGCTAAGGATGGTTTTGTCCATTAGACTACTTGCTGATCGTTTGAATATAGGATAGCGGTGTTCTGAGACCATATTCGATGGTAGCCTGGGGGATGCAGGGTTGTAAGATTGTTTGCATGCTGAATAATGACAAAAAACATGGCGCCAATAGTTTAGCTGCAGGAAATCTGATGACAGGTTCTCTAATTATAATTCATTCTATATAATATTCATGCCATAATGATATGTCTGTACATAATAGACAAAGAGATGAATTGTAAAAGCACATGTTTAAAAAACGGCCTGGTAAAAAAGCATGTCCGTCTCCTCAATCCAACTATTGTGATATGCATTTATGGTGGATGAGCTGTGCGGCCTGCCTGTTTAAATAATCTTTCCTTTTCATGAAGGCCTCAGAGTGTGTCAAGCACCAGTGACAAGGGAGCTTTGATGGGAACAATTCATATTCTGTCTTCGACTCTTTCCACCACGCTGCCCCCTCATATCACCCTGCTCCAGCGAGTTCCCTTGTGCAAAAAAAAAAAAAACCCTCTTAAGAACAATAAGCCACCAGGCAGCACCGAACTATTTCATTTAATGACCTATTCTACAGCAGAACACGTCCATACTGTTCAGCGTTTGTATGTATGGAGAGAGCCTGAGGTTCAGAGGAAATAGTCATGGAGCACATTTTACTTCCTTTGGGAATAGAAAATTGATTTTCAAAGTTGAAAGGCCTCATGGAATGGGTAACAGCTTCAGCACTAATGGTTATGCTTTGTAAAACAGCTAATACAATTTTTCTAAATATTTTCAAAATCAATTCATGGTTTTCATCATGCCCACAAAAGATACTCATACATTAGCTATTATTTCTGTAGCCAAGATCTTACAAACACAATACAGAAAGCATATACGAATATTGTATACCTGTCCATTATGATGTATCATCACAGATTTTTTTTTGTGTTTTTTAGCTTGACAAATTTTCTATCATATGTCAATTTTGTCCTTAAAGAAGTTGTCCAGTACTTAGACAACTTCTTCTCATACCCCTCACTTGGCTGCCATAAAATAAATACTCGCCTCCCGTGCTGGCGCCGTTGCGTCAGCAGTCGCTTTCCTGGGGCTCCCATGCTGTTGCTGTGACACCGGCGCCCAACCAGCACTGACGTTACTGTCCTCGAGTTAGGACAAATCAAAAACGAAGGGGAAGTCCGGGCTGCAGCTGCGTAACAACACCACACAAGAGCCCCAGGGAGATAGAGTGCCGACGCCACGGCAATGGCGCCAGCACAGGAGGAGAGTATAGGCTTTATTATTTTATGTGGGACAAACAGTTTGATCAAAAAGGGATTGTCCTAGTAGTGAACACCCTTTTAAGGATAATGTCCCACGATCAGTTTTTGTTGCGTTTTTGACACTGCGTATTTTTGTTTTTATTGCTTTTACTGTGGCAGAAAAGAATCAAAGACATGTAATCCACACCAACATATCAAAGTTTTGCCAAAGCCAAAAAACAGGAAGTGACAAAAACAAAGCAACTTTAAATAAAGCATGACATACTAACAAGCTACAAAAATCGCAGCGTCAAAAACGCAATAAAAGCAAATGTTGCAATAAAAACTACAAGTAGCCCAATTTATAGGTGCAGAAATTCTGCAACATCAAAAACTCAACAAAATCTCATTGTGTGAACGTAGTCTAAAGGAATTTTTCGGTTTCAGAAAACGCCTCTTCCCTGGCTGAAGCGGTTAATACACCTTTTTAATGAATTGATAAAAAAAAAAAATAGCACCTGAGGAGTGAAAATACAGCTTGTTGCATTGCCCACAATCTGTGTTGGAACCAATCAACGAGTATACTCGCTCATCACTACTTGTGATATTTGTTATGGGTCAAATAAGTGCTTTGGCAGTTTTTATGTATAGACACTTATTTTTGTATACAATTGAATACTTATTCATGTGTACGGTTAAATATAGATTATAAATAGTATAGTTTATGTGATCTATACTTACTGTCTCTGGGGTTCCCACTTTAGCTCACCCACCTACCTTTTAGCCCTGGCCTGTATTGCTGGAACTACCTGAATTTATTTGATGTTTTTTTTAGAATTTGTATGTAATCAAGATTATTAATTTTTTAGTTACCATATTTGTAATGCTTCATTTTTTGTTAAAAATTATAGTAAACACCTTCGGCACTCAGAAATGATACTTCTGTAGAGTTTCCATATGATTGAAACAATCTTTATTCACAGCCAACACAGAACACGGACAAGACAAAATTTTCCAACGTTTCGGCTCTCTGGCCTTTATCAACTATGTCTGTTCCTGGGTAAATCGGCGTTAGCGGTACACTTGCAGTCTGGTGCAGAATGGCATGTTGTGGCGCATTTTTTCTTTTTGGCTATGTCAATAGGAACAACAGTATCTAGATGATTTTAAGAAAAAATTCTACTTGTTTAACCTCTTCACAACCCTGGGGTTTTCTGGGTTTTTTTTGCTCCTTCTTCCCAGACCCATAACTTTTTTATTTTTCGGTCAATATGGCCGTATGAGGAATTTTTTTTGCAGGACGAGTTGTACTTTTGAATGACACCATTGATGTTACCATGTCGTGTACTAGAAAACGGGAAAAAAAAATTCAAAGTGCGGTGAAATTGCAAAAAAAATTGATTTTCAATTTTTTTTTTTTACCAAGTTCACTAAATGCTAAAACTGCCCTGCCAGTATGATTCTCCAGGCCATTATTATTTTTTCACAGATACCAAACACGATAAGTTCTTTTTCGTTATAAAAAAAAATCTAAGTTTCAAAAAAAAAAAAAAAGTGGTGCCATTTTCCGAGACCCGTAGTGTCTCAATATTTTGGGATCTGGGGCCAGGCGAGGGCTTATTTTTTGTGCGCAGAGCTGATGTTTTTATTAATATAATTTTGGGATAGATACGATGTTTGATCGTCTGTTATAGCAATGTTGATTCGCCAAAAAAAAAAAAAAAAAAGCAATTCTGACTTTTTTTCTTGTTATACCATTTACCGATTGGATGAATTCTTTTTATATTTTGATAGATCGGGCGTTTCTGAACGTGTTGACACCAAATAAGTGCATTTTTTGTTGTTGTTTTATTTTTTTAATGGGGCAAAAGGGGGTGTTTTTTAAATATTTTTAAATATATTTTCTTTTCACTTTTCATTTGCTTCAATAGTCTCCATGGGAAACTATGAGCTGTGATTGTCCGACGCCTGTGCTTTGTGTAGCTAAAAAGATCACGTGCTATGAGCGTTGGCCACAAAGTGGCGCTCACAGCAGATTGACAATGAGAACCCCAGGGGTCTTGTGCAAACCCCAGGTTGTCATGCCAACCTATCGGCGCCCCAAAGTCATGTGACACGCTTCTGGCACGGCCATTTTAAATGCTGCTGTCGAAGATTGACAGCAGCATTTAACATGTTAATAGCACTTTGACCGACAGATAACTCTTCAATGAATCAGCCTCTAGTTCTTCCCTAACTCTCCCATCTAAGCAGGAGAAGACCGCTTCTACTGGGAAGTTTCTATCTCAGCAATGGGAAAATCGGTCTTCACTGAATACAAATTTTACCTGTGAATCGAGGAGTCAGCCCAGGTAGAGAAAGAAGATGTCTCCGATAAGATATAATACAAAGTTTCTTGGTGTCACATGTGGTATTGAGTTACAGAACAAAAATGAAATCTAAAGCCATTAAAATTACTACAGGATAAGAAATATTAAGGTATATTTTGAACAATTGCTTTAGTATAACGTTAGGTCTCCTGCTGAAACACCACGACTTAACCACTAACAGAGCAGGTGGATATATACTTACAGGCACATTTTTAGATTACTTAATTATGCGTCTTACCTTCAGGCGGTGGAGGAGGGAACTCCTCTAAATCTGGGTTTTCCAGACTTCCCATGCTCCCAGGCTTTTTCTTTCAGCATAAAATGCCATCCTGTAGTGAATACACAGAGTGATGTCACATACATATTATAGTAACAGCGTGTGCATAAGATTATGAAACCATTCTTCAAAATAACTTGGAATGACAAACAGGCTAATGAAATTAAAAGGAATTAAAAAAAAATCTGACATGACTCATATGACACTTCCAAGATTCTGTGGAGTTATTAGGAGAACTATGTACCGTAATTAAAGGGGTGGATCCATTTCACAATTTCCATGCCCAAAGGGCTGCAGACCTGTAAAATAACAAGCAGTTACTGACCATTCCCCAGGTCCAGCACAGCTCCTCTGCTGCAGCTTTAGTCTTTGTTGATAGGCTGCAGCGGTGATGTCACGTCTAAGGTGATGCAGATGGAGATGGCAAGAGTCGCTGAGCTCAGTGATGGCCTGCATTGGTGACATAGGCTGTAATGTCACGTCACCACTGCAGTCTGTCAACAAAGAACAGAGAGGCAGCGCTTCACCTGGGGATGTAGACAGCTCTAGTTTATAAATCTGCAACCCTAGAACTACAAAAATGTAAAAACACAAGACACTCAGATTCAGTTACATTCTGAATTCAGTAGCACACAGAAAAACCTTGTGTCAGCCTACTTATTGAGAGGTTGGGAAATTTAAAGGGGTATTCCCATCTACAAGACCATACCCAATATGTAGTAGGTGCAATAATAATAATATTAGCAAATACCTCCAATTAGAAATGGAGAATAGTTCTTCTGTTTTGCGATGTCGCTTACCTCATGTGTAGGCATTGCAGTAGCTTAGGTATCCATGGTTATGACCACTAACAACTAACTCACTATATGCTAAGATACTGCTATGCCTTATAAACTGGGAAAGCGACATAGCTTATCTGAAGAACTATACTAGATTTCTAATTGGAGGTATTTGCTAATACAATTACACCTACTACATATTGGTATAGGAGCTTGGATATAGGAATACCCCTTTAAACAGCACAAATAAAACAAAGAATTATAAGACTACGAGTTCCGTTACACATAGCAACTCACCAGCGATCCCGACAACGATATGCACTTGTCAGGATCGCTGGTGTGTCGCTACATGATCGCTGCTGGGGCAGCGATCAGGACAGCGACTATGGGGTAACAAGCTACGCACGTCGCTTAGTTACCCGCAGTGTACCTTAGATACCAGCGCGCTGGTGCAGGGAGCTGGTAACCAATGTACACTTCGGGTTTTCAGGCGCCGCTCGGCGCTTAGTAACCCGCTGTGTACCTTGGTTACCAGCTCCCCTGCACAAGCGCGCTGGTATCTAATGTACACATCGGGTTTCCAGGCGCCGACTGGTGCCTGGAAACTCGATGTTTAGCTTGGTTACCAGCTCCAGCTTGCTTATCGCTGGTCTGCCGCCTGTCACACACAGCGATTCGCGCTGGCCAGCGGGAGACCAGCGATCAAAAAAATGGTCCACGGCATTCAGCGACGATCAGCGACAACCAGCAGGGGGGCTGATCGTCGCTGAGTGTCACACTAAGGCTTCTTTCACACCTCCGATGTGTGACGTCCGCCGAAGTGTGAAAATGGCGGATCCGTCAGAAAAGTGTAAAAACGGATGTAAAAGTGATCAGTTTTCTGACGGATCCGCCAAGAAGATTTCACCCGGAAATGAAGAAAATTTTGTTCCGGAAATGCAAGTCCGGACGAGAGAGAGAGAGAGAGAGAGAGAGAGAGAGAGAGAGAGAGAGGAGAGAGAGAGAGAGAGAGAGAGAGAGGAAGAGAGCCCAGACAGTGTTTTCTGCATTTTCAATGGTTTTCTATGGAGGCGACGGATCCACAGGCGGATTTCGTCAAAAACGGATGCCAGCGGATCCGCCGCCCATAGGCGGCCATTATACAAAATGGCGGACCAAAAAAATGTTGCATTGGACGTTTTTCTGTAATGACGGACGCCAATTTTTTGGCGGATCCGTCAAAAAACTGACCTAACGGACGACCATCCGTCAAAATACGTCACTAATGCAAGTCAATGGGAAAAAAACGGATCCGCCAAAAAATGGCGGATCCGTTTTTCACATTTTGACTGACATCGCACGACTGAAGTGTGAAAGAGGCCTAAGCGAGATCGCTGGCTAGGTTGCTGCTACGTCACAAAATCGGTGACGTTTCAGCGATCTCGCTAGTGATCTCGCTATGTGTAACGGGGCCTTAACACTGGGGACTTAAATTTGTCAGTTTATTGCTGGGGAATTTTAATTGCAGATTTCACACTTTGCACTGGAGAAGGTGATATGTGGGGCAAATACTAAGCGCACAGCTCGAACACTACCCTCTATTCACATGGCCTGGAAATGCCGGGCAGACACAGGCAGCAAATGGCCTTTGGGCAAGATGTATATCCTCCCCAATCAGGCCTCTCCTATGTATCCCCATGAATCTATGAAATATACTCTTACATACATATATAAATTACTCATTTATATGCATTAAGCATATACAGTATATACTCCGTATCCATGCAGAACTGGACAGTCTTAAATGTATGTAAAAAATAAGTAAAATAAGCAGTAACCTTTTGCCTATTTAAAAAAAAAAAAATTAAAAATCCACAGACTAGAGGTAACAATTTTTCTTACATAGTGAACACCATAAAAATTAAATCCACACAAAAAAAATGGGGAATTTTTCTTCCATTACATCCAACAATAAATTGCATTCAGTTTTTCAATAAATTCGATGGCAAGTAAAATGTTACTATGGAAAACCACTCATCCCCCAAAAACGAAGATTTGACTTTTGGAAGGTGGGGATAATATGGTAAAACAAGAAAACAAAACAGGCTTTATTCTTTTTTCAAACGGTTAATTAATCCCTCAACAAATATAAATGCTGGCTCTCTGGCAACCTACAAAAATAAACCAGCCAGTGTAATCTTGTAATGGCCTAATGGGATCCATGTCCTGATACCTTCGCTGCTTCCAGTTCACCTCATTTGCCACCATAATCTTCAAGTAATGGTACAGCACTGATTTTACATGTATAACTATGCTGACTTTTTGTCAGTAACCATTTCATTTTATTCACAAATGTCACAATTTGGCGGTCTGCGGTCAGATAGCGGCTTTTGGCCAAGGCTGGACAACCCTTTTGGAAGGTGCTACAGTATTTGAGGATCTGTAAGTGGCAGCTTTACAAAATATTTTCAATTGAAACATTTTCCCAACTCAGCCCAAGAAGTAGAAATAGCTCTGAGGGAGTGGGCTTCAAACCCCAAAGGATGAACTTTATTTGTGACCGGGTAGGAATGACTAACAGCCCTATAAATCGTCGATCCACAAATCCGGAAACACCAAAGAGAGGAACAATGCAAGCCATTAAAAATTGTTCTACAAATCGTTATGTAATACATAGAGGCAACACAGTAATGAAAGACTGGGGGACAACTACCAAAGGATATAAACCATAATAAGCATCTTGCCAAATAGTTAGAATATTCATTTTCTAAACAGAATATGGACAACCAAGACCAATAGTTTGTTATGATAGTAGAGATAGCACAGAAATTAATAATTTAACCTAGAATTATACCCAAGTAGGTTTCCTATATACCAAACCAGTCACATGTAAGTGATAAAAAGTAAAGTGCTCTATAGTGCTGTGCCTAAGTAGACCTTCTGAAGAATTCACATAGATGGCACCCAAGAGATTCCAGCAGTAGTGGCAAGGTGTTGGCAGTGCACACGACGTGTGTTTCACAGAAAATGCTTCGTCCAGGGGTCTATAAGATGAAACAACCCCTTTTAAAGAAGATACCGGCCTAAGTTAGTAGTATCACATATTTCAATTCTAAGGGAAGCTTTTACATAATTTCTGTCAAAGCAGACTACAACTATACATAAAAAAGGACTATAAAACCATGCAGGTATATATGTCTGGATATGTCAGCGTGCGTTCCGTCAGGGCTTTATAAGATACAGACAGTTATGAGTAGAGTCATGTCAAGACAACCAGCAAGGAAATTTACATTTACATCCCTTTCACTGTTCTTAAACACAGGTTTGAGCACGTTTTATAGACAATTAATGAGTGTTGTCTTAACTATCTTTTGCCTTATACTTTTACAGCTATAAACAAACTTAGAAAACAGATGTTTCCTAAAATTACAGGCACTCACATATCTCCACAGACTAAATAAAAAAAAAAAAACAACAACACTGTTTTGCACACAGGGAATGTGCTAAACAGATGGTTGAAAAAAAGGCTGTTCCCCCACCGAAGAATGAAGCTGGCTTTAATATATAATTGAAAACTTCCTTGGTATTTTACAGCATTTAAGCCATTTGGCGAAAAAGTATCAGTTGAAATGAGGCCAAATCAACCGTACATCAGATCATTAGTGCAAAAAAATTAGATCTGGGAAGTTCTTATCAGTGTAGATGTCAGGGGCTTGTAATGAGCTACTCTGTCCTCCGGGACATTTAACAGTTTGGGCAGGGTACTGCCACCATACAGCCCCCCTAAACACTTTTGATCGTTATGGGCCAAATAATGGTTCTGCTGACAACTATCTCCCCATACTTTTCCATGCACAGGAGCACGCAGCTGGCAGAGCACTCTATCAGAGATCCACGACGGGACATCTCTGGCCGAGAGCAATAGGATCAGCAGTCCAAAATCGGACATGCCAGATTCTTATGCCATCCAAAATGATCATCATACCATCTGTGTGACTGGCTACTTATACCAGTATTCTACACTAGTGCTGACTTCGCCTTTGTAATGGGGGTCTGCTGCGTCCTGTAGTGCATTAGTATTGTGACCTTGTGTTAAATACTGCTGCATTTTTTTCTGTGATAGATATATATCTATCATGTCTTTTTTGGTAACTGGTGATGTAAATATTAGGCAAAAACCTGATTAAATAAAAGTAAAGCACAAAACTGCCAAAAGCGTTGGTAACTATTGTGTATACAATTTACACAGCCATAAATAACTCTGTACTTACTAGAATTAGTGAACATGGTGAGAAAGCATGAAAACCCTCTAAGCTTTTAATATTGGGATACAAAGTGGATAGCAAAGTGGATGAGATCTAGAATTAATGTATCCACAACAATTAGTGGTTCACAAAACAATGTTGCAATTTTAGGGCTGTGTTCCATAAATCACATCCAATGCTATTTTAAGCACATAAATATAGAATAGACATTTGGGGAAAAGATGTGCCAACAGATATAAAATAAGGGTTCTTGGATTAGACAGTGTGAACAGTTCTTCCCTGAAGCACAAGTAATTGCATAGTAATCTAACAGACGATGAAGTATAAACACAATAATCTACTTTTATGTTACTAGATAATGAACACTCCCAAATTATAAACAATGAAAAGGGGAAAAAACTGTCCCAGAGCACTGGCAAAAAGCTAAGTTGATAAACCGACTCAAACATTTTTTTACGCATATAAAGATGTATTTCATGAAATGTGACATATGTTTCCCAATTTTTCCACTTATTAAATTAAGTAGCTGGAAAAATTACATACAAGAAAAATTTTGCTTGAGCAAGCTATAAACTTGCACATCCAGCCAACTTAGGGACGTCATTTGGAAAAATACACCCTCTCCTTAGGGAACCTCGCCCATCCAAATGTTTTTTGCTTGCAAATACTATAGAAGAATGTAAGTTCACAACATCCATGTTTCAATATCTTCTTTATAAAATTGCTTTTGGTATAGATTAGTATCGGTACTGTAAGGAAAACATACAAGAGGAGAGTCGGGAGACACGGATATCCCCCTGCCGTCACCAATCTGTGATGCAGCTTACACAGTCCCAGCTCTCTGGTGCCTCCCTTACCCTCAGGTCAATCAGGGAACCGCACCTAGGATAAGTAGTCACCAGAGAGGCTGCCCTGTCACGTACTGGTTATCGAGGAGCTCTGCAGTGAGGGCAGTATATATATCACCAGTCCAGGCCGGGAATATATATATAAACCTCCAGTCCGTCACTGCCAGGAGCCCCCCATAACACCAGAATGGTATACTGCCACCAGTTCCATTTACCACAGCAAGTCTTCGGCCGGGATCACACATGCGACGAAGTCGTCCAACACTCGCATGTGAAATCCCAGCTCTGGCGCCGGCACTCGGGAGTGGAGCGAGCAGCTGCATAGAACTACATGCAGCCGTGCACTCCACTCCCGAGTGCCGGCGCCAGAGCTGGGATTTCACATGCGAGTGTCGGACGACTTCGTCGCATGTGTGATCCCGGCCTTCCAGGTCTTGAAGCAACAAAACAGCCCCAGATCACACGACCACCATATTTTAATTTTACTGTTGATCTGATGTTCCTTTTCTGAAATGCTGTGTTACACCTTCCAAAAAGTTCAACTTTTGTCTCGTTAGTCCACAGAGTGTTCTCTCAAAAGTTTTGGGAATCATCAAGATGTTTTCTTACAAAACTGAGACGAGCCTTTATATTCTTATTGCTTAGCAGTGGCTTTCGTCTTGGAATATTGCCATGCAGGTCATTTTTGCCCAGTCTCTTTCTTATTGTGGAGTCATAAACACTGACTAACTGAGACAAGTGAGGCCTGCAGTTCCTTGGATGTTATTGTGGGGACTTTTGTGACCTCTTTGATGAGTCATTGCTGCACTCCTGGGGTAATTTTGGTCGGCTAGCCACTTCTGGGAAAGTTTACCACTGTTCCAGGTTTTCCAAATTTGTGGATAATGGTCCTCATTGTGCTTTCTGGAGTCCCAAAGCTTGAGAAATGGCTTTATAACCTTTTCCAGAATAATAGATCTCAATTACTTTGTTTCTCAATTATTCCAGAATTTTCTTTGGATAGTGACATGATGTCCAGCTTTTGAGGATCTTTTGGTCTACTTCAGCAGGTATGGCAGTAATCAGGCATGTGTGTGGCTAGGTAATTTGAACTCAGCTTCCCAAATATGTGATAAACCACACTTAAATTATGTTTTAAGAGAGGGGGGTAGGGCAATGACTTTTTCACAGGTTTGGATTTCTTTTTGATTTGTCTGGTGATCTGAAATATAAGCGTGACAAACACACAAAAGAATAGGAAATCAGGAAGGGGGCAAACACTTTTTCACACAACTGTGTTAAGAGAATAAAAACTTTGATGGGAGTGTTTCTTTAAGTTCACGTTCGTTATAAATGACCGAATGGAGGCAGGAACAGAGCAAACCAAGAGGGACCGATACTGAAAGTGACTGACGGAGCCAGAAACAGAGACAAAATGATTGGCTGTTATAATCATGTGCGTTGTAGACGTGGCTTCAGAACTGCAGCCCATCTTACAAAGACTGGGGCAGATATGTAAAGGCAAACATCAACCTGCGAAGGGTGAGCACTGGGGTGTTTATTATGTTCTACCTTTGAAGTCGGGCCTGTGCACACGTTGCAGATTTGCCTGCGGATTTTTCCGCGCCGAATCCGCACCTCTTGGCAGAAAACGCATGTCCTTTTTTGACGCGGTTTTTCATGCTTTTTTCTCATGCGTTTTTGACAGCTAAATAAAGATATGTTATTTAACAAAAAAAAAAAAAAAAAAATTTGTGATGTCATTTCTTGTCCAACCTCCTCTTTTACATTTGTCCAACCCACACTCCATTACACACACACACAGATATAGATAGATACTAATAGATAATACCATAGATAGATAGATTAGATAATAGATATAAGATAGATAAAAAGTTCATAGGAGTCGTGCATCGCCACGAGGATCGTCGCGATTGCACATTCTGACTTCTCGCAGCTGAGTTGCTGTTACTTTGTGTTTGGTGGTGAGGGAGTTAATTTTACCTAGCTCTTTGCTAAGACTAGGTCCAGCTCGCCCGGCTGCTTTTGATTATTTACTAATTAGCTTCCTTTATATTCCTGCCAGTCTGTGTGTTAGATGCCGGTGAAAGCATTCATACAGACTGCAGATAGGATCGGTTCTGAGAAGACTTAAGCTAAGAGTTCATTTGTTGTTTCTCCTCACCTTGCTTATAGTTTATCTCCTAGACCTTTGGTGTTCCCTCTGTGTTTATATGTTGTATGCAAGACAGTATTTACTTTATCCCCTGTCTGTCTCGTTTGTCTTTACTGTTGGTTAACCTTTACCTGTCCATTCCCTATGGTGGTAATCAGGGTCCTTCTGAGGACTAGATTACAGTGGTCAGGGATTTATAGGAGACAGGGTTTACGCTGGCGGCCTGGACCTCTGTACCATTAACAGTACCTCCAGGTAGAGGGACTAGTCAGGACCCCAGTTTAGGGTCAGCATAGACCCCGGTCCACCTCTAGCCAGAGACAGCGTGAAAAGGATTCAGTATTGACCCACAGGATATTATGTCAGGTAATACTATGCTATATATACATGTTAATGTTATCTATTTATATGTTATATAGAATGTTGTCCCACTTGATAGATTACTGACATTATTTATATATATATCTGCTAGACAGCGTGACATTTTCACCGGCCATACTAAAGATTCTCCCCAGCTACCATGGATCCAGTGGCCCAGATTGCCCTGCAGTTGCAGAAGTTGTCCTTGGAGCTTGCGGACATTAAGTCCAAGGTTTTGTCCCCCCCGGAGCAAACCAGGTCTGAACCTAAGGTTGCTCTCCCAGACAGGTTCACTGGTGGGCGGGACAAATTTTTTACCTTCCGGGAGGCATGTAAATTATACTTTCGGCTGCGGCCTCGGTCATCGGGGAGTGAAGAGCAGAGGGTGGGAATTGTCATCTCGCTCTTACAAGGGGACCCTCAATCCTGGGCGTTCTCTCTTCCCCCGGGTTCCCGGTCCTCCAGTCAGTAGATCGATTTTTTGCTGCCCTGGGTCTGGTGTATGATGACCCGGATCGGGTCTCCCTTGCTGAAACGAAGTTACGTAGGATACAGCAGGGAGATCGTCCGGCACAGGAATTTTCTTCTGAGTTCCGTAGATGGGCCACAGATACTCAGTGGAATGACCCAGCTCTTAGGAGCCAGTTTTGTCAAGGGTTGTCTGACAAATTAAAAGATGTTTTGGCTCAGTATGATTCTCCTCCGTCACTGGAGGCTGCTATGGCCCTTGCTATTCGCATTGATAGACGGCTTCGGGGAAGGTGCGAGGTAACTCCGCCCCCTGTTATGACTCCACCCACTACTAAAGTCCCTTATATTGAGGTTCCCCTGGCTTGTTCTGAGGAACCTATGCAGTTGGGAGGGACATCATTTTGTAGGAGGGAATCAGCGGTGCGCCGCAAGACAAGAAGGTGTTTCTTCTGCGGGAGAGAGGGACATTTTGTTGGGGGGTGTCCCTTCCGTGCCTCATTGAGCAAAAAAGTCACCGAAAAACTGTTAATCCCAGGTTGTGTGGTGGACAACAACCTGGGAGTAGGTATTTCGTCCCCAGGTCCGTCTCAATTTCTCGTGCCTGCGGAGGTGGTGGTTGGTGCGAGAGTTGAGAGGATTTCTGTTCTTCTTGATAGTGGGTCTGGGGCTAATATGGTGGACGCTCGGTTTGCCCAGGTGCAAGGTATGCAACTGAGTGTATTGGCTAAACCGATCCCTATACTTTCTATTGACGCCAGACCTCTCGGTCAAGGTAGCTTTGTACAAGCTGTTCATAACATAGACCTTCGAGTAGGGGCAATACATAAAGAACAGTTGTCTTGTTATGTGTTGGAGGGTCTTCCTACTCCTATTGTGTTGGGACTTCCTTGGTTGGCTAAACATAACCCAGTGATTGATTGGCAATCCAGAGAGATAAGCCAGTGGGGTGAATTTTGCAAGAATAACTTCATGAGCACGGTCATCAGTGCGGTCGTGCCTAGGACCTTGCCTCCTTTTCTGGAGGACTTGGGGGATGTGTTCTCAGAGGAGGGGTGTCAAGAGTTGCCTCCTCATCGCGCGTATGACTGCTCAATAAAATTGCCGCCTGATGCCTTATCTCGTAGTTTCCCAGGGCCGGAAAGACGGATGACCCGGTTCCTATCTTACAGGAGGGAGTGGTAGTGTCGGCTGTATGCTCTGAGCTTGAGGAGGAGGTATTGGAGGCTCAGGGGACGCCCCTGTAGGACCTTCAGGGAAACGGTTTGTTCCTAATCAGTTAAGACAAAAAGTTATCGAGGCACATCATAATTCTGTTTTAGCAGGACATCCAGGGAGTAAAGCAACTGTGGATCTCCTTTCTCGCCGGTTTTGGTGGCCTAACTTAAATAAAGAGGTAATAACTTTTGTCGCGTCATGTGGAGTTTGTGCTCGCTCTAAGACCCCACATACCCGTCCGTCTGGGGTTCCTGAGGAGGAACGATTCTCATCGTCACTTGCTTCAGTTTGGAGAGGAGTGCTGAATGGTCTGAGTGCTATGGGGAACCGTTTCAAGCGGAGGGCTGATAGGAGGAGAGTGTCTGGTCCGGACCTAAGTGTGAACGATCTGGTGTGGTTGTCTACCAAGAATATAAAACTCAAGGTTCCCTCCTGGAAACTGGGTCCCAGGTTCATCGGTCCATACAGGATCAGTTCTATAGTTAATCCTGTGGCATTTCGTCTGGACCTCCCTCCTATGTTTAAAATCCATAAAGTGTTCCACAAATCGTTGCTTAAAAGGTACGTGGCGCCAGTTATACCGTCGCCTCTGCCCCCCTCCGGTGGTGGTCAATGGTAGCTTGGAGTTTCAGGTGTTGAAGATCATTTACTCACGTCTGAATCGTCGGTCCCTTCAGTACCTGGTTCATTGGAAGGGGTATGGTCCTGAGGAGAGGACGTGGGTCCCTGCGTCGGAGGTTAACGCAGATCGATTGGTTCGGACCTTCCACACAACTTACCCGGGCAGACCTGGCCCTGAGGGTCCAGAGGCCCCTCGTAGAAGGGGGGGTACTGTCATGGGTGCATCGCCACGAGGATCGTCGCGATTGCACATTCTGACTTCTCGCAGCTGAGTTGCTGTTACTTTGTGTTTGGTGGTGAGGGAGTTAATTTTACCTAGCTCTTTGCTAAGACTAGGTCCAGCCTCGCCCGGCTGCTTTTGATTATTTACTAATTAGCTTCCTTTATATTCCTGCCAGTCTGTGTGTTAGATGCCGGTGAAAGCATTCATACAGACTGCAGATAGGATCGGTTCTGAGAAGACTTAAGCTAAGAGTTCATTTGTTGTTTCTCCTCACCTTGCTTATAGTTTATCTCCTAGACCTTTGGTGTTCCCTCTGTGTTTATATGTTGTATGCAAGACAGTATTTACTTTATCCCCCGTCTGTCTCGTTTGTCTTTACTGTTGGTTAACCTTTACCTGTCCATTCCCTATGGTGGTAATCAGGGTCCTTCTGAGGACTAGATTACAGTGGTCAGGGATTTATAGGAGACAGGGTTTACGCTGGCGGCCTGGACCTCTGTACCATTAACAGTACCTCCAGGTAGAGGGACTAGTCAGGACCCCAGTTTAGGGTCAGCATAGACCCCGGTCCACCTCTAGCCAGAGACAGCGTGAAAAGGATTCAGTATTGACCCACAGGATATTATGTCAGGTAATACTATGCTATATATACATGTTAATGTTATCTATTTATATGTTATATAGAATGTTGTCCCACTTGATAGATTACTGACATTATTTATATATATATCTGCTAGACAGCGTGACAGATAGATAGAAAATACATAGATAGATGGATAATAGATAGTTAGAAATATATGTAGAAAGATAGATACAGTCATGGCCAAAAGTTTTGAGAATGACACAAATATTATATTTTCACATGATCTGCTGCCCTCTGGTTTTTATGTGTGTTTGACAGATGTTTTTATCACTGACAGAAATATAATTGCAAACATATGAGTAACAAAAGCTTATATTGACAGTTAGAATGAGTTAATGCAGCAAGTCAATATTTCCAGTGTTGACCCTTCTTCTTCAGGACCTCTGCAATTCTCCCTGGCATGCTCTCAATCAACTTCTGGACCAAATCCTGACTGATAGCAGTCCATTTTGCACAATCAATGCTTTCATTTTGTCAGAATTTTTAGGTTTTTGTTTGTCCACCCGTCTCTTGATGATTGACCACAAGTTGTCAATGGGATTAAGATCTGGGGAGTTTCCAGGCCATGGACCCAAAATCTCTATGTTTTGTTCCCTGAGCCATTTAGTTATCACCTTGCTTTATGGCAAGGTGCTCCATCATGCTGGAAAAGGCATTGTTGATCGCCAAACTGCTCTTGGAGGGTTGGGAGAAGTTGCTCTTGGAGGACATTCTGGTACCATTCTTTATTCATGGCTGTGTTTTTAGGCAAGACTGTGAGAGAGCCGATTCCCTTGGCTGCGAAGCAACCCCACATATGAATGGTTTCAGGATGCTTAACAGTTGGCATGAGACAAGACTGGTGGTAGCGCTCACCTTGTCTTATCCGAATGAGGCGTTTTCCTGATGTCCCAAACAATCGAAAAGGGGATTCATCAGAGAAAATAACTTTACCCCAGTCCTCAGCAGTCCACTGCCTGTACATTTTGCAGAATATCAGTCTGTCCATGATGTTTTTTCTGGAGAGAAGTGGCTTCTTTGCTGCCCTCCTTGAGACCAGGCCTTGCTCCAAGAGTCTCCGCCTCACAGTGCGTGCAGATGCACTCACACCTGCCTGCTGCCATTCCTGAGCTCCCCCACAAGTGACCCCATTTTGGAAACTAGACCCCCTAAGGAACTTATCTAGATGCATAGTGAGCACTTTGAACCCCCAGGTACTTCACAAATTGATCCGTAAAAAAAAGAAAGTACTTTTTTTTCACAAAAATTTTCTTTTAGCCTCAGTTTTTTCATTTTCACATGGGCAACAGTATAAATTGGATCCTAAAATTTGTTGGGCAATTTCTCCTGAGTACACAGATACCTCATATGTGGTCATAAACCACTGGGCGCACGGCAGGGCTCAGAAGGGAAGGAGCGCCATTTGACTTTTTGAATGGAAAATATGCTGGAATATTTAGCGGTTGCCATGTCGCATTTGGAGAGTTCCTGTGTGCCTAAACATTGGAGCTTCCCCACAAGTGACCCCATTTTGGAAACTAGACCCCCTAAGGAACTTATCTAGATGCACAGTGAGCACTTTGAACCCCCAGGCGCCTCACAACTTGATCCGTAAAAAAAGAAAGTACTTTTTTTTCACAAAAATTTTCTTTTAGCCTCAGTTTTTTTCATTTTCACATGGGCAACAGTATAAATTGGATCCTAAAATTTGTTGGGCAATTTCTCCTGAGTACACAGATACCTCATATGTGATCATAAACCACTGTTTGGGCGCACGGCAGGGCTCAGAAGGGAAGGAGCGCCATTTGACCTTTTGAATGGAAAATATGCTGGAATATTTAGCGGTTGCCATTTGGAGAGTTCCTGTGTGCCTAAACATTGGAGCTCCCCCACAAGTGACCCCATTTTGGAAACTAGACGCCCTAAGGAACTTATCTAGATGCATAGTGAGCACTTTGAACCCCCAGGTGCTTCACAGAAGTTTATAACGCAGAGCCGTGAAAATAAAAAATCATTTTTTTTTCTCAAAAAATGATTTTTTAGCCCACTATTTTTTATTTTCACAATGGTTACAGGAGAAATTGGACCCCAAAAGTTGTTGTCCAGCTTGTCCTGAGTATGCTAGTACCCCATATGTGGGGGGAACCACTGTTTGGGCACACGTCAGGGCTCGGAAGGGATGTAGTGACGCTTTGAAATGCCGACTTGATGGAATGGTCTGCGGGCATCTTGTTACGTTTGCAGAGCCCCTGATGTGCCTAAACAGTAGAAACTCCCCACAAGTGACCCCATTTTGGAAACTAGACACCGCAAAGAACTTATCTAGATGTGTGGTGAGCACTTTGAACCCCCAAGGGCTACACAGAAGTTTATAACGCCCGGGCATGAAAATAAAAAAATCATATTTTTTCCACAATCAGGATCTTTTAGTCCCCATTTTTTTTATTTTCCCAAGGGTAACATGAGAAATTAGACCCCAAAAGTTGTTGTCCAATTTGTCTTGAGTATGCTGATATCCCATATGTGGGAGAAAACTACTGTATGGGCACACGTTGGGGGCTCGGATGGGAAGTAGTGACGTTTTGAAATGCCCTCTTGATGGAATGGTCTTCGGGCGTCATGTTACGTTTGCAGAGTCCCTGATGTGCCTAAACAGTAGAAACTCCCCACAAGTGACCCCATTTTGGAAACTAGTCTCATGCGATTATCCACATGAGACTACCAATAAAGTCATGTTTATACTCATCATCACAACTGTTGTGTGGTCAGCTGCAGTTTCAGGCACCATTTACTAACCCCCATTGTGGAATATCTAACCATACTACTCCTTACTTCTACACTCGCAACAGCAGGAAGGGACGCAACAGCAGTGTGAGCGAACGCTGAGCCAGGCTGCAGCCCATTCCGGTGGGTGTATGCTTTATCCCCTGTACGATGCAGATCTTTTTATTGGCCTGCTTCCTAGAGGAGAAAAAGCAAATGCCCACGCAGAAGTTCTGTATTCTATGCCCAGTTTATTGCATCTTTAATAACAGGGAAGGGGTGAAGGTAACTTTGGAATACAGTTAAAAAATAAAATAAAAAATTAGTAAAATGTTCACTTTAAAAGAGTAACTACATTTTTTTTCTTTAATTATTTGAAGGCCTTTTAATTCCATCCAGTCTAAGATTTTCTATTGAATCCGTACTCCACTGTTTACACTCTCATGTACAAGCTGTGCTTTCCTATACACTTCTGCAAAAATTTAAAGTTGTATGTCTGTCTACACAGCAGGTTTTTAGCAAAAAAAAAAAAAAAAAAATCACTTGCGTACTTTTGAGGAGAGAAAAGAATGCAATGAATGAAACCATAAGCGTGGGAGGGTCTGGATAGAAGAAGTGATTGTTATGACAGATGTTATATGATAAATCATACCTCACCCAACTTAATTAAATGGTAAAAGACACTTCGGAAGATTACCTAAACCAAGATGAACCTCAAGTAATTGCAAAGTTATCTTGCACAATTTGAAACACTTATGAAGTATTTGAGACTATTATTTCAAAACTTGCAGCTACAGTGTCATTTATAGAAAATGGCAACTATTGAGGCTTCATAGATCATTCCCACATTATCATATTTCCATCATGAACACATTAAGTGGGCCGGTGAAAACCACACATTCACAGAACATTTTCCCACAAAAGAAGCTTTTTTATATCTCAAATTTCTTTTGGATTAACTTAAAGATAACCTGACATGATACATTCTGCCCACAGATTGCGCAAAATGTATCAGGCACTGGCTGTACAATGACAGCCAGGTACAGTATGTTTGAAACATAAACGCTGCAGTATTTCTGGGAAGAACATAACTACCGGAGGACCAAGACCACGCTGTAGACTAGCCAGAAAGGCGGGTCGCCAGTGGCTTCTCCCTACACAGGCAGCATGCAACTACGTCCCTGGAAGTAATAAGCAGGTAAAACTGCCATCGGCGCCTGTGCACGATCGCAAGGCGCCATGGTGGCAACCACGGGGTCACAGAAGCCACCTGCTTGCTTTACGATCTCTATGAACACTGGTCGGTGATTTTCTGCTATGCACCATGAGGGTCGTTGGAGTCACCATGAAAAACACATACCATGGGACTTGCATGCCAAGTGATAGAGACGATCAGCAGGTTTAAGTCCTTTGACACTATATATAAAGTCAAATTTTCACTCCTCATTGACAGATCTCAACAGGGTTTACGACCGACAAGAATATGGTTTGACTTGTCGGTTACATCTTGTATACGCAAAGTTGGCAAGTGGAAGCAATATATCCTGATGTTGCCTGTTTATTTTGTTGAAGTGTTTATAAAGACCAAATAAGAAAATAATTACAGTTAGAAGATATGCAGCAAGTCTCTGTTGACTCTAGAGATCTCTGATCTCAATATTTGCAATTAGTCATCATTACAAAATGCTTCATTTGCACTTTTTTTTGTCCCCTTTTATGTACCACAATTCATGGAAAATTGGTTCACAAGGACAAAAACTCATTTGTCCTGAGCAATATATATCACTGCTTATGCAAAGGTTCACTCCATGCTGAAAAGGCATTGTAGGATCGCCACAATGCTCAGGTTGGATGATATTGCTTTGAGACATACTGGTACATTTTTATTCAGCTGCTAATAGGACACAGACTGTGAGAGAGACCGTATTCCTTGGGTCTAGAAGCAACCTTACATTTGACATGGTTATGGAATGCTTTTAGTTGGATTTAGACACAGATGGGACCAACAATGTCTCTCGAATGAGGCATTTCCTGATGACGCCAAAGCAATGAATAAAAGTTTGGTGGATAAGAGAAAAAAACTTAAACCGTCTCAAGCAACACTGCCTACCATTTGCAGAATATAGTCGTCCATGGTTTTTTCTGAGAGAATAGGCTTCTTGCTGCCTTCCTGTGACAGGCCTTGCTCAGGTCTCCGCCTCACAGTGTGTAGAGTCTGTCAACATGCTGCGCATCCTGAGAGCAGACCGCACTGTTGCCGATCGCACGAACTTTAGAGACGTCTGGCGTTGCTTTCTTGGCCGAGCTTTGGCAACAATGACTTCTCTGAGTCTGAGATCAAGATTTGATGAGTGCAATCTTACTCGAACTCATAGCTTGTGCATGCATGTGCACGGTTTCTTTAGGTAACCATGTACAAGAACATGATGCACCCCTCTTAAGTGTCATGGTGTCATCTACTTGAAGATACTCACAGTCTCATCAACACCCACACTGGTATGGTCAAAAGGTAGTGTCTTTTAGCGCTCATGTGAAATGTTTGGGATAATCTTCTAGCAAATGACTTTGAGTAATGTATGATCTTACATTCGATTTGCAATGCCATTAAAAAGTGAGCGTGACTGTAAATATTGTCTCTCAAAACTTTGCCACAAGAGGACGTCATCCAGTGCAGATGGGAGAGCCCTGTGGGACCGCTTCCCATTAGTACGTTCCCGTTCCGGAATGCTGGCGTTTTGGACAGAGCGGAAACCCAGCTCCGCCCAAAGCCCCGCCCCCTTCTGAACGCACGGTGAATCCGGATGTGTTCATTGAACATATCCGGAATCACCGCACCCCTACATAGGCCTGTGTTATTTACCTTGCGGCAACGGAGCGTCGCCGCAAGGTAAATAGACATGCTGCGATCTAAAAAGACGCGCCGCATGTCTGTTTACGCAGGTCTGACGCCTGCGTCTTTTAACACATAGTGGAGACGCGATTCATGAAATCCCCTCCACTGTGCTGTAACATCTGGACGCTGCGTGTTTGACGCTGCGGCTGTACATCGCGTCAAACACGCAGCGCTTCCTGACCGTGGAAACATACACTTAAGTGTCCCGTGCAGCTATTAAAGTAAGGTTTTCTCTGAAATCCTGCAGCGTTTCAGAGTCAAACATACCTGAGTTCATACAGCCAATGCCAGATACATACTGTCCGTGGATTGGGCAGCATTTACCACCATTCAGGTTCCCATTAAATGGACAAGCCTTTTAACCCCAATAGTGATGCTTGATAGCAGGGGGTTCTGCATTATGCTAGCAAAGCAGAGTACAAAACTTTTGGTTTTAATGTTAGGGCCACGTCTTCAGATTGTAATAAGTTTATATTACAGAATAAATTGTCAGGTGAAATAAACCACATTTGTACAAAGCTTTACAACTATTAAAATGGATTGGACGGCCGACATAAAAGACCCGTTCCATGACCTACTAGCCAGAGCGGAGAGCAGTTACTCAGAGCTTGACCAATCCCTACATTACAAGAACAGCTGTACTTTTTTTTTTACCATAAAGTGGAGTGGAAAGCCAGGAATAAAAATGACCCCACTCCCAGGGAATACCGCTGCCTCGGGTGAGTCAGAATCTGGAGGAAGAGGGGATTCACAGCACATAATAGATTAAACATTCCTTCTGCGCTGTTCACATAGTAACCAGTATAAGATGCTCTCGCCTCCCACTTACACTTGCATCTTTGCAGAGACAAGAATTCACTATTATATTGATAATTACTGAAGGGGTCAACAAACTCAGAGATTGTTCCATGCTGTCTGGCATTACACAAGAAAAAGATTTTCTTTAACCCCTCACTGACAACTTAAGAAAAAAGTAACCAAACACTAACAGACTAACAAGAAGAAAACCACACATGAACAAGGCAAAAGTATTCTCTAATTTAATACCTAGTTGTTGAGAACCATGTAAGGGAACAAGTGTTGAATGTTGTGATCATTTCCTAACTTACCCTCTGCTTGACTGTATGAGCGAAATGTGTGGCTTTGTAAACCTGGTGGTAAAGAAAGGTCACTACACCTGCCATTCAGTACACGCTTGCAGCTCAGACCTGAATCCACTCAGGTGTTGATTAGGAAGCCAGAAGTAGGTGCTTGTGAGCACAGTCAGAGAGCTCATTCAGTCTGGACAAGGGGTCCAGACACAGAAGGTGTCTCCAAGAGTGTGGGAGCTGTCTTTAGCCCGGACACAGGGAGGTGTCCTGGCACAAGGAAGCAGTCTCTAAGAGTGTGAGCTATCTCAGTCTGGGTGCAGGAAGTACCCGGACACAGGAGTAGTCGCAGTGAGAATCCGTGCGAATAGCGACTGAATAGGAGGTGACCTCTCTCAAGTCTGGACATTGGAGTTGCCTTCGGACATAAAGAGGAGTGTCTGTGAAACTCCATACTGGTAACATATGTGATATGTGTTGTTTTGGGCACAGACTGGTAGAGTCTGGGTCCCGGATAGAGAGGGCCATCTATCTAAGTGTAATTTAGTGGCTAGACAAGCCCAGGTTTTCTGTTTATGATTTGTTTTTATCTGTGTGCTGTGGACTTTAATAAAACTGGTTGCGGCCAGTTTTCACCAAACTGCTGTCTGAATGAACTGTTTCCGTGCCATTCTGTCTACCCAGACAGCGATCCTAGAGCTAAACCCCCCGGAAAGGCTACACTAGTCATTAGTCCGCCATAAGAACCCATTGTAAAGAAGTGAGCAGCACAGTGTACTGAATGTTTGTGCATGCCGACTCCTATACTTACCTCTTCTGCCAAATTAGGAGCTGCTATAACCGCTGCGATAACTCATCCCTGCAAACCACCTCCTGGGTAGACCCTGACCCCACAGGATATCCCAGATGCATGTAGAGGAGGGAGTAATCAGCCACCTGCACACAACCAGCGGTTTTGTGAAAACTGAGACTCACTGATGGTAAAAAAGCGCAAACTAAAAATGGATGAAAAACCAATCCAGAACACAGACATATGCTGTCCTTGTACACCACAGAATGCACACAGAGAACATACCAAAGTTCTGTGGGGGGGGGGATAGATGAATGTACTATTCTGGCCCATTTATTCATGATGGGATGGTAAGAAAGCAGACAAACAATTAAAAACAGAGAAAGAGAGCCAACATAATCTCCATTGCAGCAGCTACCCCTAAAGTGGTCAGGTAATTATAGCAGGGAGAGAGACAACCAAAGATTTGTTTACACAGAGCAGAACTGCCTTGCCAGGCATAAGCTTCCCCTCATCAAAGCATCTTTCATAGACACTTTGTCTCCTGTGTCCAGATATGAATATTGGAGTTTGCATCAATGTGATATTTATGCGAGATAAATTTTCTGCGTAGTAGCGAAGGGCCGAACAGAACACATTCACTATCATCACTAAGGCCATTCTAACAATTCCAACTTAATAACTTAACATGCGATGGATGATGCTATTCAGGTCGTGTTTGATAGCTATATCAAAATCGCGATAAGGAACATGATGACAATATCTACTGCATGGGACCTCCAGGGTGAAGATATCCTGTAAGTTGGGGGATCTCCTAGGATTCTAACAGACCTAGCACATCCCACAATCAGCCCCCACATCAGCTCATCTAGGGGAGGTATGTGGGTGTAATCTTGAGCTAATAAGCAGTATTTGGGTTTGGGTCATTTGCAGAGAGAAGCAGAGGTATCAAGGCACCAATTCAAAACGACTTATAAAATTATTCCAGAAAATAGCAACTTTTTTAGAACATAATCGGTGGTGCAAATGCTGAGATTTGAATAAATGTTGCAGAAAAAAAATGAAAAAAGAGAAAAGGAAGCCCTCACCGTATCTTCATGGCTAAAAGTCCTTTATTCCTAAACTTGTGGACATTCGTTACATAGCATGCAGGTGAGGCGAGGGAGATTACATATGCAGCTAGTAGTTCTTTATTATTGTGGAGTTGGCAGTGACAGTATCAGGGTATATGTATATTTTTAAGGGCACCATGTACAGATATGATGTAGAGGACCAGAGAAGAGGGAAATCTGCAGAGACAAGGCTCTGGCTATGAAAATTCCTCACAGCATCAAGAATAGATGAATAAGAAATGGATGAGAACAACCTTAGGAGGCAGCGATCATGCTATCCTCGAATTTTGGATTACAAGAGGGAAATGACCAGCGAGGCCTCACACTTTAAGGTTGGACTTCAGAAAGGCAGATTTTAATAAGACTCAAAAAGAGGTAGGAAAGGGCCGTGGGATAGATGTTCTAAAGGACAGAAATGTCCAAGAAGGCTGGGAGATTTTGCGAAGTGAAATTCTCACTGTACAATCGGTAACTAAACAAAAACAAAAATAACAGAAGGAAGAATTGGAAGCATTTAAAGAAATGTATATCAAATGGAAAGAGGGGGCATATCTAAAGAAGAATATAATACAGTTTGCAGGGAATTCAGGGCAAGAGTTAGAAGAGCTAAAGCCAGTAATGAAGTAAGGCTTGCAAGGGAGACCAAAACCAGCAAAAAAGGATTTTGGAGGTATGTCGAAATCAAAAGAAAAGTCAAAAGATGCTATAGGATTTTTACAGGATGAAAAGGGTGAAGTGGTCAAAAATGATGATGAGAAGGCCGAACTTTTAAATTCCTATTTTTCATCTGTGTTCTTTAAGAAAGGAAATGTAACCAACTGATCTTCATGGTGCCATCGGAGGAAAAAAATAAAGCACACTATCTATAAACAGAGAGATGATGAGGGATCACTTAGCTAATTTTTAATTTAAAATCTCCTGGTCTAGATGAATTACATCCTATATTACAGAAAGAGTTTGCAGAGGAAATTGCAGAACCACTAGCCAGAATCTTTGAAAAATCTTGGAAAACAGGAAAAGTCCCAGAAGATTGGAGGGGCAAATATTGTCCCTATCTTCAAAAATGGGAAGAAGACGGAGGCAGGAAATTACAGGCCAGTGGGCCTTACTTCTATGCCAGGAAAAATATTTGAACAGATTATTAAACCGCATGTATGTAATTACTAGGATAAGAATACAGTAAAGATCCAGAGTCAGCATGGGTTTGCAGTAAACAAGTCATGCCAGACTAATCAAATTTACTTCTATGATAGAATCACTGATTGGGTGGATCAGGGAAATGCGGTAGATCTAGTATATCTCGACTTCAGCAAAGCATTTCATAAAGTAACTCACACTATCTTTATTGAAAAAAATGACCAAGTATGGGATTGACAAGGCTACGGTTAAGGTGGATTCATAACTGTCTCAGTGATCGTAGTCAAAGATTGGTAATAAATGGTTGCACATCCAATTGGAAAAGTGTTTCAAGTGGGGTACCACTAGGCTCTGTCCTGGCCCTAGAGATGTTCAACATTTTTATAAATGATCTAGATAAGGGAACTGAAGGTAAACTAATCAAATTTGCAGATGATGCAAAGCTAGGAGGGATAGCTAACACTAGAAAAGGCAGAAAGGATTCAGAAGGATCTAGATAAGCTTGAACAATGGTATTTAACAGGGAGAAATGCAAGATTCTACATCTGGGCAAGAAAAACAAAAATTACATCCATAGAACAGGAGGAATAGAACTAAGCAACAGCACGTGTGAAATAGACTTAAAAATACTAATAGATCATAGACTGCACAACAGTGTGATGCAGCAGCAAAAAAGGAAAACAGTTCTAGGATGTATTAAGAGAAGCATAGAGTCTAGATCACATGAAATAATTATCCTCTCTACTCCTTAGTTAGGCCTCATCTGGAATACTGTTTCCAGTTCTGGGCACCACATTTTAATAAAGACATTGAAAAACTGGAGCAAGTTCAGAGAAGAGCTACCAGTATGGTAAGCGGACTGCAAAATATGTCCTACGAGGAACAGTTAACACCTTTAAGACAAAGGGAGTTATAGTACACCGATGCCGAACTCCCTCCCTTTGATGTGGGCTCCAGCGGTGAGCCCACATCTTTCCGGGCACATATCAGCTATTTTGAACAGCTGACATGTGCCCGGAGCAGCCACGGGTGGAATCACGATCCACCAGCGGCTATCAACCCATTAAATGCCGCTGTCAAACTCTGAGAGCGGCATTTAACTCTCGCTTTCGGCCATCGGGCCAGAAATCCGCCCATGATCACATGATGGGGTCACCGATAGGTTAACATGACAACCAGAGGTCTCCTGGAGACCTCTATGGTTGTCACTGCCAGATTGCTATGAGCGCCACCCGGTGGTCTGCGCTCATAGCAAGTCAGCAATTCTGCTACATGCAGGCGATCTGATCGTCGCCTGTATGCAGCAGAGCCGATCGGGTTATGGCAGTTTTTAGTCTCCCATGGAGAAGCATGCCAAAAGTAAAAAAAAAAAAAAAAAATAACTTTTTAAAAATATAAAAATATATGAAAAGTTAAAATCACCCCCCTTTCGCCCCATTAAAAAAAAAATAAAAAATCGCCGCGTTCAGAATCGCCCGATCAATAAAAAAAAGGATTAACCTGATCGCTAAACGGCGTAGCGAGAAAAGTCAAAATGCCAGAACTACTTTTTTTTGGTCGCCAAGACATTGAATTAATAAGACATACCGGGCGATCAAAAGATCGTATTTGTACCAAAATGGTAATCATTAAAAACGTCAGCTTGGCATGCAAAAAATAACCCTCACCCAACCTAAGATCGTAAAAAATGAAGACGCTATGGGTATCGGAAAATGGCGCAATTTATTGTTTTTTTTTTAACTAAGTTTGGAATTTTTTTTCACCACTTAGATTAAAAAGAAACTAGACATGTTTGGGGTCTTGGAACTCGCAATGACCTGGAGATTCATAATGGCAGGTCAGTTTTTGCATCTAGTGAAGATGCAATCCCACACTTTTTTTTTGCAATTTCACAGCACTTGGAATTTTTTTCCTGTTTTCCAGTACATGATATGTTAAAACCAATGGCGTTGTTCAAAAGTACAAATTGTGCCGCAAAAATCAAGCCCTCACATGGCCATATTGACAGAAAAATAAAAAAGTTATGGCTCTGGAGAAGGAGAGCAAAAAACGAAAATGCAAAAACGAAAAAAAAAATGAAAAAAGGTCCAGTCATGAAGGGGTTAAAGGATCTGGGAATGTTTAGCTTGCAAAAAAGAAGGCTAAAGGCACTGTCACACTTAGCGATCGCACCAGCGATCACAAGGACACGACCTGGCGAGATCGTTGGTGCGATCGCTATATGATCGCTAGTTAGCTTCCAAACACATCAGCGATCTGTATAACGACCTCTGCGGTCGTTGGGAAAACCTAGTCCCACCTGCGACGCTGGTAAAGTCATTCATAAAGGGTGTCACTCAGCGATTCAGGCTCCAGCGGGACACCAACGACCAAAAAACGGATCAGAACGTTCATGAGCGATCAGCGACATTGCAGCGGGGCACATCGCCGCTACATGTCACACACAGCGACGTCGCTAACGAGGTCGCTACTGCGTCATAAAATCAGTGACGCTTTAGCGATCTCGTTAGCTTTCTCGCTTAGGCTGCTTTCACACATCAGTTTTTTGACATCAGGCGTGATCTGGCGTGTTTTTAAAAAAACGGATCTGGTACCGGATGCTTTTTTTAGCATTAGACTTTCATTAGCGCCGGATCGCGCCTGATGTCATTGCGTTGCATCCGCTGCTACTACTACTACTACTACATTTTCCACTGTCTCCGGACATGCGAACCTGCATTTTCCGGCTGCAAAACTTCTTTTTCCGGTTCAAAAGTTCAGGTCGGATCCAGCAAAAAAACTGATCCGTTGCATCAGTTTTTTCATTTCAGCGCCGGATCCGTCCCTTCAGGTATTCGACGGATTATGCCTGACACAAAAAAACTGATGTGTGAAAGCAGCCTTAGTGTGACAGTACCTTAAGAGGAGGCTTAAATGGAATCTAGCACCAGGTTTGGCCAATATAAGATACGGCAACCGCCTTTCAGGGCTTATCTACAGCATTTTATAATGCTGTAGATAAGCCCCCGATCCGACCTGAAAGATAAGAAAAATAACTTTGATTATACTCACCTGGGGGCAGTCCAGGGCCTCCCATCTTCTTGCGATGCTGCCCTGCTGCTTGCTTCACGGGCTCCCTGACATAGCGCTCCTGCACAGGCGTACTTATCTGTCCTATTGAGGGCAGAGCAAAATACTGCACTGCGTAGAGCCTCTCTGACCTCTCCAGGTGCCTGTTAGGAAGCGATGTTGGGGAGCTATGAAGCAAGAAGGAGGGTGGCGATCATAAGAAGATGAGAGGCGCCGGACCGGACATGCAACACCCATCGAACCGGACTGCCCCCCCGGGTGAGTATAATAAAACTTATTTTTCAGTTCTTTCAGGTCGGATCGGGGGCTTATATACATCATTCTAGAATGATGAATAAGAGCCCTGAAAGGCAGTGGCCGCATCTTATATCGGCCAAAACTGCTGACAGGTTCGCTTTAATAGCTGTCTACAAATATCTGAAGGGATGTCACAGTGTAGAGGGTTCATCATTGTTCTCATTTCACATGGAAACATGAGAAGCAATGGATCAAAACTGAAATGGAGGAGATACAGATTAGATATTAGAAAAACTTTTTGACAGTTAGGGTGATCAATGAGTGGAACAGGCTGCCACGAGAGGTGGTGAGTTCTCCTGCAACGAAAGTCTTCAAACAGAGGTGGGACAGACATCTGTCTGAGATGGTTTAGTGAATCCTGCACTGAGATATGGGTTGGACACAATGACCCTGGAGGTCTCTTCCAATTCTAACTGGAGGAGTCTAACTTCAATAAGAGAAGACGTATCTATGAGGTACCTACAGCTAAGGATTCATTTATGCTGGACAATTACAGCATTTCTAGGGAATCTGTCAGCAGGATTTCATCCCCAAAATTATTAATATGTGCATGCAGTCCTTATAAAAGACACATCCAGCAATACCTTTACATAGGCAGTCTGTTCCTCCATTACTGAGAAATCAGTGTTTGAACTGATATGCAAATGGCTATTGTAGATCTTAAGCCTGTCACTCCAGCTCTACTCCCCACCCAGTGCAAGTCTTCCTGCTTGACTGACAGCCTCTATGATGTGTGACTTCAGGAAAGAAGTTATCAGTGAAACAGGAGAAGACGACACTGGGTGGAGAATAAAGCTGAAGTGCCCATGTTTACCATAGCAGTTAGCATATCAATTCAAACGCTGATCTCTCAGTAAAGGAGGACAGAATGGCATTATAAAAGGTTTTGCTGGATTTGTTGTTGCTTTAACCCCTTAACGACTGCCAGATACGCCTTTTAACGGCGGTCATTAAGGGTACTTAAACCACAGCGCCGTTAATTAACGGCGCTGTGGAAAAAGCCTATAGCGCCCCCCAGAGTCGGATTTTCTCCGGGGTCTCGGCTATTGGGGTTAGCCGAGACCCCAGAGAACATGATTCGGGTCGGTTTTTACCGACACCGCTTTTGCGATCGCCGTTATTAACCCTATAACGGCGATCGCAAAAAAAAGCTATTTTCCCTGTAATTTCTCTCTCCTCTAATGTGATCGCAGAGGGGAGAGAAATGGGGTCCCCGGGACCCCTGATCAGCCCCCCGTGCCTCCCGGTGTCCCCCCACGCCTCCTGTGCCTTCCCGAGCTCCAAGCGTCTTTTTTTAAAGAAATGGCGAGCGCCTGCGCAGTGCGCCCGCCAAGCCGGATTTTCTCCGGGTCTCGGCAACCAGGGGTAGCCGAGACCCCAGAGATCATAGTTTGGGTCCCCTCCAGCCCCCCCGCTTTTTCGATTGCCAGCAGCGTCGGACTGGAGCACCTTGGGCCCACCAGAGAAAATCATTCTTGGGGCCCACTATGTAGCTACATAGAAATAAATACAAGATCACCAATTGTGCGGTAAAACGCGCTAATATCAGGGTATAATATAAGGTAGTAATTATGTAGCAGGGGTTGGGTAGCCCCTCTCATAGAATATAAAGTAGCCCCCTCATATAGTATAATGTAGCCCCCTCATATAGTATAATATAGCCCTCCTCATAGAATATAATGTAGCCCTCCTCATAGAATATAATGTAGCTCCCCATAGAATATAATGCAGCAAGCATCATAGAGTATAATGCAGCCCCCCATAGAATATAATGCAGCCCCCTTCATATAGTATAATACAGCCCAACCACAGAATATAATGCAGCCCTCCTCATAGTTACATGCCCCCCTCATACAGGGTATCATGCAACCAGGATTATATATATATATATATATATATATAATATATATATATATATATACACATAACAACTGTACAGACCAAAAGTTTGGACACACCTTCTCATTCAAAGATTTTTCTGTATTTTCATGACTATGAAAATTGTAGAATCGCATCAAAACTATGAATTAACACATGTGGAATTATACATTACACTTTACAAAAAAGTGTGAAACAACTGAAAATATGTCTAGGTTCTTCAAAGTAGCCACCTTTTGCTTTGATTACTGCTTTGCACGCAGAAAAGGTGAACGGATGGACTCTACATGCCTAGTTCCCACCGTGAAGCATGGAGGAGGTGGTGTGATGGTGTGGGGGTGCTTTGCTGGTGACACTGTTGGGGATTTATTCAAAATTGAAGCGGTGAGCGGTCCAGCTCACCCCAAACCATCTCGATTGGGTTCAGGTCTGGTGACTGTGGAGACCAGGTCATCTGGCTTAACACCCCAACTCTCTCCTTCTTGGTCAAATAGCCCTTACACAGCCTGGAGGTGTGTTTGGGGTCATTGTCCTGTTGAAAAATAAATGATGGTCCAACTAAACGCAAACCGGATGGAATAGCATGCTGCTGCAAGATGCTGTGGTAGCCAAGCTGGTTCAGTATGCCTTCAATTTTGAATAAATCCCCAACAGTGTCACCAGCAAAGCACCCCCACACCATCACACCTCCGCCTCCATGCTTCACGGTGGGAACCAGGCATGTAGAGTCCATCCGTTCACCTTTTCTGCGTGCAAAGCAGGGTGGATAAAAATCATGATTTTTTTAAAAAAATCAAAAAAATCGGATTTTTTTGATTTAAATCAGATTTTTTTGATTTAAATCAGATTTTTTAATCAAGTTGTACACAAGCAAAACTTTGTCTTTTTGCAAATCAAATTATTTTACACAAATAAAAATATTAAAACAGTTGATGATTATGAAACCTAATAATTTTTATTTGCACTATTAAACAATCAGAATTGAACTACAGAGAGTAAGTACTTTTTAACAATAGCCTATCTCTAACGTTTGAAGTAAGCAAACATCTTCAGTGAATACATCAGTCCTTTAAGCCTACTGTTTATTTAGGACTTTTAATAGGAAAACTAGTTGCCCTGCTTTAGCAGTTCCTAAGCGGTTTCGGACTGTTGTGTGCACAAAACCAAATGAAGAAAACAATCTCTCTACTCCTGCCGATGAAGCCGATGCAGTCAGTAGCTGAGTAGCTACATTTATTATCTTCGCTGAAAGAACAAGTGATTGCGACTTCCACCAGTCCAGTGGTTTTAGTTCATTAACGACGTTATCTGCAAACATGTATTTTTGAAATGGTGCAGATTCACACTTCAATTTCAGCACAGTTGCCACAATGTCATGGTTAGTATTGGCGAGCCACTTTGTCTTTCAAATATTTTGTACAAGCCGCTCTTTCTTTGTCGTATACAGCCTGAAGATGTTTTCCTGAGATATCAAATCTACTTGGTGGTTTGTAGCCTGGTCTTATTCCTTCGATCATTTGTACAAACAATGGGTGTTCAACTAGTCGGAAAGAAGAATTGGTTGCAAATATGAATTTAGCAATTAATTCATCAAAATGTTCTTTCTGGCTCGTCGTAGTCTTTAAGAGGAATTTTTCTACACTTTGCACGCAAAGTTTTTTGTTGGGCTGCTTTGTTGAAGTTGTACCCAGATATTGATTGTCACGTGCAGCACAAGCCATATTTGACCCTGAAAACACAGTAATTAAAAATATAATTCGACTGCGTATTTGAAGAAATATAACGAAAATATTTTGAAACAAACTTTTTGAACAATGTAATGGTCCTCGTCCTATAAGGGCTGTCTCAAAAGTTATGCTACTCAAGTTTCCGGTGAAGTTGCTGTAATACTAGTAATATCAGAGCAACTGAAAAAAATTATGTCACAAAAGTTTTAAAAATGTTTTTTTTTTAAAAAATGGTCAATTTGGCAGACTTCAAAAGTGAATTGTAGCCTACAATAAAAAAAAAAAATAGGCGTATACACACTCTTATTTTTACTTAACGTTAATCTTCTGTGAAATATTGCCTTAACATAAATTTAAATTCTATACTCCAGAACTAGTGCTAGAAATTTTTCTTTTCATAGACTTTAACCATCCCAGTAAAACGTCTGTTAAAATAGGTTGTAATTGCCAGACTTACCACTAGTGCTAGGGTCCTGGTGCATAAGAAGCTGTGGGGGTTCATTGACATTAGTTGTATCACTATCAACATCTTCATTTCCCTTCTGGTTGCAGTTTTCATAATGTGATTTCAAACGGCAAACAAGTCCTTGGATATCCTTTTGACAGTATTTGCACTTTGCTCTCCCACCTTTCTTTCCAAGCTCTGCTGGCATCTCAACAAAATGAACCCAAATAGGGTCTCTCTTACGACCTGCCATGGCTCACGCAGATCACTTCTGAAGTTTGATTGTTACTACAGCCAAGTACTGCTGACTGACTATCCAACAAGTTTTGGCATGTCAACTGAATGGAAAAAGAAACTGAAACCAAGCTACAGAAAGTGAAACCAAGCTAGAAGTGTGGAGTTAATTGAACAATGATTGAAAGTTTTAGATTTTAATCGTGATTTATATTAAAAAAATCTTTTGATTTAAATCAGTGATTTAAATCATGATTAAAATCACGATTTAAATCGCTCTGATTTAAATAGAAAAAAATCATTTGATTTAAATCATGATTTAAATCGTTGATTTAAATCGGCGTGATTTAAATCAATCCACCCTGGTGCAAAGCAGTAATCAAAGCAAAAGGTGGCTACTTTGAAGAACCTAGAATATAATGTCAAGGTAAATATTCCTATACTGTTATGCTTCGCTTCCATTTTGTTTCATCGCCGCCATTTTGAGAAACAATAAGTTTCCCTTGTCGAATACTATACCAGATATATCAGAAACAGAAGCTTGAGCTAAGATGGTACCAGCATCAACCAACGCCTACACCTGTTTCCTCTGAGGAAATGTTACGACGGCTGAACTTTACATGAAATGTCACATCTGCTGAATGTTACATGGACGTAGAACTGAGCCCACGCGGCTACATTTTCCTGTCGTTACATTTTACAGCCTGCTTGAATAAGATCTAACCAATCAGAGATGGAAGATGCTAGACATATACAGTTTGCCCACGCTTGCAGGTGTTAGCAATATACCGTTTATCCTTTACCCCCACCCTGTCATCCTGTTTGCTACATATGACATCGTATGACGTGTTTTGGCTATATAATATTGTGTATGCGGAAATAAAGACAGGACATTGCTGAGATCGCTGCCAGCCAGTAGCAGTACAGAGCATGCACTGAGTTTGAACCAGCCTGTTGTCTGACTCATTCTTTGAATGGTTAACCCATGCTCATAGCCTGAATTTGGAGTGACTGGAGGACGAGTGGTTTGTCGCTACGACCCCGACAATAAGACATATTTTCAGTTGTTTCACACTTTTTTGTAAAGTGTAATGTATAATTCCACATGTGTTAATTCATAGTTTTGATGCCTTCAGTGTGATTCTACAATTTTCATAGTCATGAAAATACAGAAAAATCGCTGAATGAGAAGGTGTGTCCAAACTTTTGGTCTGTACTGTATATATATAAAACTGTACTCACCTCTTCTCATCACTACTACGCTGATTCAGGCGGCGGCTGATATCAACCAGCAGATTAACCCCATATCTGCAGATTAACATTATTTGGTGATATGAGACGTTCCCTTTAAAATATAAGTCAATGGGAAAGCTAAAAAGATGTCAAGATCATGAAGTCTTTTCAAGCGTATGTCAGTGCTTTCGTTTTAAAAAAAAAAAAGCTACTGTTTTCTTATTCGTTATAAAGATTTTTTTAAAGTCATTGACTGTCAGTAAGACGCTCCCCCACAAAGAAAGAGCTCCAGCAAGAATAAAGTGTTGAAAAAGAGCTGAAGTAAAGTCCAGAAAATACTAATATAAAGGAGATTTTAGGTCTACAAAACCCAAGAGAAAAGTAATAATTCCCGAAGAGTTTTCTTCTTGAAAAATAGATTGTTTTTCCTCTCGTAGAACATGTTCACACAGAGGGTTTTTTGGCAGTGTTTTACAACACAAACTCTAAAACTGGTGTTTTTTTTAAAGATTTTCTACTGCAAAAACTGAGAAAAAACACCTCAATATGAGCCTACCTTAAGGTACTGCCACACTTAGTGATCTCGTTAGCGATCTCAATAACGACGCAAGCTAATGAGATCGTTTGTGAGATCTCTTTTAGGTCGCTAGTAGCTGCCAAACAGGAGATCTCATAAACGACTCATCAGCGGTCAGCGATCTCTTTAACGACTTTGGCGGTCGTTAGGATGTCATTAGCATGTACTGAGCGCTTCTGATTCATAGGAATTTCCAGCATCGCTCCTGCTCTCTGCGTCCTGCTAGCCTGCTTTGCAACTGCTGCGATCCTCTCTGTGACGCAAAAGAGAACTTACAGATATTGAAATCCACTCCGTGACGCTAAACCCATATGCGTCACAAACGAGGTCGTTCGCAAAAGGTGCCAAACACAGCGATATAGGCTCACCAGCGGGACGCCAACGATCAAAAAACGGTCCAGAACGCTAGTGAGCGATCAGCGACATCACAGCAGGGCCACATAGTTGCTACATGCCACACACAGCTAAGTCGCTAACGAGATCGCAAAATAGTGACGTTTTAGTGATCTCGTTTGCGATCTCGTTTGCGATCTTGTTTAGTGTGGCATACCCTTTAGTCTCCACAGAGCAGATTAACATATGAACTACCCACAAATCGCCCCCATAAACTGCAATGGGTAATCTGCACTGCTGGTCATTCCAGTGGATTTCTTTAAACCTGTGACATGTCACCTAGTGAACAATCTTCCTGGACACCGCAGTGGGTGGCCCGTGGCCTTACACAATGGGATGGGGTATTCCACGCGCAGACCCCACAGCGAGCACCACAGGGTCAGCCCCAGATTTTTTTGCTTCAGATTCTGGTGCACTTACACTTCAGTGTGAACATGGCCTCAGGTAAACTAAGATGTGTCATATCTGCCATAAATCCTGTAAGACTGAGCCCGAATGTCACATCCCTCTGGGATTTCTCATGTGCCAGCGCTGCCCTTCATAATCTGTTCTAAGTACATGGGCACAAATGTCTGGAATTGCTAGAAATAACTCCACTTCTCAGAGCAATGGGAGCAGCACCCTGAGAACTGACCCTGCCAGCAGATTCCCCCTGTGGGCAGCACAGGGGCAAGGAGGGACATGTGCTGTACCGGAGCAGAATGAGTGGAGCCCCTGTGCCCCCAGGGCCCGGAGGGTGGCATCATCAGTGGGCACAAGGGCTCTCAGCCCAGCCTCCTGCACTCACAGGGGGATAAGTGAACCCTGCAGCCAACTATTCAGGAGTAAGTTGGAAAGTTGTGCCCCCCATACCTGCTGATATAGCCATCGACGTCCCCATCACAGGTCTGGAAGAGGCGCCTCATCCTCTCCTCACCGGGGCTGGAGGTGTCGCTGCTCCCATTGCAGCTGCTGGTCCCGGTGAATTCCACAGCCGCCATAGTGCACGGCTGGGCGTCCACAGACTGCCCACTGCTGGATGAGGAACAGCCTTGAGCCAGCTGCGGACACAGCCACCGGTTCCTCGCCCAGCTCTCCTCTCTCCCGGTGCCTGTTCCTTCGCCGCTCCCCTCTCATACACACATGGCTCCACTCCGTAAACTTCGTACACACGTGGCTCTGCTCTGTACACATGGCTCAGCTCCGTACACTTCGTACACACAGGGCTCTGCTTTGTACACCCCATACACACGTTGCTCCACTCCGTACACCCATACACACACAGCTCCGCTCCGCACACCCCGTACACATGTGACTCCGTTCCGTACTCCTCGTACACATATGGCTCCGCTCCGTACACCCAATACACACGCGGCTCCGCTCCGTACACCCTGTAAACACGCGGCTCCGCTCCGTACACCCTGTACACACGCGGCTCCGCTCCGTACACCCTATACACACGCGGCCATGCTCCGTACACCTCGTACACACATGGCTCAGCTCTGTACACCCCATACACACGCGGCTCCGCTCCGTACACCCTATACACACGAGGCTCCGCTCCGTACACCCTGTACACACGCGGCTCCGCTCCGTACACCCCATACGCACGCGGCTCTGCTCCGTACACCCTATACACACGCGGCCCTGCTCCGTACACCTCGTACACACATGGCTCAGCTCTGTACACCCCATACACACGCGCCTCTGCTCTGTACATCCCACACACACGCGGCTCTGCTCCGTACACCCTATACACACGCAGCTACGCTCCGTACACCCTATACACACGCAGCTCCGCTCTGTACACCCTATACACACGCAGCTCCGCTTCATACACTCCGTACACACAACTTCGCTCCGTACACCTCGTACACACATGGCTCTGCTCCGTACACCCCATACACACGCGCCTCTGCTCCGTACATCCCTTACACGCGCGGCTCTGCTCCGTACACCCTATACACACGCAGCTCCGCTCCGTACACCCTATACACACGCAGCTCCGCTCTGTACACCCTATACACACGCGCCTCTGCTCCGTACATCCCATACACAAGCGGCTCTGCTCCGTACACCCTATACACACGTGGCTCCGCTCCGTACACCCCGTACACACGCGGCTCCGCTCCGTACACCCCGTACACACGCGGCTCCGCTCCGTACACCTCGAACACACGCGGCTCCGCTCCATACACCCCGTACACACGTGGTTCTGCTCCGTACACATCGTACACACATGGCTCCGCTCCGTACACCCTATACACACATGGCTCTGCTCCGTACACCCCATACACACGTGGCTCTGCTTCGTACACCTCATACACAAACAGCTCTGCTACATCCACCTGTAAACCCCTCCTTACCCCACACAGAAACTTCCCCTCATCCAGCACCATGACAACCAGCACCCCAAAGTCCTGCATACAGAGGCCCCTGATCATGTGACCCTGACTCCTCCCCTCCTGTGACCTCATCACAGGTCCTGTGCGCACAGAACAGCCTACCGACGTCTGGGATTTCTAAGATGACGTGGAAATGGCTGGCGCAGTGCTCTCAGCTGGATGAGGGGAGTTTGCGTCTAGTCTAGGAGTTGTGCGCAGCCGCCGATGCGCCTGATATCTGCACACAGCATGGCCGGTCAGTTGTAGGCACTATTGACATGCAGGGCAGGGACTAATGAAGGAGGCAGGGGCTGGGGGAGGGGCCCACCGGAGATTTGTCCGATGTCCCGATGCCTCAGTCCGACGCTGATTGCCGGTATTAACCCTATACCGGCGATCGCAAAAGAAAAAAAAAAAGCAATCCTGCCTGTAAATTTCTCTCCCCTGTGATGTGATCGCACATCAGAAGGGAGAGAAATAGGGTCCCCAGGACCCCCGATCCCCTCCCCCGGTACCTAGGGCTGTTCCCCGTGTCCCCTCCTGGCTCCTGCAGCGCCCCCTGTGGTCCGATCCTCCAGCGTCTTCTCCCTGTAAAAAAAAATGGTGGGCGCATGCGCAGTGCGCCCGCCGACTCTGCCTGGCGGCAAATTTAAAAAAAAGAATGATTCATTCATTCTGTAAAAGTACATTTTGATCACTGTGATAAGCTATCACAGTGATCAAAATAAAAAAAAACAGTACATAAACCCCCCCTTTATCACCCCCTTAGTATTTTTATTTTTTCATTAGGGTTAGGGTTATAATTAGGGTTAGGGTTACAATTAGGGTTAGGGTTACAATTAGGGTTAGGGTTAGCATTATGCTGGGTTCATACTGCGTTATGGCAGTCCGTTAGACGGACTGCATTACACCGTGGTATAACGCGGTTCGTTAGCGCTGCCATTCACCCGCATTTGAGGGCACATCGCGACGCATGCTGTAAAGCGGCATGCGCTCGCAAAGTGCCGACATTCAGTGACGGAGCCTCGGACGCGGGCTGCAGCGTCTGGGCTCCGTCACCGTACCGCAGATGAATCATCTGCAGATTCCTCTGCGCTAGCGGGTATAGCATAACGCGATCGCGTTATGCTATACCGTTAACAGCCCGTCAACGCTATGTGTTCAACGGGCTGGTAAAACGCAGTATGAACCCAGCCTTAGGGTTAGGGTTATAATTAGGGTTAGGGTTGGAATTAGGGTTAGGTGTTATGTTTTGGTAGCTGTGGAGAGCAGGCAAAAACGGCAATACACCAGAGAGGTTGGAATCTACTGGATTGCAGTACCCTGACTAACCACAACTAAAGGCAGCCGTGGAGCGTTCCTACGTTGGTCCTAGACGCCTCGTCACAGCCTGAGAGGTTAACTACACCTAAAGATAGAAAGAGGAAAGCTATCTGCCCCGGAGCAGATCCCCAAAGAACATAGGAAGCCCCCAAACATGTAATGGCGGTTAGACAAGAGGAAATACAGACACAGACAGAAAATAGTATGAGCAAACGCTGGGGCCCAATCTGCCTAAACAGAAAAGGATAGGAAGGATACTTACTGCAATCCAAAAAAAAACCCTAAAAAAGCCAACGCTACTAATTGCAAAAACACCTGAGATCACATGACCTCTACCACCTAAATTAGTTCTCTGGTGTAACAAAACTAAGCCGCAGCCACTGAAAAAACTGGAAAAGGCAAATGAACAAACAACAGTGGCTCCAGAGGAACCGAGAGGAGCCCAAGCCCCCCGGGGAGGGGAACCAGGCCAACCTCACAGAAATGCAGAGAAATATGCAAATGGCAAGCACAAAAACAAAAAAACAGAAAATATCCTATCTGAGAGCAGGAGAAGAGGCAAGACCCAGCAAGCCTCCAAGAGAACCAGGAAACAACGTTGAGACAAGAACAATTGATCACCGGCAACCATGATGGGGGGGAACCTCCCTTATATCCAGCCAGTCTGTAATTCCTGATTGCCAATCCTCATTAAAATGGTTCAGTACTGTTTGTAACCACCAGAGGGAGTTTCTGCTCAGAATTCATTTCTAAAACATTCACAACAGTACCCCCCCCTTGAAGAGGGGTCACCGAACCCTCATTTGTGCAACCAGGTCGGTCAGGATGAGCTCGGTGATACGCACGGATCAGTCTCCTAGCATGGATGTCCGAAGCAAACACCCAAGAATTGTCCTCCTGACCATAACCTCTCCACTTAACCAAATACTGGAGTTTCCGTCTAGAAAAACGAGAATCCAATATTTTCTCAAGCACATACTCCAGATTGCCCTCAACCAAAACAGGGTCAGGAGGCCAGCCATAGGAACCACTGGCTCGACAAATCTCTTCAATATGGACTTGTGGAACACGTTATGGATCTTAAATGTCCCTGGAAGAAGTAAACGATAGGAAACAGGATTACGAATCTCCATGATCTTATAAGGTCCAATGAACCTAGGCTTAAATTTAGGAGATGCAACTCTCATAGGGATATTTCTTGAGGACAACCAGGCCAAGTCCCCCACTTTAAACCGAGGACCATCAGTCCTATGCCGGTTGGCAAACCGCTGGGCCTTCTCCTGAGAGAGGGACAACCTCTCCACTACCTGGTCCTAAATCTGCTGCATACGCTCCACAACAAAGTCAACACCCGGACAGACAGAAGCCTCCGTCTGTCCCGAAGAAAAATCGAGGGTGAAACCCAAAATTGCAGAAGAATGGAGACATCAAAGTGGCAGAGCTTGCCCTATTATTAAGAGCAAACTCAGCCAAAGGCAAAAAAGAGACCCAGTCATCTTGATCAGCAGACACAAAGCATCTCAGATAAGTCTCCAATGTCTGGTTTGTTCTCTCAGTTTGTCCATTGGTCTGAGGATGAAAAGCAGAGGAGAAAGACAATTGAACACCAAGTTTAGAACAAAAAGTCCTCCAAAATCTGGAAAAAAACTGGACTCCTCTGTCAGACACAATGTTCTCAGGAATGCTGTGTAACCGAACCACGTGCTGAAGGAACAAAGGCACCAATTCGGAGGAGGAAGGCAACTTAGGCAGTGGCACAAGAAGTATCATCTTGGAAAACCTATCACAAATCACCCAGATAACGGTCATTCTCTGAGAAACAGGGAGGTCGGAAATAAAATCCATAGAGATATGGGTCCATGGTCTCTTGGGCACAGGCAATGGCATCAACAAACCACTAGAGCGAGAGCAAGGCTTGGAGCGAGAGCAAGTCCCACAGGACTGCACAAACTCCCTGACGTCACGAGACAAAGTAGGCCACCAAAAGGACCGACTCACCAAGTCTCTGGTACCAAAAATTCCAGGATGACCGGCCAACGCGGAACAATGAATCTCAGACATCACACTCTTCTTCCACTGGTCTGGGACAAACAATTTCCCAACAGGGCCGCGCTCAGGTTTATCCTCCTGACACCCTTCCAGAGCCAGTCTCAAATTGGGTGAGATGGCGGAAAGAACTACACCCTCTTTCAAAATAACAGCAGGATCAGATAACTCAGGAGAGTCCGCAAGGAAACTCCTCGAGAGGGCATCCGCCTTAACATTCTTAGTGCCAGGAAGAAAGGAAACCACAAAATTAAAACGTGTGAAAAACAAGGCCCACCTGGCCTGTCTAGGATTAAGTCGCTTGGCTGATTCCAGATAAACCAGATTCTTATGATCCGTGAGGACCACCACCTGATGTTTGGCTCCCTCCAGCCAAAGTCTCCACTCTTCAAAAGCCCACTTCATGGCCAACAACTCCCGATTACCCACGTCATAATTACGTTCAGTAGGAGAAAATTTTTCGAGAGACAAAAGCACAAGGGTTACTTTTAGAGGTCTCAGGATCTCTTTGGGACAAAACGGCACCTGCCCCAATTTCAGAGGCATCAACCTCCACCTGAAATGGCAGAGAAACATCAGGCTGCCGTAGAACAGGAGCAGAAGTGAATCTCTGCTTAAGTTCCTGAAACGCAGAGACTGCCTCAGGAGGCCAATTCACCACACCAGAACCATTTTGGTCAAATCAGTCAATGGTTTAACAATAACAGAGAAATTACCAATAAATTTACGATAAAAATTGGCAAAACCCAAGAATCTCTGAAGAGCCTTTAATGAAGTAGGTTGGACCCAATCACAGATGGCCTGAACCTTGACCGGGTCCATTTCAATAACAGATGGAGACAAAATGAATCCCAGAAATGAGATCCTCTGTACAACAAAAAGACACTTTGATCCCTTCACATACAGAGCATTCTCTCTCAAAATCTGGAAAACAGTCCGAACATATTTCACATGAGAGTCCCAGTCATTGGAAAAAAATCAAGATATCATCCAAATAAACAATCAGAAATTTATCCACAAAATCCCTGAAAATGTCATTCATGAAGGACTGGAAGACGGAAGGAGCATGAGTGAGCCCAAAGGGCATCACTAGGTACTCAAAATGCCCCTCTGGGGTATTAAACGCCGTCTTCCATTCATCCCCATGCTTAATGCGAATAAGGTTATACGCTCCCCTGAGGTCAAGCTTGGTAAACCAAGTAGCACTTTTCACCCGGGAAAACAGGTCAGAAATCAAGGGTAACGGATATTGATATTTCACAGTGATATTGTTCAAGAGACGATAATCAATACACGGCCTTAATGAACCATCCTTTTTGGCCACAAAGAAAAAACCGGCACCCAAGGGTGAAGAGGATGGTCTGATATGATCCTTCTCCAATGACTCCTTCATATAAGACCGCATAGCGTCATGTTCAGGTACAGACAAGTTAAAAAGGCGACCTTTAGGGAATTTACTACCAGGCACTAATTCAATAGCGCAGTCATAGCTCCTATGGGGGGGCAAGGATGCAGATTTACTTTCGCTAAACACATCAGAAAAATCAGTCAAAAAGTCAGGAACATCTTGAGCCTGGGGAGAGGCAAAAAAAACAGGAGTGTTGGTATTAACACATTGGCAGCCCCAACTGGTTACAGACACAGATTTCCAATCCAAAACAGG
>JARQOD010000005.1:220733375-220833640 GCA_033576555.1 Oophaga sylvatica | reverse complement strand
CATGGCGCTGTCACACCTGACTGGAGCAGTACTGCTAATCACTAGGCGCTGAATGAGCAGCATTAACCCCTTAGTGAGCAGTCCCTCGCGCATTCCAGCCCGGAGCGCAGCAGACACGTCACTGAACTCCCTCTCCATCCCCAAAGTGGGAAGAAGGCGAGCACTCACCATGCTGGAGGAAGCCGCCTCAGCGCTCACATCCCGCTCCGCCACCGACACTCACCCGAGGATTTGTCTCCTTATTTTTGCAAACTGGGATGTACAAAACGTCCGCCGGCAAGAACGAGAAGCTGATTGGCTGCATTTATGGAGCTCTCCACCCCCATTGGTTGAGCCGCGCGTCAGTCTAATGCGGGAGCGGGGTAGACTGCGCCTCCCGGCCCCCACACGCGCTATGCGCGGCATTCCTCTCCGGTCACCTGACCGCCCCATGGCATTTTCCCCAACAGCTGGACGGCCAGTTGTGGCCGGAGCGCTGATGCCGGGCTGCCCCATCACTGACCCGCGGGAGGGACCGGGAAGGCAGCAGCTGCTCACTAGTCACCGGGCTGGACTCGCCAGTATTGGAGTCAGCCACAGCCTGAGGAGAGCAGCACGGAGCAAGGGTTAATGCGGCCCCATAAATAGGCAGCAGGGTGCGTCCTCATCTCCTGTAATAGCAGAGCCCTTAAAGGGGATGTCCAGCGCCTTAATAGGCATGGATGGATTTAAAGTAATAGAAGCATTCTCCTCTTCCCCCAGCGGGGTCGCTGGGAGGTCTGCACCCTTATAGGTATCACAGGACCGCTGCAGCCTGTCCTTGGTCACGGCGGTCAGGTGACCACAACATCAGATGTTTTTCGGATGACCTGGCTTTTCTAGTCCGTGACTGCTGCAGTCAATCACAAGCTGCAGCGGTCCCATGTCTTCCAGATGGAGCAGCACATGCCACATGCGTGGTGGAGTTAGGAGGGGAGCGTTCCTCCATTTATTATTCTAAAACCATCAGTGACTAAAAATCAGCTATTTCGGTGTTGCACAACCCCTTTAATTCTCTGTTACCATCCGGTAAGAAGTGGTGCCATATTTCTATACTCTGAGCCTTGTAGTACGTGACCGGCGCTCTGACTACCCCGTCACCGCAGTATACGCGTGGGCTGGAAGTCGGCCTCCCTATAGGAGACGTGCCCTGAAGCTTCCATAGGAATGGATATAGAGTGACTTAGGGGTGGTCCTGTGAGAACAAGTCATCAGCTAGTTTGTTGCTCATTGGGGGTCTGATCGCCAGCAGGGGGCGCTTTATCCCATTAGAACGGAGTGGCAGTGCGCTTGCGCTATCGCTGCTCTATTCATTCCTTGTGGGACTGCTGCGCTGCACTCAGCTTTATGCGGAAGCCACATAGAGAATGAATGGAGTAGCGGGCGGCTGCCAATCAATTCCATTTTGTAATGGTTATAAAGGTTCTCGATCAGGAATAAAATATCACCGTTCTGCCAATCAAGGTGTTTCCCAGCGGTCAGACCCCCACCGAGCAGCAAGTTACCAACGCGCCTGTGGATTAGCAATAACTTGTTTTTACCGGATGACCCCTTTAATTCCACACGGAAGAGACTATGGCCCAAATTCATCAGACTCTTCAGTTTTCTGACAGAGAATGAAGTGCAAATACTAAAGCTGCTAAAAAGGAGCAAATTCTAAGTTTTGCGTCAGTTTGTTTTTTTTTAAGGCAGCTGTCGGTAGGATCCACCTTCCTAACCTGTCGATATGGGCACCCAGGTGGCACATGTGGTTTGTGGAAACGCTCTGCCACATGGCTGGGCTTGCCTAAGAGGGGCATAGCTAGGCGGCTCCCTGGAGTTCACTGGAGCTCCTGCTGGTGGAGTCAGACTTGAGCTGCAGCTAGTTGCCAGGTACCACTCCTAGGCAGTTCCCGGTGCTGCAGCTGCGGGGCCCAGGGGCCAGGTACGCAGACACGGATAGGACTCGGGCTCCGTTCAGACTACTAGGTTCTGGATGCAGAATGGTTACGTACACAGACACTGACTTTTAATCCTTTAAAAAGAATTATTTCTGCAAAGAAAAAAAAAACTACTTGGCTAGACACACGTTCACACACAGGTCTCAGATACAGATTCAGGGACCGGTGTAACAGGCCAAATTAACCTCTGTTGAGATTGAACCCGCGTATAGTTTAGCCCAGGCCAGAATATACCCCGGGAAATAAACGCATAGGTCAAGCTATACCTCTCCAGGCTACAATATACCCCACTGTTTTATGAGCTCTTGTAAATTAGATTTTAATGCCATTTTTTAATAACTTAAAACTGCCTTACACATAGTCAGAAGGTATTTATGTTGTTATTCACATGATGAAGATTGATTTTACAATACAATGTGACTGACAACAGTCATTACATCTGAGATTACACTACTGTCCATTAAGATAAGAGCTTTTACCTAAAGCCCCGTCACACACAGCGATCTCCCCAGCGATATCGCTGTGTGTGACATTCAGCGACGATCAGACCCCCTGCTGATTATCGCTGATCGTCGCTGAATGTCCTGGACACTTTTTTTGATCGTTGGTCTCCCGCTGGCCAGCACGCATCGCTGCGTGTGGCAGGCAGGAGACCAGCGATCAGCTGGTAACCAAGGTACACATCGGGTTTCCAGGCGCCGGGCGGCGCCTGGAAACCCGATGTGTATGTTGGATACCAGCGCGCTGCTGCAGGGGAGCTGGTAACCAAGGTACACATCGGGTTTCCAGGTGCCGCACAGCGCCTGGAAACCCGATGTGTACCTTGGTTACCAGCTCCCTGCACCAGCGGGCTGGTATCCAACGTACACTGCAGGTAACTAAGCGACGTTACCCGCAGTGTCGTTGTTCTGATCGCTGCCTGTTTGGCAGCTCAGCAGCGATCATGTAGCGATACACCAGCGATCCTGACAAGTGCATATCGTTGTCGGGATCGCTGGTGTGTCGCTATGTGTGACGGGGCCCTTAGAATGCAATTGTACTTTCTCTTATCACGTCATTGATTTTCTCATCCTGTCTCTGATTGGCTGAAAAGTGTGTAGATCTCTTTCTACCATACTCAGACACACACCTGCTTTTAGTGTGTAACTACTAAGAAGTGCGGTAGGATTCTTTACCTCATATCTTTGTGGAAGTCTAAGGCTGTGTGCACACATTGCAGATTTATTGCAGATCCGTAGCGTTCTTTCCGCTGCGGATCCGCAATTAATCCACAAGTGTGTATCAAAACAACGTTAACCTATGTAAAAAAAAAATAAAAATTTGCTGTGCACATGCTGCAGAAAAAAAAAACGTACGGATTCGCAGCGTTTCTTTTTCCGCAGCATGTCAGTTCTTTGTGCGGATCTGCAGCTTTTCTGTGCCCATTGACTTGCAGTGAGTCGGGCACTTCCACAGCAAAACCGCAGGTCTAAAAAAGATCTGCGGTTTTGCTGCGGATGAAACGCTGCAGATCGGGAGGAGGGAAGTGTGTGGGCGGTGACTGTGTGCGGGTATAGTGTGTGTGTGCAGGGCACTGCGTGTATGTGAGCGGGTCTGTGTGCAGGCATCGTCCGATGGGACTGCTAGTCCCATCCGGCTATGCCTGCTACAGTGAGACCATAAGCCAATGATGGGACAGTAGTAGTCCCATCATCCGGCTAATGTATAGAATGTAAAAAAAAAAAACAACACATATATAATCCATACTCACCATAATCTGCTAAACCCCGAAGCCCTCGCTCATTTGAAAATTAAAAAAAACAACAAAACCAATGTATTCCCCGTGTCCGACATAATCCCATTAATAACGATTGTCCCACGACGATCTCCCATGGAGAGCTGTCACATAAGCAGATGCGACCGCTCTCCAGGGACTCCGGTGATACAGTGACGGAGATAATCCTCTGCACTGTATCACTCCGCCGCCGGCAGGTCACCGGAGTTCACCTGTCATTTGCGGCACTACAGCCGTGAGAATTTTCTCACGGCTGTAGTGCCGTAAAGTGAACTCCAATGATAGACTGCGGGAGGGTTATCTCCCGTCAGTGTGTCATTGGAGGCCTATAGAGCGGTCACATCTGCTGATAAGACCGCTGTATAGGGGAGACTGTCGTGGGACACTCGTTTTAAAGAGGGACTGCATCGGCCAGGGATTATACTGTTTTTTTTGTTTTTTTTTATTTTTTGCAGGTGATCGATGGATTTAGGCGTACAATAAAAATTATGAAAAACCGTGTCGTGTTTTATTTCATTAAAATAATTTATTCTTGTATGTGTTTTTTTAACCCTTTCAAACTAAGAATAATAAGGGATGGGCGTCTTATTGACACCTCTCCATTATTAACCGGGCTTAATGTCACCTTACAAAAGCAAGGTGACCTTAACCCCTTATTACCCAATATACCACCGCTACACGGCAGTGGAAAGAGAGGGCCTAAGTGCCGGAACTGGCGCATCGTACAGATACGCTAATTCTGGGGCGGCTGAGTGCTGATATGTTTAGTCAGGAGGGGGCACCAATATCCATGGCCCCTTCCTAGGCTATGAATATCAGTTTGCAGCTGTATGCGTAGCATTTCTGGCTATAAATTATAGGGAGACCACACTTTTTTTTTTGGGGTCCCCTATTTTAACCCCTTCATGACCCAGCCTATTTTGACCTTAAAGACCTTGCCATTTTTTGCAATTCTGACCAGTGTCCCTTTATGAGGTAATAACTCAGGAACGCTTCAACGAATCCTAGCGATTCTGAGAATGTTTTTTTGTGACATATTGGGCTTCATATTAGTGGTAAATTTAGGTCGATAATTTTTGCGTTTATTTGTGAAAAAAATGGAAATTTGGCGAAAATTTTGTAATTTTCAAATTTTTAATTTTTATTCTGTTAAACCAGAGAGTTATGTGACACAAAATAGTTAATAAATAACATTTCCCACATGTCTACTTTACATCAGCACAATTTTGGGAACAACATTTTTTTTTTGTTAGGAAGTTATAAGGGTTAAAAGTTGACCAGCGATTTCTCATTTTTACAGCAAAACTTACAAAACCATTTTTTTTAGGGACCACCTCACATTTGAAGTCACTTTGAGGGGTCTATATGGCAGAAAATACCCAAAAGTGACACCTTTATAAAAACTGCACCCCTCAAGCTACTCAAAACTGCATTCAAGAAGATTATTAACCCTTCAGGTGCTTCACAGGAACTAAAGCAACGTGGAAGGAAAAAATGGACATTTTAATTTTTCCAACAAAAATTTTCTTTTAGCATCAATTTTTTCATTTTTACATGGGCAACATGATAAAATGGATCCTAAAATTTGTTGGGCAATTTCTCCTGAGTATACAGATACCTTATATGTGGTCATAAACCACTGTTTGGGCGCACGGTAGGGCTCAGAAGGGAAGGAGCGCCATTTGACTTTTTGAATGGAAAATATGCTGGAGTATTTAGCGGTTGCCATGTCGCATTTGGAGAGTCCCTGTGTGCCTAAACATTGGAGCTCCCCCACAAGTGACCCCATTTTGGAAACTAGACCCCCTAAGGAACTTATCTAGATGCATAGTGAGCACTTTGAACCCCCAGGTGCTTCACAAACTGATCCGTAAAAAAAAGAAAGTACTTTTTTTTCACAAAAATTTTCTTTTAGCCTCAGTTTTTTTCATTTTCACATGGGCAACAGTATAAATTGGATCCTAAAAATTTGTTGGGCAATTTCTCCTGAGTACACAGATACCTCATATGTGGTCATAAACCACTGTTTGGGCGCACGGCAGGGCTCAGAAGGGAAGGAGCGCCATTTGACTTTTTGAATGGAAAATATGCTGGAATATTTAGCGGTTGCCATGTCGCATTTGGAGAGTTCCTGTGTGCCTAAACATTGGAGCTCCCCCACAAGTGACCCCATTTTGGAAACTGGACCCCTAAGGAACTTATCTAGATGCATAGTGAGCACTTTGAACCCCAGGTGCTTCACAAATTGATCCGTAAAAAAAGAAAGTACTTTTTTTTCACAAAAATTTTCTTTTAGCCTCAGTTTTTTTCATTTTCACATGGGCAACAGTATAAATTGGATCCTAAAATTTGTTGGGCAATTTCTCCTGAGTACACAGATACCTCATATGTGGTCATAAACCACTGTTTGAGCGCACAGCAGGGCTCAGAAGGGATGGAGCGCCATTTGACTTTTTGAATGGAAAATATGCTGGAATATTTAGCGGTTGCCATGTCGCATTTGGAGAGTTCCTGTGTGCCTAAACATTGGAGCTCCCCCACAAGTGACCCCATTTTGGAAACTAGACGCCCTAAGGAACTTATCTAGATGCATAGTGAGCACTTTGAACCCCAGGTGCTTCACAGAAGTTTATAACGCAGAGCCGTAAAAATAAAAAATCCTTTTTTTTCTCAAAAAATGATTTTTTAGCCCACTATTTTTTATTTTCACAATGGTTACAGGAGAAATTGGACCCCAAAAGTTTTTGTCCAGTTTGTCCTGAGTATGCTAGTACCCCATATGTGGGGGGGAACCACTGTTTGGGCACACGTCAGGGCTCGGAAGGGATGTAGTGACGCTTTGAAATGCCGACTTGATGGAATGGTCTGTGGGCATCTTGTTACGTTTGCAGAGCCCCTGATGTGCCTAAACAGTAGAAACTTCCCACAAGTGACAACATTTTGGAAACTAGACCCCGCAAAGAACTTATCTAGATGTGTGGTGAGCACTTTGAACCCCAAGGGCTACACAGAAGTTTATAACGCCCGGGCATGAAAATAAAAAAATCATATTTTTTCCACAATCAGGATCTTTTAGTCCCAATTATTTTATTTTCCCAAGCGTAACATGAGAAATTAGACCCCAAAAGTTGTTGTCCAATTTGTCTTGAGTATGCTGATATCCCATATGTGGGAGAAAACTACTGTATGGGCACACGTCGGGGCTCGGATGGGAAGTAGTGACGTTTTGCAATGCCCACTTGATGGAATGGTCTTCGGGCATCATGTTACGTTTGCAGAGTCCCTGATGTGCCTAAACAGTAGAAACTCCCCACAAGTGACCCCATTTTGGAAACTAGATCCCCAAGGAACTCCTATAGATGTGTGGTAAGCACTTTGAATCTCCAAGTCCTTCACAGAAGTTTATAACGCAGAGCCGTGAAAATATAAAATCTTTTTTTTTTTCCACAAAAATAATTTTTTAGTCCCCAATTTTTTTTCCCAATGTTAACAGGAGAAATTAGAACCCCCAAAGTTGTTGTGCAATTTTTCCCGAGTACGCTGATACCCCATATGTGGGGATAAACCACTGTTTGGGCATACGTCAGGGCTTGGAATAAAGGGAGCACTGTTTGACTTTTTGAACGCAAAATTTGCAGGAATCAATGGTGGCGCCATGTCGCGTATGGAGACCCCCTGATGTGCCTAAATAGTGGAAACCCCTCAATTCTAACTCCAACCCTAACCCCAACACACCCTTAACCCCAACCCTAACCCCTACACACACCTAACCCTAATACTAACCATAACCCTAACCCCAACACACCCTAACCCTAATCCCAACTCTAACCATAAACCTAACCACAAGCCTAACCCTAATTCCAACCCTAACGCAAATTCCAACCCTAACCCAAATTCCAACCCTAACCCAAATTCCAACCCTAACCCTAATTCTAACCCTAATGCTAACCCTAACCCTAGTTCTAACCCTAAGGCGGGGTTCATATTGCGTTTTACCAGCCCGTTCAACATGTAGCGTTGACCGGCTGGTAACGGTATAGCATAACGCGATCGCGTTGTGCTATACCCGCTAGCGCAGATGAATCAGCAGATGATTCATCTGTGCTAGCGGTGACGGAGCCCAGACACTGCAGCCCATGTCCGAGGCTCCGTCACTGAATGACGGCACGTCGCGAACGCATGCCGCTTTACGGCATGCCTTGCGATGCGCACACAAATGGGGTGAATGGCAGCATTAACGGACTGCCATAATGCAATATGAACCCAGCCTAACCCTGAGGCCCCGTGCACACGTTGCGGATTCACTTGCGGATTTTTCTTAAATCCGCAGGTAAAATGACCTGCGTTTTACCTGCGAATTTAGCGCGGATTTGCTGCGGTTTTACACCTATAATGGAATAGGTGTAAAACCGCTGCGGAATCCGCACAAAGAATTGACATGCTGCGGATTTAAAACCGCAGCAAATCCGCATGTGCACAGTGTTTTTTTTAACCATTTATTTGCATTGTACTGTACATGGTTTCTGTATCTGCTGTGGATCCGCAGCAAAATCTCCGCAGCGGATCAGCAGCAAAATCCGCCGCGGATCAGCAGCAAAATCCGCCGCGGATCCCCAGCAAAATCCGCCGCGGATCCGCAGCAAAATCCGCCGCGGATCCGCAGCAAAATCCGCCGCGGATCAGCAGCAAAATCTGCCGTGGATCAGCAGCAGGATCCGCAGCAATATCCGCCGCGGATCCGCAGCAATATCCGCCGCGGATCCGCAGCAAAATCAGCCGCGGATCAGCAGCAAAATCAGCCGCGGATCCGCAGCGAAATCAGCCGCGGATCAGCAGCGAAATCCGCCGCGGATCAGCAGCGAAATCCGCCGCAGATACGCAGCGAAATCCTCTGTGGATCAGCAGCGAAATCCGCAACGTGTGGACAGGGCCTAAAAGGAAAAAAAAAAAAATTCTTATTTTTTTTTTGTCCCTACCTATGACAGGGGGGGGGTTCATTTACTTTTATATTGATCACTGTGAGAGTTTATCAGTGATCAAAATAAATTGTACTTTGAAAGGCGCACTGCAAAATCAGCCGCGGATCCGCAGCAAAATCAGCCGCGGATCAGCAGCAAAATCCGCCGCGGATCAGCAGCAAAATCCGCCGCGGATCAGCAGCAATATCCGCCGCGGATCCGCAGCAATATCCGCCGCGGATCCGCAGCAAAATCCGCCGCGGATCCGCAGCAATATCCGCCGCGGATCCGCAGCAATATCCGCCGCGGATCCGCAGCAATATCCGCCGCGTATCAGCAGCAAAATCAGCCGCGGATCCGCAGCAAAATCAGCCGCGGATCAGCAGCAAAATCAGCCGCGGATCAGCAGCAAAATCAGCAGCAAAATCCGCCGCGGGTCAGCAGCAAAATCCGCCGCGGATCCGCAGCAAAATCAGCCGCGGATCCGCAGCAAAATCAGCCGCGGATCCGCAGCAAAATCCGCCGTGGATCAGCAGCAAAATCCGCCGCGGATCCGCAGCAATATTCGCCGCGGATCCGCAGCAAAATCAGCCCATTTTCCAAGATGGCGGCAGCCATGAAGAGTCCCGTGCGGACGCCGGGACGGATCAAGAGGCTGCAGAAGACCGGAGGAGGTGAGGACAGGCGTGGGGGGTGATCGGAGGGCGGGGGGGAGCGGAGCACACCGGAGGGGAAAAGGATCGGAGCGGCCAGCAGATGATAGTAACGGCGGTGACCGTTCGCCGCCATGAATCGGCGGCGGTGGCCGATCACCACCGTTACTCGGTGTGGGGAGGGTGGGAACACAGTGTCCAGCCATGGCCGATGCTATTGCAGCATCGGCCATGGCTGGATTGTAATATTTCACCACTTTTCAGTGGTGAAATATTACTAATCGCTCTGATTGGCTGTTTCACTTTTAACAGCCAATCAGAGCGATCGTAACCACGTGGGGGTTAAGCCACCCCCACTGTGGTGATGCGCAAGGGGTCCTGTGCCTGCAGGTCGAGTGACCTTTCAGTGATTTCGGTCACCCGACCCGCAGGAACATGATTTATAGCATGACGCCTACGTTGGCGTTATGGGTCGGGATGGTACAGGTTTTCATGACGCCAACATAGGCGTCATGGGTCGGGAAGGGGTTAATAGCCAGTAAAGGCTAGCTGCAGGCTGATATAGCCTGGGAAGCTCCATGGGTATTAACCCCTTCCCACGCTAGAAATAGTGGCCACGGCCGTCGGCTTTTCCCCGTTGGCGCAGAAAATTGCGAGGGAGCCCACGCAATTTTTTTTTTTAAATTAAAGATATTGCGTGAAGATTTTGTGTGTGTCTTTAACTATTTACCATTTTATCTATCTGTCCATCTATCGGTCTGTCTGTGTATGTAATGGAGTGTGGGTTGGACAAATGTAAAAGAGGAGGTTGGACAAGAAATGACATCACAAATCTTTTTTTTGTTAAATAACATATCTTTATCTTACAAAAATGCATACAAATCCGCATGGAAAAAGACACATGAAAAAATGCATCAAAAACGCATAAGGGTCTGTGCACATGTTGCGGATTCCTAGCATTTTTGCCGCGGTAAAACCGCTTACACAACACAACTCATTATGGCCTATGGGATTCCGCAATGCTGTGGGATTTCCGCGGCGGAAACCGGATATGGGTACCATATCCATGTAAAAACAATAATTAAAATAAAAAATAGTGATATTCTCACCTTCCGGCGGCCCCCGCAGCCTTCCCGCCTCTCAGCGACGCTCCCGGCCAATCCCGGTCCCAGTAAGGCATTGCGAGAATCACCCCAGATGACGTAGTGGTCTCGCGTGATGCTACGTCATCGGGGTCATTGTCGCAAAGGACGCCTGGGAACGGGATTGGCCGGGAGCGTCGCTGAGAGGCGGGAAAGCTGTGGGGCCCGCCGGAAGGTGAGAATATCATTATTTATTATTTTTTTAAATTATTTTTAACATTAGATCTTTTTACTATTGATGCGACATAGGCGGCATCAATAGTAAAAAGTTGGTCACACTTGTCAAACACTTGTTTGACTCGTGTGACCAACCTGTCAGATCGCTTGTAAAACGCTAGCATTCTGCAAGCTAATTACGCTTGCAAAACGCTAGTTTTTAGCGGGAATACGCATACCTATAATATGCTTATTTCCCGCGACAGGGAGGTGCGGAATTGCCGCGGAAATTTCCATGGCAATTCCGCAACGTGTGCACATAGCCTAAAAAACGCACCTGCGTTTTCTGCCAAGAGGTGCAGATTCTGTGCAGAAAATTCCGCAGGCTAATCTGCAACGTGTGCACATACCCTAAGGCTGGGGGCCCACAATCCGGGACTAGTAGTGCTTTGGACGCAGCAATCGCTGTGTCCAAAGCACTGCAGTCTATTGAACGCAGATGAATCCGAATGTGTTCACTGAATCATGCAGATTTACCACATTGAATACATTTCTATTAATGTCATTGACATGTTGTGGTCTGGAAAGACGTGCCGCCGCATATCCGTCTCCGCAGGTGATCTGCTGGCGTCTGTGGACGCATAATGGACATGAGATTTCTTCAAATCCCATTCACTTTACTGTCACAGCTGGCCACTGCGGGTTTGATACTGCATAAATAAGCAGCGTCAAACCCGCAGCAGTTCCTAGCCGTTGGCACATACCCTAATATTTTTACTGATTGAAGTTTTCTAGTTCAAATAATAAAAGCCTTCTCACATAGCTTACCTGACAAATATGAAATGAGGAGGTATGAAATGGCCTTGGCCAATTTGTACCTCAGAGTATAAGTTGGTCTAGGCCATAATATACCCAGGGTATATACAAGCCTAGGCCACTTTAACCCAAGCTATAGTCTGGGTTCGGGATATACTGTGGCCTCTTACACCGGCTTCAGGGTTCAGGCACAGGCCACGCAAGTACCAGGGCCTAAGGGTTTAGGACACTGGCTACACCAGCACCAGGGGACCTAACAACTCACTAGCAGTGAACCTCACTCACTAATGAATAAATATTGCTTCAACCCCTCCATATTAGGGGAGGGTGTCTTTTATACACAATGCCTCACAGCTATTGCCTGGGGGCCATACTGAAGGTGTACAGTGGCCATTTAAGAACAGGGCAGTGCGTGCACTAGGCATGCCGCCGAGAACACAGAACCAAGAAGCATGGAGAATGCCAAGGTATATAAACAGCCAGGGCGGTGAGTAAGTCATGTACAGTTCTGCTTAGGCTAGTTTCAGACTAGCGTTTCACTGACCTGCATCGGTCTGTGTACGGCCGCCGCTAAGCTCCGCCCCCGGCCGTGCCTACCGCCCGCTCCGCCTATGGGCGCATGACTGCGCCAAACGCACCATGTTGCATTTTGGTGCGCTCGGCGAACCGTCAAATGGACGCATGCGCTGGCAAATGCATACCTGCACACAGCCTGCGTACCCAATGCTAAAGATAGGGTACACAGGTCGCATGCAGCGTCATGCGCCCATAGGCGGATCGGCCAGGAGGAGGCGCGGCCGGGGGCGAAGCTTAGCGGCGGCCATGCGCAGACTGACGCAGGTCAGTGAAACGCTAGTGTGAAACTAGCCTTAGCCACACGGCGAGACTCAGGAAGGACGGAGCACTATTTGACTCTTGGAGAACAAACTTTCTATAATAGTTTGGGAGCTCCATAAACAGAGCCGGTAAGTGCCAAAAGAGCAGAATCCCCCCCCCCTTGAGTGAAAAAAAAATTTGGAAATTACATCCCTCTGCGAATTTATCTACCTCTGTAGTGACGACTTTGACTCCATGGGTATTTTCCAGAAACAAGCAGCAGTGGATGCTGCAGAGAGAAAATTGTCTAACATTGTAGTGCCCATGAATATACAGTGACTGTGCACAATAGGGTGAAACCCTAATATTGGAAATAGTAAAAACAATAGGTTTGCGCACCATGGGTGGTTGTGTGAAGAAAGACACAACCGGTATGAAGATTTAGATAGCCAGCTGCCGCTGTTGAAGCTTTTATTGGGAACATTTTTACATAACATTTTGGATCACATTTATCCTGTGCTCTGCACTGAGCACTTACATTGGGGTTTCCATATAAGTCTCCGAATAATGTGATTCATATGGAACCCCTTTTGTAGATCAATTCACTAATGAGGCAGCAAAGTTACTCTGGACTCAGTCTGACTTCTGTTCAGCATTGTCCTTTTCAGAAGTGCACAAAACTGTGGCGGCCTGCGCTTTTATGCACGCTTAAAGAGGGAAACAGCTGATCATAGGCCAGACAACGTCCAAAGTGAATATGCCTCCTTATAGGGAATCTTCCGATAGGAGTTCAGTCTAAATCACGTATTTCAGAGATTTACACAAAAACAACAATGTAAGCGCTCAGCGCAGGATAAGTGTGAGCTGGGCCTTACTGTGATGTTCGAGAGGCAAAATTGTTTTTATTTTTTATGCCTTTTTTTGAAAGGTGTAAGTGATTAGACAACTTTTTTCTTTGCGTAGGTGCGTAATTTTTTTTACGTTAGGCTACTATCATACACTAACAAACACTTTACTGCAAAAAAAAAACATAGTTAATTACCGTTAACGGCATTTCTCTGAACCCATGACGGCACCACGGAGAGAGGAGATCCGCCCTCAGGGACAGGAAACCTACAGATAAAAAGGCGGTACCTCTCTCCTGCATCAGTTATTCTACAGAGCAATTTACGGAACTTCAGACTGGCAACATAAACGTCTATACAAAAAAAAACCACTTTATCATCTTAGCCGAGGCACCGCGTGACTATTTAATTATGTGTGCACCCCACACGTGAAGGGAGTGAATGTACGGGTGCCGTCATGGGTTCAAAAAAAGTAAGTAACTATGTTTTTCTCTTTCCCCCCATGACGGCACCACGGAGAGAATTGCATAGATTGTACATGGGGGGGGGACCACTGCCTCTAGAACCCTTCTCCCAAAGGTAGGATCTTGAGAAGAGGCCAGGTTTAGCCGGTATTGCTTAAAGAACGTAGAGGGAGATGACCAAGTGGCGGATCTACATATCTGCTCTATTGAGGCTCCAGCTTTCTCCGCCCAGGAAGTCGCCACTGCTCTTGTCGAATGGGCCCTTATATTCTCCGGAATGGCTTCCCCATGTGAGGAGTATGATAGGGTGATAGTGTCTCGTATCCATCTCGCCAGCGTGGCTTTTGATGCTTTCTGTCCCTTTCGTGGACTCTGGAAGAATACAATAAGAGACCTATCCTTCCTACACTCCATTGTGGCTGTCAAATACTGGACTAAGCATCTCTTTACGTTTAATGTATGTAGGGCTTCCTCCCCCTTATTTTTAGGGTTAGGGCAGAAGGCAGATAGCGAAATTTCCTGCGTTCTGTGGAACCGCGACACCACTTTTGGGAGATAAAACCGACCCGGCCCATGTATGATCCTATCCTCCAAAACCCGCGTGAACGGCGGGTATGCTGACAAAGCTTGGATGTCGCTAACTCTATGTGCCGAAGTTAAAGCTACGAGCAGGAAGGTTTTTAGCGATATTTTTAATGAGGCTTCTGACAAGGGTTCAAAGGGGGTTTAGTCAATGCTGAAAGGAATAAATTCAGGTCTCAAGCTGGCAAGCTATGGAAGGGAATAGGTCTGGTTCTGCTTGATGCTTTAATAAACCTTGCTACCCACTGGTTCCCAGCTAAATCGTAGTTGTACAAGGCTCCTAGTGCTGAAACCTGACCTTCAAGGTACTTGTGGATAACCCCTGTTCTAACCTTTCTGGAGAAATTCTAAGATGGCATTTATCGGGATCTCTCTGATTGGGTTGGCCCAACCACACCCCCCACCCCCCCCCGAGACTGAAATGAATTTATTCTAAATCCTGCCATACGTCCGGGTAGTTCTTGGTTTTCTGCTCTGCAGGAGGGTGGTTACTAAGTTTTGAGAGAATCCCCTATCGATCAGAAGCGACCACTCCAATTTCATGCTGTCATATGTAAGCTTTCTACCTGAGGATGAGCCACCGGTCCTTGGGACAGAAGGTCCAGGATGTCCGGGAGAACCCAAGGGTCGGAAATGGACATCATCTTCAGCCACGAAAACCATGTGCTCTTCGGCTAAAAGGGGGCTATTAGAATCACCCTTGCCTTGTCTTCCTGGATTTTCCTCAGGACTAAAGGGATTAAAGCTATTGGTGGAAAAGCGTAGGCTAGATGGTAGTTCCACGGTATTGTAAGGGCGTCTAACGCTACTGGGTTCCCTGTGGGGTCTATCGAACAGAAGGTTTCTACTTTCCGATTCCGACTGTTTGCAAAAAGGTCTATCTCGGGCCAGCCCCAGGATGCTACAATTTGATTGAAACCTGCCTGGTTCAGCTCCCACTCCCCCTGCCTTAATTCTGTTCGACTTAAGAAGTCCACTGTCCGGTTCTCTGTACCCTTTATGTGAAGTGCCGAAAGGGAGCTTAAATTGGACTCTGCTAGATGAAGGATGGATTTTGTCACTTCCATTAGGTTTCGGGATCTGGTGTATATATCCAGGAGAAGTGGTACTATGCCGTGTATATATACAGGAGAAGTGTTACTATGCAGTGTATATATACAGGAGAAGTGGTACTATGCAGTGTATATATACAGGAGAAGTGGTACTATGCAGTGTATATATACAGGAGAAGTGGTACTATGCACTGTATATACACAGGAGAAGTGGTACTATGTAGTGTATATATACAAGAGAAGTAGTACTATGCAGTGTATATATACAGCAGAAGTGGAACTATGCAGTGTATATATACAGGAACAGTGGTACTATGCAGTGTATGTATACAGCAGAAGTGGTACTAAGCAGTGTATATATACAGGAGAAGTGGTACAATGCAGTGTATATATATACAGGAGAATTGGTACTATGCAGTGTATATATAGAAGTGGTACTAAGCAGTGTATATATACAGGAGAAGTGGTACTATGCTGTGTATATATACAGGAGAAGTGGTACTATGCAGTGTATATATACAGAAGAAGTGGTACTATGCAGTGTAAATATAGGAGAAGTGGTGATATGCAGTGTATATATAGAAGAAGTGGTAATATGCAGTGTATTTATACAGGAGAAGTGGTACAATGCAGTGTATATATACAGGAGAAGTGGTACTATGCAGTGTATATATACAGGAGAAGTGGTACTAAGCAGTGTATATATACAGGAGAAGAGGTACTATGCAGTGTATATATACAGGAGAAGTGGTACTAAGCAGTGTATATATACAGGAGAAGAGGTACTGTGCAGTGTATGTATACAGGAGAAGTGGTATTATGCAGTGTATATACACAGAAGAAGTGGTACTAAGCAGTGTATATATACAGGAGAAGAGGTACTGTGCAGTGTATATAAAAATAATAAAGCTAATCACACAGCCTCTGTACAAGAGAGCCGGTCCCTAGCGGAGTTGTCTGGTCTACAATGAGAAGTCTGCAGTCACTGTGTGTGAAATGAGAACATATTACGGGAATGCTGGAGCACACGTGTTTTTTTCTGTTTCAATCTGCTACAAATAACTGTATATGTCTTACAAGCACTCTTATAAAAATCAGTGCTGAAGTAGAATCATTTTGTGGCTGTGGCTGTGACCGTATGCAGCTCTGTGGCAATATCCTACAAAACAAATACTGCTGCATGCTGCGCTCACGTGGAATAGGACGTTAATGTTCCTATTAGTCAGTGTGCAGTGAACCGAAATTACATTCATCCAAACTGGCGCTTCCACTACATATTCAGAAGACCTGACCTCTGAATTACAACATTTAGTTGACAACATTAGGCCTTTATACAGTATAACGATAACCACGGCCCTACTGTCAAACGGTGCACACGTAGGATCCAGCAAGTGTCCTGCCTGAACCAGCGGCGGACGCCGAGTTCAGCGGTTTATCATTACTAACGCCCTGTCTCTTAAAGAAACACTCGCAATCCAACTATCTGTCATACATTTGGATCTTATGGACACTAATGAAGGTCTCACACAGACCAAAACGTTTGTACATTTTCTTTTTGGGATTGCCCATTAAAATGACATATTCAACTCATCAATTTTCTGACTTCCAAAATTTTTGCCACCTAACATTAGGCCTTTGTTCTAAATCAGACGTCTGAAATGTGGTCCATGTGTACAATGCATGTTGACTGGACAGGTTGTAGGTCTCCTGACCCAAACTCAGCAGCCTCATACTCTCCTCAATATTGAAATGTCAACAGAAGAAGGAAACAACGTGAAATTATAAAAATAAAAATTGTGGGATTGTTAGACAAGTTATTGATAAGCAAATGATGAAAAATGGAAACAAAGTTTTCAAAACATGTCGATTTTTTTCAGTATTGAGTATGAGCACCATATTCAGACACACGCATTATTACAGCCTTAGAATGCCATCGGTGAGGTTATTAATGGTTATCTGAGTAATGTTCTGTCATGCTTAATACAATTGGGCTTGCAAATCCTCAAGATGCGCTGCTAACTGGTACTTTTGCAATTTCTCACCTATGAGGTCCCATATGGGCTGGATGAGAGCCAAGTCTAGAGATGCCTCATGCCATGGAAGCACATTCAGGCCATGCAGGCTGCTCACAGTAGCACCAGCAACATGCGGCCTGGCATGATTGTGATAAATATGCCTCCTTGACCATTCTGGAAATTACAATTGTACTCAGATCGTATTTTATAGATGTCTAAGTTTAGACTTACTATTCAGAAACAGGTTGCTTTGGAGAACTGCGTATGCAGCAGAAGATATCTGTTATAGCAAATAATATAGTCCCTGTTATAAGTTATAAAGAATTTTAAGAGTCACCTGGGGAATTGCGCATTTATTTAACAATTAATATACTTATAATATACAGCTGAGCATTTATTATCTCAAATATCATTAATACCAATAGGTGAAATATCTGCTTTGTACAAACTTGGAGCCAGTTAATATTAAAATATTTATTTCCTATTGATAATTTATATATAAGTGCATGGATTACAATATGGTGCCATTAGGAACAGTTCTCCGCCCTGCAATTCAGCAATTGTTAGCAAGCAGCACTGAAGCCTGACTGCCATGATGTCACAAAGCTATGATCAGGGTTGAAAGTCACTTCTTAGGAGAAGGTGAGGTCACACTCACAAGTGATGTCATATTGGCATTCTAGAATGTCCGAAGGACAGACAATCACTGAGCACAGTGATTCAGCGCCATTTTGTGAGTTTCTGCTTTTAGCTAAGACATCACTTTGGTTTTGGAAAGCACTCTAGATTGATTTTCATTTCTAGTATTTCCTGCAGTTTATTTTTGTTCTTGGATATTTGCACAATAATATCAGTGCCACCAGAGAAGTTATTTCCTCACATACTCCATCATCCCAGCCTCCGGCAACTAGGCCATGAGTTCCCGAGAGCTAAGACACCTAATTGAGGACAATGAAGTATGGTTGAGCCGACCACAAAATAGAGGTAAGTGAAAGATTTGGGGTAGAAAAACAATATTTTCTTCATGTCTGAGCATTCCTGGGTAGAGTTATCCTTGGGGTTTGCTGGGTAATGTTTCAGTGCATTCTCTACCTTCTATCCTTATTCCTTGGGGACTAATTTACCAAATGTCCAATTCCAACCCTGTCTTGTGATGTCTTCAGAAAAGACATGCACTGAGCAGGTTTACTCAGCCCATATTTGACACAATTTTAGTTAGAGTTCCCATATCTGTAAACCATATAGTAATACCAAGGCCCACCCAAATTTCTAAAAGGTATTTTGTTAACTAAATGTTAATGTCTGTCATTGCAGGTCAGGCAACAATTCTCCATAGACTGAGGTCATCTCAAAGACATCAGGGAAGCCACTCTGCTAATGATGGCCAACAGAGTTTCAGCAACTCTGGCACTGAGAGAAGAGGGAGACATGCCAGAGCCCCTCCACATCATAGGAGACAAGAAAGAAGTACTGGAAGAAGTAGGTCTCCAATAAGTCGTGCCTCTTTGGAATCTTTACGAACCACAGGACACAGCAGCCGGGATGATGAACAAGCAAGTGGATCTTCAGCCACCACCATTGCTTTGGAATTCCAACTGCCAGATAGCATCCTGCATAGTAGCACAACCAGGGAGGTTCCTACTCCAGGCAGAGCAATAGGAGCGAGCTCAAGAGTGAATCATGGCAGACAAGCAAGTGAATCTGCAACTACCACCACAGAATTTAGATTCGGTCCACGACTTTCCATCTCACTTAACCACAGACCCAGGGAGCTTCCAGCTCCTTTCAGAACAACTGGAGAAAGTCGCATGAATGCCGGCCATGAAAGAAGTGGATCTGTAGACGTCATCATTGAATTTCGACCATCAAATCCAATGCCAACTCGCGGCAGATTCAGTGAGGTACAAATTGTGAACAATATTCTCAACATGCTCACTCGGCTGCAGGGAATGAGAAGACCAATGCCACAGGTGCAACCACAAGCACCACCTGCACAAAATTCAGCTGATCAGCAACAATGGCATTCTCAGCCCAGCAGAACTCTGCAAATTGACACTCTCCCAACCAGGACTATAACAGCTCAGGATGACATTGGGGTCATGCGTGATCTGTATGACAGAGTATGAGACTGGGGAGCAGGTTACAATGCTCCCGTGCAACCACAACTACCATCAGTGTTGCATCTTGACTTGGCTCCAGTCCAACACTAGTTGTCCTCTTTGTCGGAACAACTGCTTCAGGTAAAGCACCGAAAATAAATTTGAAAACTACTGGAAGGACATGAAGATCAGGGTGGTGTTACTCACCAGCGCAGCTCCATCGCCAGGCCCTGCTCTAAACTCCAGTGGGCTGTCAATTCAGACACCTATGTATTGTCTGATTATTAAGAGGTTTCTGTTTTTGTTTAATAAATTTTGCTGTTATCTGCCTTTAAATACATCTGTATTCTTATTTTAGCAGTATATACATTTTATCACACAGTTAGCAGCACTTTCTCTTTGCTGGCTGCAGCGCTGATGCTTACATCCATCCCTTACTCTCCTCTTCCTGCATTGTATTACTACAAGTTCCATCATGCTTTGCACTGACCAGTAGGCCAACACCAATCACACCCATTGATAACTAATCTCACATCCCTCCCTCCTCTATCTTCAATCTGATGCTTCCTATTTCCAGTGACACAGGACAAGGACCTACTGCTGATGAGAGTGAGAGTAAAGGGTATGCCACACTGAACAATATCGCTAACGGGATCGCTAAAAAACGTCACTATTTAGCGATCCCGTTAGCGATGTTGTTCAGTGCGGCATCTGCCAGCGACGAGCTTCCTGCTGTGATCTCGCTCGTCGCTGGAATCGTTCCGGACCCTATTTTCTCGTCGGCGCTCCCGCTGGGTAAGTATATATCGCTAGTGTGGCACCTTTTCTTAGCGATTTAGCGGTACTTTTGTACCGCTAAAGTCGTTAAGAAGATCGCTAACGGCGATAGCGTCGTTAACTATATCGCTAAATGTGGCCGCACTTAGCGATATAGAAACAATCCCGCTAGCGATCGCATTAGTATGCGTCGTTATCGTGATCGCTAGCGGGATTGTTTAGTGTGGCAGTACCTTAAGCCAGGGCTGGACTGGGACAAAAAAGCTGCCCTGCCACACAAATCCCACCAGCCCACATACTATAACACTTCCCACCCCACATCAGTGAATTTTTATTTTATTATCCCGGCACCAAGTTCTTGGCAGATGAGAAGACCCTGCCTCCTGGGACCTTGCTCCACTGCAGCCGCCCCCTGGTGTGCTACATTTGGATTATAAGAGACACCTCCATTTTCAGCCCAAATTTTGGGGGAAACAAGTGCGTCTTATAATCCGAAAAATATGGTATATATACACACACTATACTCTGTGTGGAGCCAGAAAAAAGTTACCCATATCAGCTATTAAAAATTCACATTTATATCTACTGGCTAAACCCAGAGCAAGTGTGTCTACGTATCGGTCTATAATAGAAAGGCAGCAGCGCTCCAGTGGGAATAAGTGAAAAAGGTCGTATTTCCTCACTCATCTGACCTGGGTGGCAAAAGTCCACGTTTCTCACTTATTTCCATGGAGCACTGCTTCCATTCTGTATCTGAAGGCTTTCACCTGGTTTCGTGTGGAAATTTCACTCCCACAATAGGACTGTGCTGATACTATTCCATATATATATGGTGCCCCTTATGTAACTGCACAATATGGATGAGCGCATCTGTCTGTAAAATACATGTACATTTGGAAATGTCGTGCTGTCTCTTGAGATATATATATATATATCTCTATCATGTCATAAGAGATGCAAGCTTACCTATGTAATATGTAGAACAAAGATCTGCTTAGCAATGTAGCTCTGTCTCTCCTATATACACACATTAATGGAAATGAATATGGATATACATGTGCACTACAGCATATACACACTGCACACACACCTTATACAGTATACCCCCTTTGTATACAATATATTCACACATGGTGCACGCACAGTATAATTATATAAACGCACGGGGCACTAAGACCATAAAATACACATCTATATACACACAGCCAGACAGTGTATGTATACACACGCTGGCTGCACACTGACAGTGTTTGTATGCATGCAGGCCGCGCACCGACAGTGTACACACGCAGGCAGGCTGCGCACAGACAGTAAACATACGCACGCACTACACATACATCTCTTATATACAGTTTACTCATATGCAAACATTTCACAGATGTATAAACACACAAAGCCATATACACTGCCCATACACAGGGATTGGAAATAAGTAAAACCCATCTTGCCCAGCATACCCTCTGCTGTGAGAAGGCAGCTTCTGTTGCCAGCACCTCTCCTCTCTCCCTTGCAGTGACACAGTGGGGAAGGGGCACAGAGCAGGAGCGCAGGGTTATTGCTGACTCTCCAGCACAATGGTTGCCCAGTAATCCTGCTCTGCATGTGGAGCAGCACTGCTTACCCTTCACATACATGTCAGCAGCACTGAGCACTAGTGATGAGTAGTTCATGAGTGAGTAGTTCAAAATGAACTAATCTTCAGAGTGAACTAGTTCATTTAGTTCACCATCCTGACAGAGATTAGTTCATTATGAACTAAACAGCAAGTGGGAGGAGACAGAGAGTGATCCAGGCTCATCCAGCTCCAGGAAGCTCCTGCTCTGTCTCACACTTGCTCTTTATAGCTCCTGATGCTGGAAAAGAAGGTAGTAAAACACTATACCACACATCAAATACAAATATAATAATAATATTATTTTTAATAAAAACTGAAATTGCACAGTAGACAGACGCAGCTCATATGTGTGTATGAGAGTGTTTCTGTGTGTGGCTCATGCCCCTCACCTGTCTTTGTGATAAGATTAGCCTACAGTCATGGCCAAAAGTTTTGAGAATGACACAAATATTAATTTTTACAAAGTCTACTGCTTCACTTTTTCTAATGGCAATTTGCATATACTCCAGAATGTTATAAAGAGTGATCAGCTTAACAGCAATTACTTGCAAAGTCAATATTTGGCTAGAAAATGAACTTTATCCCCCAAAACACATTTCAACATCATTGCAGCCCTGCCTTAAAAGGACCAGCTAACCTCTTTTCAGTGATTGCTCCATTAACACAGGTGTGGGTGTTGATGAGGACATGGCTGGATATCAATCTGTCATGATTAAGTAAGAATGAGACCACTGAACACTTTAAAAGGAGGCTGGTGCTTGGCATCATTGTTTCTCTTCTGTTAACCATGGTTATCTCTAAAGAAACACGTGCAGTCATCATTGCAATGCACAAAAATGGCCTAACAGGGAAGAGTATCGCAGCTAGAAAGATTGCACCTCAGTCAACAATCTATTGCATCATCAAGAACTTCAAGGAGAGAGATTCCATTGTTGCCAAAAAGGCTCCAGGGCACCCAAGAAAGACCAGCAAGCGCCAGGACCGTCTCTTAAAAGTGTTTCAGCTGCGGAATCGGGCTACCAGCAGTGCAGAGCTTGCTCAGGAATGGCAGCAGGCAGGTGTGAGTGCATCTGCATGCACTGTGAGGCGGAGACTCCTGGAGCAAGGCCTGGTCTCAAGGAGGGCAGCAAAGAAGCCACTTCTCTCCAGAAAAAACATCATGGACATACTGATATTCTGCAACAGGTACAGGCAATGGACTGCTGAGGACTGGGGTAAAGTTATTTTCTCTGATGAATCCCCTTTTCGATTGTTTGGGACATCAGGAAAACGCCTCATTCGGAGAAGACAAGGTGAGCGCTACCACCAGTCTTGTCTCATGCCAACTGTTAAGCATCCTGAAACCATTCATGTGTGGGGTTGCTTCTCAGCCAAGGGAATCGGCTCTCTCACAGTCTTGCCTAAAAACACAGCCATGAATAAAGAATGGTACCAGAATGTCCTCCAAGAGCAACTTCTCCCAACCCTCCAAGAGCAGTTTGGCGATCAACAATGCCTTTTCCAGCATGATGGAGCACCTTGCCATAAAGCAAAGGTGATAACTAAATGGCTCAGGGAACAAAACATAGAGATTTTGGGTCCATGGCCTGGAAACTCCCCAGATCTTAATCCCATTGAGAACTTGTGGTCAATCATCAAGAGACGGGTGGACAAACAAAAACCTAAAAATTCTGACAAAATAAAAGCATTGATTGTGCAAGAATGGACTGCTATCAGTCAGGATTTGGTCCAGAAGTTGATTGAGAGCATGCCAGGGAGAATTGCAGAGGTCCTGAAGAAGAAGGGTCAACACTGCAAATATTGACTTGCTGCATTAACTCATTCTAACTGTCAATATAAGCTTTTGTTACTCATATGTTTGCAATTATTATATTTCTGTCTGTGATAAAAACATCTGTCAAACACACATAAAAACCAGAGGGCAGCAGATCATGTGAAAATATAATATTTGTGTCATTCTCAAAACTTTTGGCCATGACTGTACTGTAGAGGATCGGCCTCCTGTAGAGGATCGGCCTCCTGTAGAGGATCAGCCTCCTGTAGCCTGGAAGATCAGTCTTGCTAAAATCTTTACCACTGACCCCTGTTCTGTTCTTAAAATGGTGGATGCTGAACGGCTTCTCAGCTCCCTCATACACAATCATTATGTGGCACTGCTGGCTCAGTGAGAGGCATCAGATTGAACTAAGCTGTCCTGATTCATTCTCAATAGAACATTTAGTTCAGCAGTTCATATAGTTAATTTAGTTCACAGGTCACATGATGCATTTCCTATCAGCTCCTCACAGGATGGGTGGAGAAAAACTGAACTAAATTAACTAATCTTTTAAACTGATCTTTTCAGTGAACTAGTTCATGGTGAACTAATCACCAAAATGAACTAGATTTCCCATCACTAGTCAGATCATACTTACCCCCCCCCCGCCAGCGCATCTCTGCAGCCCCCCTGCTTCTCCCACGATCTCAGGCTCCTTCCAGCAGCTGTCACATGGTACCGCTCATTAAAGTCATGAATATGCACATATTCATGACTTTAATGAGCGGTACAACGTGACTGCTGTAGGAAGAGCTGCGGGAAAAGAGTAGGGGCTGCAGAAACACGTCGGCGGAGGGGTGAGTATATACGATATTCACCTGTCCTCGTTCCACCGCTGCTCGCAGCTGTGTCCTCGTGTCCTCTAGCTGTGACTGTTCAGGCAGAGGGCGCGATGACGTAGTTAGTACGCGCCGCGCCCTCTGCCTGAGCGCTCACTGACAAGAGGACCCGGAAGACAGCGGCACACAGCGGTGGACCGGGTACAGGTAAATATCTCAGGAGCCGGGGGCCCTGAGCGAGCGGTGACACCGGCACCTGTCCCCCATAGGATGCCGGTGTCCCCGCCTGCTCAGGACACCGGCACCAGGCCCCCAGCGACGAGAGGTGAGTATATCATTTTTTTTTTAGTTGCAGCAGCATAAGGGACCTATACTATGGATCACATGGGGCATAATCTGTGGAGCCTATGGGGCATAATCTGTGGAAAATATGGGGCATAATCTGTGGAGCATATGGGGCATAATCTCTGGAGCATATGGGGCATAATCTGTGGAACATATGGGGCATAATCTGTGGAGCATGTAGGGGCATAATCTGTGGAGCATATGGGGGCATAATCTATGGAGCATCTTATGGGGCATAATCTATGGAGCACCATATAGGGGCATAATCTATGGAGCATCTTATGGGTCCATTATTAACCTTTGTGCAGCATTATATGAGGCATATTTTGTATGGAGCATCTTATGGGGCCCATCATGGACTGTATGGAGCATTATATGGGGCTCCTGATTCAGTATGGATATTCAAAAACATTTAACCTACTGATGTCTCAATTAATTTTACTTTTATTGGTATCTATTTTTATTTTTGTAATTTACTAGTAGCTGCTGCATTTTCCACCCTAGGCTTATATGCGAGTCAATACGTTTTCCCAGTTTTTTGTGGCAAAATTAGGGGGGTCGGCTTATACACGGGTCGGCTTATACATGAGCATATACAGTATTTTCTTTTTGGGGTTAACAATCCCTTTTTTTCTGGTTTCTTCCATTCCCTGCTAATCAGGGACTGAACTTTTTCGTTTACTAAAAATGATCCCCGCTTTTTTAGCTCTAAGCCGCTGAACATTAAATCCTCGACCGTTTTGGGCCGAGGGTCTACTAGCCCCATGGTCGTTCTGACTGCTTTAACCAAGGCGTCAGTATCCTCTATTAGGAAGCAACTACAACCTCCTTCTGAGGAAGATGAGGACTGGGAAGATAGCGAATTGTCTGACTCCGCCCAATCCTTGTCTTCACCGCTATCACTTGCTTGAGTGGACCTGTGTCTGAACCTATGCCCTCTTGAAACCATAGGGATTTGAAAGCATCTTCGACCTGAGTCTTGATTAGTGTTCTCACGTCTGCTGCAAAATTTGGGGTCTCCTCGTATATAGTCTGGTCTATGCAGGAGGCACATAACCTCTTTACCCATGCTATGGGTAGCTCTTCCCTAAAACAAAGGCAATAGATCCCCATTAACCGGTGGACTTTCTCGAAATTCACTCACCCTCCTGAAGGATACCCGCTCTGGCTCGGGGGTCATTCCCATGGATGGATCCTCCTTCGGTTTGGTGGATTTGCTGGAAGTTTTGCTGCGATGCGACCCTGCCCGGCTGCCACCGCTCTGTCACTGGGAAGATGACTCTCCTCTTTGCTCTTCCTGTTGCCGCAGCTGCTGCTGCTGGGGCTCATGGTGGGGGACAGAGCCTGCAGGACTTGCTCCTCTAATTGCTCCTGGTCACTCAATGATTGAGCGCATTGAAGCGCTGTGCTCTGGCCCTCTTCCCCTTAAATCCTTTTGGGGCCGCCCCTTTATTCCTGGGCATCGGGTACACGAATTACCTTGGCTCCCAGTAATGCACCGCGCTTTGCCGCATCATAGGACGCCGCCCATACGCACTACTGCCTTTCCAGGCAGTGCTTTGCGCCCAACCTTCAAAGGAGCGCACTTGTACGCGCGTGCACCGCCCTTGTTATCGCGCCGCCCGGCCTGACAGGGTCTGCGGCACCACGGGGAGGCGACCGCTGTCGCCAGAGCACCCCTAACCTGTGGCCTTGCTGCGCCACTGGTCCCAGTGCGCTTTTTCTCCCTGGAGCTCCGTCATACTGCGGGGGAAAGCGACCGCTGCTTGATCGGCTCCCCCGCCCCGGACCTCATGTGGTCCCTATGGGGGAAGCAGACTTGCTCCTCTTCACTGCCTCCCCCGCCGCACACCCTCAAGGCCCGCTGATCCCGGTGGTGGCGCTTCGGGCAACCGCCCAGCCAAGGTAGGGAACCCTCGCTACCTGAACCGAACTGGTCGGACCTGGAATCCCACGAAGATCAATAGGTACGTGCTGTAGGTTCCCCATCAGGGACAGGAAACCAACTGATGCAGGAGAGGTACCGCCTTTTTATCTGTAGGTTTCCTGTCCCTGAGGGCGGATCCCCTCTCTACATGGTGCCGTCATGGGGGAAAGAGAAACAAATTTTGGAATGCCATATTTTGACAGCGACAATTTTTCTATATTTCTGCCGACAGTCATGTGAAGGATTATTTTTTGAAGGACGAGTTAACGTTTTTATTGGTACTATTTTCGCGCACATAACATTTTTTGATTACTTTCTATTCTGAATTGTGGGAGGCAGAATGAACAAAAAACAGCTATTTTTTTTTGGGGGGGGGTGGTTTTATGCCTCTCACCATGTGATAGAAGTGATAAGACAGCGTTATTCTTCGGATCAGTATGATAACCGCTATGCCACATCTATATATATTTTTTTTTTTTTTTACGTTTTGGTGCTTTTACACAAAAACTAATCTTGGAAAATATTAACAAATGGATTGATTATCATCTACAACCTCTTGTCTCCTGTCTCCCTTCCTATCTTAAGGATACGGGTGACCTGTTGCGCAAGGTTGATGGACTGTGTTTTGAGGGTGATACTCTAATGGCTTCAGTAGATGTAGAGTCCCTGTACACTAACATCAGGCACACTGACGGCATAGCAGCTGTACGGTTTTATCTGAGTACAACCATGCTTTCTTTAGAGTTTAGGGACCTCCCGCTGGAGCTCACCCTCACCCACAACTTTTTTGTTTTCAAGGGGTCCTTCTACTTGCAGTTCCAGGGGACAGCGATGGGCGCTGCTTTCGCACCAGCCTACGCTAACCTCTTCCTGGGGTTCTGGGAGAGGGACCTCTTCCTGTCAGATGAGGAGGGGTTGATGGAGCGCGTCCCATTTTGGACGCGCTACATTGACGATATCTTCTTCATTTGGCAGGGCACATCCATCGACCTTGTGCAATTTGTGTCGTCTTTGAACAACAATGACCGAAATATACATCTTACACTTACTTGGGACCAGTCCAAGATTAATTTCTTGGACGTGACTATTTTGAAGGACTGCTTTGGTTTTTTACAAACTGATATTTTTCGGAAGGAGACTTCGACTAATACAGTTTTACATGCCACATCATGCCATCCTTCCCATATTGTGAGGGCTATCCCTGTGGGGCAATTTCTCCGTTTACGGCGCATTTGCTCCACTAATTCTGATTTTGAGGTCAGGGCCAAGGAACTGAGATTGCGGTTCCTTGCTAGGGGCTATAGTGGTCGTAATATTAAGAGAGCTTATCAAAGGGCTAGACGTGCTACACGGGATTCTTTACTGTATGGCACTAAACCACCTAACAATAATTCCAACAACATACGGTTTATTACCACTTACCATCCTCAACATCTCAAAATGAGAGAGGCTATACAAAAAGCTTGGCCCATTCTCAAAGTTGATCCTGTGATCGGTAAATTTCTCCCAGAGAGACCATCATTCACCTTTAGGAGAGCCAGAAACTTACGTGATCAACTAACTGCCAGTCATTATCCTGATGTACAGGTGGCCACGTTTCTTGACAGGTTTCCCCCCGTGGCGGGTTGCTCACCGTGTGGAACCTGTGTGGCTTGTCCCAATGTCGAGCGATGCTCTTCTTTCACTAATTCTGACGGTACTAAAAACTATACCATTAGACAGCGTATCACTTGTACTACCAGGTATGTTGTTTATTGTGCAAGTTGTCCATGCGGCCTTTTTTATATTGGTCTTACCACCAGACAATTGAAAGTCAGAATTAGAGAGCATGTGCTTGGCATTGGGGCGGCTTCCACTTGCACTGACGTCTCCACTTTAAAAACTTTACCGCGTCATTTTCATCAAATGCATCGGTGTGATGGCTCGCTTTTGAGGGTCAAGGGCATTGATGCCTTACGCATTAATATACGGGGAGGCGATCTGTCAAAGCGGTTGGCACAGGCAGAAACGAAATGGATCTGGCTACTAAAAACTCTACATCCTAGTGGTTTGAATGAAAACATCTCATATGTCCCGTTTTTGTGATCCTCTAGCTCTGATATCCCCATGATCCCATTAACCGCATGTTATTGTTTGTATTTGATTTTAACTTGTTGTATTTTTTATTTTAGATTCTCTTTCTGTCCTGTTGTTCCGGGGTAGTATTGAATTACTGCACAAGACCCTCATACGGCCGTGATTTCATCTTCAGTGCATATATGATTATGCGGTGCATTTTGCATATATTGCTGTAACTTAGATTCTATTAGTATGCAATGATTTGTTGTCTAGTGTACAGATATACTTTATTTTTGTTATATATGTATATACCATCTTTGATGTTGATGTGACACATATATTTTTTATGTACATATTGAATTATGCTATGCACATATGTGTATTTTGATGATATCTGACGTATTAAGATTTACATTGCGTATTCGTGTTGTTATTGTTGTGACTCATATATTTATATGTACATATTGATTGTATTACTATTGTGTATCATGCTATGCACTTATGTATACTCTTTTTCCGACGTATGGAGACTTACATTATGTATGCATCTGTCATATTTATGTTTATATTACATTCATATTTTTTCTGTTGTTTTTGTTATCTAGTGTTTTACTCCTTTTTCTTTTTTTTGGTTTTGTGTTAGTATACATATTTCGTTATATTTTGTATTTTTCGTGCTCTCCTTTTATTTTTGTCTTTTGTACTATACCATACAAATTTGTTCTTGTTCCGCATTATTCTTTATTTATTGTAAACAATTTCTGCATTTTGTAGTGGTTCATGTGGTTTATTTAATTGCACAGTACCCCGGTTGTTTTCAGGTTTGCGCAGGCGCCTGCATTCTGTGTGACACCGGTGTCACTTCCGGTGACGTCAGACGCCGTAGCACGTGGGGCCCCACGTGCTTCCGGTCATGGCGTCGCCGGGGTGTCCGTGTGCTGATCGCATGGATGTTGTCTTCACCTGCGCGACATCTGAACAGGGTAGGATATATATAGGGCGCTTCTGCTGCCCATTTGACACGCCCCTGAGGAAGGAGTGAGGAGTCGCTCCGAAACGCGCGTCGGGGAGGGCTGTCTGGCGGCGGGCACTTGCAGTGCTTTCTATCTTTGGTAAATATGCCTTCATTTTATGTGTTTATTCTGCTGTTACTCTGTCCTGGCCTTGTTTAGCATAAGCTGGCAATGTTCTTATATAGTGATTTTCAGCACAAGCTGCTTTTTGCCTATCCATATGTTTATCTACAGCATACAGCTGGATAATTGTTGCCTCACTAATGTCTGTTATACATTATTGATGTCTATAGACACTTGCTATACAGAGTTTGTGCTTTACATTTCATAGGACTTTTTGATATATTTATCTGTAGTGCTTTGTTGCTACGGCAGCCCAGTTATCGTGTGTGTTCCTGTGATGTGGGTTTCCCCTACAGTTGCCATCCTACTTTGTCTCATATATATTTTAGATACGTTTCAATAAAATTTGTAGTTTTATAGACCTATTGGCTGCATCTGTGTTTGTTTTGTTTTTGATATTTATATATTTTGCAGTTGGTCTTACTTGTCCATAGGCATCCATGCTTTGGCAGTTATTGTGATTCCTCAAGTATTGTGCTATACATTTTTTACCATTCATGTATTTTGCCATTTTCACTACCTTTCTATTACAAAAACTAATTTGTAGGAGAAAAAAATGTTTTTTTTTTCCATTTTAATTGCGTTTTATTCCACTTTTGTTGGTGGCATAATGAAAAATCATAGTTTTTGCTACAGATTTTATTTTATTTATTTTTTACAGTGGTCACTGAATATGGTTAGCCAGTCTGACAGTTTTAGAGATCAGGACGTTCCATATTCAGCTATACCAAATATGTGTACTTTTTTGTTTTTACATAAATATATGTATTCATGGACGTAATTTGTTTTCTTTTTTTTGTATGTGACTAACTTTTCTTACTCTGATCACTGGTATAATGAATTGCAACACACCAGCACTGCAATGCATTACACCTGTCAGTGTTCTACTGACAGAACATCTCTTAGACCAGGGTTCCCAACTCCAGTCCTCAAGGCCCACCAACAGGTCATGTTTTCAGGTTTTCCTTAGTATTGTCCAGGCAGGGCCGCCATCAGGGCATTACAGCCATTACTAGTGTATGGGGGCCCGCCCGGGCCCGGTGACTTAGGGGGGCCCGCCGCCCGCGCCGCCAGCCCCCCAGCACGCGTCGCTGGCAGCCAGGCGAAGCGCACGCAGGCTCGCAGCACTTCGCTGCTAAATATTCCCCACCACACTCTCTCCACTCACTGTCTGTCCCTCCCCCGCCCCACACAAAATCAGAAACGCACCTGGGCTGGGCCTGGCTGGCTGGCTGCTGGGCAGGCACTGTAGTTTGAAGCTATGGCCCGCCCAGGTGCATCAGCCAGCCGGACGTGACGTCACACTCTGCTCTGCTCCACTTCCTCATTCCGGAGCAGAGCGAGCAGCGTGCGTGCCACGTGGCTAGGAGCGGCGGACTGCGGACGGGACCGGGACCGTCGGGACGTGCAGGCGACGCGAGCAGCAGCCGGGTGAGTATTTGTCCCCGGGGGGGCCCGGCCAGCAGCACAGCCGCAGGGCCCGGCCACCAGCGGGCAGCAGGGCCCGGCCACCAGCAGGCAGCAGGGCCCGGCCCCGGCCACCAGCAGGTCCCGGCCACCAGCAGGCAGCAGGTCCCGGTCACCAGCAGGCAGCAGGGCCCAGCCACCAGCAGGGCCCGGCCACCATCAGGCAGCACTGCAGGGCCCGGCCCCAGCCACCAGCACAGCCGCAGGGCCCGGCCCCGGCAACCAGCACAACCGCAGGGCCCCGGTCACCAGCACAGCCGCAGGGCCCGGCCACCAGCACAGCCGCAGGGCCCCGGCCACCAGCACACGGCCGCAGCAGGGCCCCGGCCACCAGCACACGGCCGCAGCAGGGCCCCGGCCACCAGCACACGGCCGCAGCAGGGCCCCGGCCACCAGCACACGGCCGCAGCAGGGCCCCGGCCACCAGCACACGGCCGCAGCAGGGCCCCGGCCACCAGCACACGGCCGCAGCAGGGCCCCGGCCACCAGCACACGGCCGCAGCAGGGCCCCGGCCACCAGCACACGGCCGCAGCAGGGCCCGGCCACCAGCACACGGCCGCAGCAGGGCCCCGGCCACCACGGCAGCAGGGCCGGACACAACGGCCGCAGCAGGGCCCGGCCATCAGCACAGCCGCAGGGCCCGGCCACCAGCACACGGCCGCAGCAGGGCCCCGGCCACCAGCACACGGCCGCAGCAGGGCCCAGGCCAGCATCCACCAACAGGGTCCCCAGGACAGGCAGGAAGGGCCCGCAGGGCAGGTTCAGCATCCAGCAACTGGGGCCAGGGCAGGGGGGGGCAGCCGCCTGCAGCATCCACCAACAGGGTCCCCAGGGCAGGTGGGGGTGGGGCAGGAAGGAAGGGCCCGCAGGCGCAGCATCCAGCAATAGGGGCCCTGGGGCCAAGGCAGGCGGGGGGACGGCCGCATGCAGCTTTTCAACAGGGCCCCAAGCCCAGGGCAGGCAGGAGGGGCCCACAGCATCCACCAACAGGGTCCCCAGGGCAGACAGGAGGGGCCCGCAGTCGCAGCATCCAGCAACAGGGGGTGGAGGGCAGCCGCACGCATCATTCCAACAGGGCCCAGGGCAGGCAGGGGGGGGGGAGGGCTGCAGCATCCACCAACAGGGCCCCCAGGGCAGGACACAGGGTAAAAGATAGAAGTTAAAATAAATAAATAATTGTAAAATTATATATAAAAAATCTATATTCCATCATTAAATCAATCTTTGAATAAAAAAATCTAAACACTAAAAGTACACACATTTGGTATCACGACCGCGTCCCCAACGACCCAACCTATAGAATTGTCCCACTAGTTAATCCCTTTAGTGAACACCAATAAAAAAAGGCAAAAACAACAAAGCTTTATCATACCGCCGGAAAAGAAGGGTAATAACACGCAATCAATAAGATGGATATAAATAAACGTGGTACCACTGTAAACATTATCTTGTCCTGCCAAAAACAAGCCGACATATAGCTCCATCACTGGCAAAAATAGAAAATTAAAGGTCTGAGAATAATGCGATGCAAAAATAATTATTTTTTATATAAAATATTTTTTATAGTATAAAATCGCCAAAACATAAAAAAAATATATAAATGAGGTATCGCTGTAATCATACTAACCAGAAGAATAAAGCTGCTTTATCAATTTTACCACACGCGGAACGGTATAAATGCCACCCCTCCCCCCAAAAAAAGAAATTCATTCATTGCTGTTTTTGTTCATTCTGCTTCCCAAAAATTGGAATAAAAAGCGATCAAAAAATATCAGTTTCCCCAAAAATGGTAGCAATAAAAACGTCAACTATTCCCGCAAAAAACAAGACCTCACATGACTCTTTGAGCCAAAATATGGAAAAATTATAGCTCTCAAAATGTGGTGATGCTTAAAATTTTTTTTTACTATTAAAAGCGTCTTTTAGCGTGTGACAGCTGCCAATCATAAAAACCCGCTATAAATAGTAAATCAAACCCCCCTTTATCACCCGCTTAGTTAGGGAAAAAATAATAAAATAAAAAAATGTATTTTTTCCTTGTTACCATTAGGGTTGGAGCTATAGTTAGGGTAAGGGGTGTGTTGGAGTTAGAATTGGGGGTTTCCACTGTTTAGGCACATCAGGGGCTCTCCAAACATGACATGGCGTCTGATCTCAATTCCTGTCAATTCTGCGTTGAAAAAGTCAAACGGTGCTCCTTCCTTTGCAAGCTCTGCCATGCACTCAAACAGTGGTTCCCCCCACATATTGGGGTATCGGCATACTGTGGACAAATTGCACAATAACTTTTGGGGTCCAGTTTCTCCTGTTACACTTGTGAAAATAAAAAATTGGGGGTGAAAACATATTTTTTGTGAAAATTTTTTATTTTTATTTTTACGGCTCTACATTATAAACTTCTGTCAAGCACTTGGGGGTTCAAAGTGCTCACCACAGATCTAAATAAGTTCCGTAAGAGGTCTACTTTACCGTAGCATTTAGTGACTGTGGGAACATACCCTAAAGTGTTTTGGAAAGATTACTGCTATAAAAGTGAGTAAAATAAATAAATGGGGTGATCACCCCTTTTACTCTTGACTCCTATTTTATTTATTTATTTTTGTTCTTTCACATAATCACTTAGAGTTACATTTTGAGGTATTTATGTTCTATAATTTATAGGTGCTTAATAAATACCAATAAAGATTTTTTTGTAGTGTATATTCAGTGATTATATATGCTGTAATATAAACTTTCCTTTTATTTGTTGGGCAGGCTGAGGCGGCAGCGGTGGGCAGGGTGAGACGACCATTAAATTCTTCTTGACTGGGTGGTGGGCGCGGCGGCAACATCGGCTGTGTGAGTAAATAACAAGTCCATGTATTCGTTTGTCCACTATTTCAGTACGTGATTCTACTTATATATACATTGCTATTGAGGAGTCAAAGGGGGGAGGGGTAAGGAATGATTGTATAATTATTCCTTACCCCTTCCCCTTCGACTACCCAATAGCAATGTATATATAAGCTACTGGATGATCCTGACCTGCTGGAAAACCAAATGCCCAATTATAACATCAGGCAGCAGTGCTCAGGATAATCCAGTAGCTTCTAAGTTTTGTTTGGGGTTTGGAAGTGGGGTGAGGAATTATTGATGGAAGTGAGTATATATGATTGGGAAAAATCTTTATTATTATGGCAGTGTAATTTTTGAAAGGGGGAAACCAGTCTGCGCTCGCACAGCAGTGCCTGGACTGGGCGCCAATCTCCTGACCAGCATCCTCATACATGCTGTGAGGCTGCTGAGTTCAGGTCAGGAGACCCGTGGCCGGTCCATGCAAGTGGTCCAAGTGCAGACCGATGTTCACCAATGGTTCCTCTAGTCTGCATGTCTGGGGAGCTGCACCTGTATCCGTGAAGCAAAAGCGCTGCCAGCCTGCCGTGGATCCATCAAGGTGCACACATTTTGTTTAGAGCCGGTGTCTCTATGCTTGTTTTTTATTTTTTCCATCACTGGAGTGTTGCTTTAAAAGGACTCTGTCAGCAAAAAATGACTGTTCAAGTTCAGGTGCTTGGTGCTTCACAGTGGACAATCATTGAAATACATCTTCCCACCTGCTTGGTTTTCCTCTGTCTCCATCCTTCTCTGTTGATATGAAGCCAGAGCTGTCTATTGAAGGAGAGGGGATGGACATGGAGGGAAAACAAGCAGGTGGCAAGGTGGATTTAAAGGATTGGCCTCAATGTGAAACAGAATGTAGGGACTTTTTTGAACAGAACAGTCACTCTATGCTGACAGAGTCCCTTTAAACCTAAGTTCTCTCTCATACCGTCCGACATATCAATTTTAGCATCACTCTGGTATTTCAGTGCCATCTTGTAAGCGCAGCTTCTGACTGGCAAGAAATCAGAAGCTATGTCTTAAGTAGAGTTGAGCGAATATCTTCGGGTCCCTGCTTATTTTGCAGGCTGTAGCGCTTACCGATTAAGCTGCAGCAGTAACCCGATACCTGGAGCGCTCCCGATGATCAGCTGCTTGGCGCCACAGCTGCATGTATCGCGGCTGTGTTACAGTCACAACACATACATGGAGAGCCTGTGTGTTGAGCTCTCCTTCCATGTATTGTGTCAAATGCAGCTGCGGTGCTGATCAGCCATCACGCTCCAGGTATCCGCGTTCCCGCTGTAGCTTATTCGGTAAGTGCTATAGCTTGACGAATAAGTGGGGACCTGAACAAATTTGCGCATTTCTAGTCATTAGCTCTCAATGCAAGTATATGAGAGCTTCAACAATGTTCTCATAGATTAGATCTGGTCATGGTGTTACGGTATTTATCTATGTGGTGTAGTCATGGTGTGATGGTATTTGTCCCTTGTACAGTCATGGCCAAAAGTTTTGAGAATGACACAAATATTATATTTTCACATGATCTGCTGCCCTCTGGTTTTTATGTGTGTTTGACAGATGTTTTTATCACAGACAGAAATATAATTGCAAACATATGAGTAACAAAAGCTTATATTGACAGTTAGAATGACTTAATGCAGCAAGTCAATATTTGCAGTGTTCTTCTTCAGGACCTCTGCAATTCTCCCTGGCATGCTCTCAATCAACTTCTGGACCAAATCCTGACTGATAGCAGTCCATTCTTGCACAATCAATGCTTTTATTTTGTCAGAATTTTTAGGTTTTTGTTTGTCCACCCGTCTCTTGATGATTGACCACAAGTTCTCAATGGGATTAAGATCTGGGGAGTTTCCAGGCCATGGACCTAAAATCTCTATGATTTTGTTCCCTGAGCCATTTAGTTATCACCTTTGCTTTATGGCAAGGTGCTCCATCATGCTGGAAAAGGCATTGTTGATCGCCAAACTGCTCTTGGAGGGTTGGGAGAAGATGTTCTTGGAGGACATTTTGGTACCATTCTTTATTCATGGCTGTGTTTTTAGGCAAGACTGTGAGAGAGCCGATTCCCTTGGCTGAGAAGCAACCCTACACATGAATGGTTTCAGGATGCTTAACAGTTGGCATGAGACAAGACTGGTGGTAGCGCTCACCTTAACTTATCCGAATGAGGCGTTTTCCTGATGTCCCAAACAATCGAAAAGGGGATTCATCAGAGAAAATAACTTTACCCCAGTCCTCAGCAGTCCACTGCCTGTACCATTTGTAGAATATCAGTCTGTCCATGATGTTTTTTCTGGAGAGAAGTGGCTTCTTTGCTGCCCTTCTTAAGACCAGGCCTTGCTCCAAGAGTCTCCGCCTCACAGTGCGTGCAGATGCACTCACACCTGCCTGCTGCCATTCCTGAGCAAGCTCTGCACTGCTGGTAGCCCGATCCCGCAGCTGAAACACTTTTAAGAGACGGTCCTGGCGCTTGCTGGTCTTTCTTGGGCGCCCTGGAGCCTTTTTGGCAACAATGGAACCTCTCTCCTTGAAGTTCTTGATGATGCGATAGATTGTTGACTGAGGTGCAATCTTTCTAGCTGCGATACTCTTCCCTGTTAGGCCATTTTTGTGCATTGCAATGATGACTGCACGTGTTTCTTTAGAGATAACCATGGTTAACAGAAGAGAAACAATGATGCCAAGCACCAGCCTCCTTTTAAAGTGTCCAGTGGTGTCATTCTTACTTTATCATGACAGATTGATCTCCAGCCATGTCCTCATCAACACCCACACCTGTGTTAATGGAGCAATCACTGAAAAGAGGTTAGCTGGTCCTTTTAAGGCAGGGCTGCAATGATGTTGAAATGTGTTTTGGGGGATAAAGTTCATTTTCTAGCCAAATATTGACAAGTAATTGCTGTTAAGCTGATCACTCTTTATAACATTCTGGAGTATATGCAAATTGCCATTAGAAAAAGTGAAGCAGTAGACTTTGTAAAAATTAATATTTGTGTCATTCTCAAAACTTTTGGCCATGACTGTATGTAGTATTTTTCGGCCACTATGTGGTGGGAATATGTGATCTGGTCATGGTATGATGATATCTCTCCCTTTAATATGGTACTATGTAGTGGTAATATATGATCTCTTCATGAATTGGTGGTATGTATTCCTTGTATGTGGTATTTTTTGGTCACTGTGATGGTAATATGTGGTCTGATCATGGTGTGGTGGTATTTGTTCCTTGTATGTCGTATTATTGCTCTTGGTATAGAGAATACTGTGATATGTATGGAGATCACTTGTTACGGGATATCAATAAAGGCAATTCTTTATTTCCAATAAAGATTAATTACTTAAATATGATTTAACCTCTCCCTGTCATATGACTATTAGACAGTATCCCTTGTTCTGCTGTGTATGTGGTGCTTCCCACTTACTTCTGTCCACAGACCTTTGTTGGCTCCATGAATCCCTCTCCTGGAACCAGGGCAGAAATCAATCTAAGGGACTCATCATTTTGACAGGCCAAAAAAATGGTCCGCACAATATTTATTTTTGCCCTGTCAAAATGACTGCACTGCATAGCGGAGTTAAGCAGCAGCACCTCCACTCGTTCTTGTCACCATTGAGTCAAGAAGTGGAGTTTTTCCAAGAAAGGGCGGAGGGATTTTGGGAGGTTCACGTGGTGAGAAGGAGCTAGGGTGGAGGCGGAGCTGGGGGTGGAGCCTGGGCGGAGTCTCAAGGGGGCCCCATAAATTTTGCCAGTATGGGGCCCCGAAATTCCTAGTGGCAGCCCTGTGTCCAGGTGATAATTGCATTACCTGCGCAGGCAATAATTCCATCACCTGTGCAATACAAAGGAAATCCTGAAAACATGACCTGTTGGTGGGCCTTGAGGACTGGAGTTGGGGAACCCTGTCTTAGACGATGCTCCTGACATGGTCTAACAGGCCACCATGGTCGTCATGGGCTTTGAATTTTTACGGCATACATTGCATAGTAAAAATTAATCCGAATAATGATTTTCCAAATTAGTTTGATTATGGTGATGCCAAACTTAAAAATGGTTGTCCACTACTTTACAACTAGCTTTCATGTCAACTGCCACGGCTAAGCAACTAAATACCTTGGTTTCTAAAGGATACCACAGTCATGCAATTTCTGGCTGAGAATCCCGATCATATCGGTACTCCGAGTTCCTGGTTCTGGAAACTGATGGGTGAACAGGGCTCAATTTAGCATAGCTCACACTGCACCGATGCGTGCTGCCGCATTTTGTGATACTAGGTCCCTTTAGGGAGAGGTAGCTGTTCTGGCACCTTAAGATCACTGCTAATGTGACATGGCGTATACAATTCATTCCAGCAAACTGGCACTCCTTCCCATCTGATCTTTACAATGTTCTGGAAAATATTGGTGCATGCCTAATTAATATATCCCTATGTGCAACAAAGAGTGTAGCAATAATGTATACTCCATCAAAAAATAACAAGCTTTGAGAAAATAGGATACAAAAAAAAAAAAAAGTATTAAGACAGAAAATGAATTAAAAAAATGTTTAAAAAGCGAGTCAACGGCAGAGGAGGCATCAAAGAAAACAAACAAAAAAGGTCAAATAAAAATATCAGAAATAACAGTACGTAGGTGTAGAAATAGCAACATGTGCGAATAGGTATCAATGACCTTGATTATAATAAACAAGTAGATACAGAGCAGACTCCAGAGTGGTGAAAAAGCAAGAAAATATTAGCAGATGTTAGTGTATACGAAAATAATGAGATTATACTAATTAAGAAAAAAAAAAAAAAATATATATATATATATATATATATATATATATATATACAGAGGTCAAAACATAATATAATAAAAAAAATATATGAAAAATACACCAGCCACTGCTGCAATTTGAAAATGTTTTAAATAAGGCCATAATTAAGCAAAGACAAAAGGAAATTTGGGCAAAATAATAAAGTACACAATTAAAAAGATGGAAATAGCAGTCAGTGAAGGAATATTTCAACAAGCACCAAATGGGAGAAAAGTGCATCAATGGAGGGAAAAAAAAAAGGGCAGAGTTGTAAAAACACTTTGATCAAATCTGTGTTCTATCTGGTGCAGATCTGCCAGTTCTCTGATCGTTGCAACTTGTAGCTCTGCCCACAACACTGACAGCTTTGTGTACATTGTGCATAGGCAGCAAGAAAAGGCTGGACTACCTGGCATCAGGTTTACTATTCTGCTAGTGATATAATCACTTTTATCAGCAGGAAATAATCAAAATCACAGCAAGCAGCCCAGTAAGTGACACATCATTGCAGTCAGGGTCTCTGTCCCACATCATTCTGCTCTCAGATTAATTGTCTAAATCCTGGTGACAGATTACTGTTAAAAGAAGAAATGTGTCACAGAACTACTGTCCATTGCAAGTACAGCACCTGAACAGGTCCCAATCGCTGCAGAGTTGGCTTAAATACTGGCTAAATAAGTTCACTCGGCTTAATCTGTACTCTACATGCCAATATGAAGACGCCAGTCCCCTTAAAAAGAAAATTAATATGTAGCTGATTCCACTTAAATTATAAGTCACTTTTCCAATAATAAAGTGCAGCAGAATAAGTTGGCATTAGATAAAAATTGAGAAATCTCAGACACTGATAGTGTACACCGTTTTAATACCTATGTAGCAAGTGTTCAGAACATACAAATATTGTATCCTTAATTTCAAAAACAATTTTCTTCAAAAGTTAAAGACTCTCTGGTCTCTGTAAAGTTAAAAGGGTAAAAGATTCTTATGAAACAAGCACTAGACTCTCTTGCAGCCCCAGCACTTCTGCTCCCCATCAGTACCAGATGTGATCACGTTCCAACTACCAGTTACCTGACACTACAACCAGTGGCTTCAGCAGTCAGGTGACTGGTGGATGGACAATCGTCACTTCTGGCCCCAATGGAGAGCATTGGGGCGGCAGCAGATACTAGTGTTAAAAGGGGTCATTTCCTACTTGGACAGCCCCTTCTCATTCCTCACATCTGGCTCAGTTAAAATAAAAACGCCTATACTCACCTCTGTTGCCAGCGCTATTCCAGCAGTGTCAGTCCTCACGTGAGGATGCTGTGTCACGTGAGCCCTGCGCCCAATCAGCACTGGCTCCATCATCAGACAAACAGGAAGTTAGCGTTGCGACTTCCCCATGATGAGCAATTTGTCCAAAGGTGGGGACAGTGATGCCAGGGCTGATTGGGCGAAGGGCTCAAATGACAACCGCAAGAAAGGGCCGGGAACGGGAGTGACGATATCGCTGGAACGCCGTAGCATGCACGTTTGTATTTAAATGGGTCCAAACATGAGGAATGAGAGGGGAGATGTCCAAGTAGTGGACAACCCTTTTTAGTATTGCTTTTTTTCCCATAAATCTCTCTACACAGTGTAAGCTTTTCAAAAGGAAGGGAAAATCGGTTTAAACAAATGGATCTCACAAAAGGTCAATACGAAATATGGAAAAGGGGTAAAGTGAACATCTTGACATACTTAGTGAGGACACTGATCAACAACAACATTAAATACAAATTATTCAGACTTCTAGGTTCATAATTCTGAAAATATCCAAGCTTTAAAAATGGACTTTATTTCATCAGTTGTTTAAGGGATGTCCAAGATACCTGCCTTAATGAAAACATTGTAATACTTATAATATATGCCTTTGCTAATCAATTTCTGTAACATCTGTTATACAAAACTACGTTATATTTTAAAGGGGTTGTACTATTAGAGCAAAGCATTTTTGTTTTTTAAAAACACACATAGAAGTACCAGCAATCAGGTCACCATAAGATTAACAGATTCTGAAAAGGAAATAAGAACTAAGTAACACTCAATCAAGTGAATAGGCAGCTATCTAATACAGTTATGTCAAATCCTCAATCTGTTCCAAATGGCCACTTTATTAGATACCCTCTATGAAAATCAAACAAATGTTCCGTACGGCAGCATAAAATCTATCAGGTTTCCATGGACCAGTTTGAGTAATTTTTACACTATCTGAATGACTTCAACAAGACATGTTTATCAGTACTAGACTAGCCAGAGCCATCATATTCATAACTGTCACCTTACTGAATTTTGTCATGCAATGTTATAAAAAGAATAGGGTTGATTATAGATATCTGTCTCAATAAAAAGGAATCCTGTAAATACAAACAATTGTTGTCTAACGGAAACAGAAAAAGGCAAGGCATCTGGGTATTACCAGAGATCTGTCTTTGGGAGCATGTACTTCTTGCCCTGTATTATTATTTATTATAGCGCCATTTATTCCATGGCGCTTTACATGTGAGGTGGAGAATACATAATAAATACAAGTACAGTAATCTTAGACAATACAAGTTACGACTGGTACAGGATGAGAGAGGACCCTGCCCGCGAGGGCTCGCAATCTACAAGGGATGGGTGAGGATACAGTAGGTGGGGGTAGAGCTGGTCGTGCAGCGGTTTGGTGGATCGGTGGTTACTGCAGGTTGTAGGCTTGTCGGAAGAGGTAGGTCTTCAGGTTCTTATTGAAGGTTTCTAGGATAGGCGAGAGTCTGATGTGTTGTGGTAGAGAGTTCCAGAGTAGGGGGATGCGCGGGAGAAAGTTTGTATGCGATTGTGGGAAGAGGAGATAAGAGGGGAGGAGAGGAGGAGATCCTGTGAGGATCGGAGGTTGCGTGCAGGTAAGTACTGGGAGACGAGGTCACAGATGTATGGAGGGCACAGGTTGTGGATGGCTTTGTATGCCATGATTAGGGTTTTGAACTGGAGTCTTTGTGTAATGGGGAGCCAGTGCAGGGATTGACAGAGGGGAGATGCCGGGGAATAGCGGGGGGGAAAGGTGGATTAGTCAGGCAGCAGAGTTGAATGAAGTTGACTAATCATCAAGAGGGGAAGAAAAAAAAAAAAAAAGTGCCCTCCCCTTCTCACTGTCCTATCAGTTTTCACCCTCCCCCATAATGCCTACCATGAGATGAAGTCTGGAGAGGTTTTAGTTATACATAGCAGCTCTAATGTATATCAGTGAGGAAATGGCGATTCTTTTCTCCCATGCTTGATGCTTTTGGCTTATGATTGGTTAACCTCATACAGTGTAGAAAGTACACGCCCCCATGAACAAATCTCTAATAATGATCAATAACCTAAATATCTCTGCAACGGAGAAGAGAAATGAAATGATTTTTTTTTTTTTTAAATAAAAGTATGTGGACTTGCTGCTAATACATCTTAGGACAGGGCTTTACCATATCGTCTTAACAGTAGCAGCTAATCAAAACCATACAGTTACTGCTTTTTAGAAAATCATTCTGCTCATTTTATTCTGCCTTGAAATGTTACTATATGAAGATGGATCTTGCTCCACTCAACGCAGCATGAAGCCTCTACATAGTATAAAATCCTCCAGTTTACACTCAAGTACCAAGCTGCAGATCGTCCATGCCCACCATCAGCTAAAAGACAACTTCTTCAAATCCTTTAGCCACCTCAATCCCAGAATCAGATAGGCACAGCCAAATGGTCGAATGTGCCCCCGTGGCCGCAGTTTGTCCAGCTTTATTTAGGATGTTGGAGTGGATGTAGGTCTCTAATAAAGTGGCCATTGACATTTTAGATTACATAACTATAGTATAACTTTTAACACTTTATACGAGTCTCCCTTTAGAAAAAGGTTTGGCATATTCTTAAATTACACTCCAGCCAATTTATCATTATACAAGACAGTTGAAGAATTGCAATCTAAACTTCATACCCCGATTGCCTGACGCCTGTAACACTATCCTAACGCAGAGAATGGAGAATGGAGGAGCACATCTCTCTAGTAGCTATGACAGAGGATGAGAAGCAGCACCGCTGATGCATTTCCATTACAAGTGAAGTGATTGGCTTTGGCTAGTATTTTGGGAAAAATAGACAAATGACAATTTAATTTTTCAACTAATTTCTCTAAACTGAAAAGCCAGAACAATTCTCTGCAGGGTCTGGCATTTCTGTACATTACACAGCCAGCCAATACATTTCATTGGGATCTGCATCACTTCCCCTTTGGTAGGATTGATCTACATACTTTTATGCACAAAAGAGACAAAATTTATAACAGAACACTTCACCCGCCCACCACTTGTATTTCTAGCTGAATTTAGTGGTTGTTGCAGCAAGATACCCAATCGACTTGTCAGGGGAGCTAACATAAAGGGATAATCCTGAAGGTGGCTGAGGAATTAACTAGTGCTATGTGCACCATTTTCACATTAATACGTACAAACTAGGGCAGCGCTGTCAGAGCTTTAAGATTCGGATTCACTTTGCTTTTGTGTAAGGCTGTGTTCACATTGCGTTAATGGCAATGCGCTGACAGCAACCGTTACTTAGCAGCACTAACGCTATGTAACAGATGCGTTAGCGCACCCATAGACTACCATTATGTAGCGCAACGCTAACGCATGTCATAATCAGCATGCGTTAGCGATGTGCCGTCATTCTGTGACGGACACTCGGACGCGGTCTGCAGTGTTCAGGGTTCCGTCACCGCTAGCACAGATGGAGCATCTGTGATAGCATAACACGATCTTTAAAAGGCACTGGCGTTAGCGCAGTCCGTTTAATGCATACGTTGAGCGGACTGCACTAACGCAATGTTAGCCTAGCCTAAGCTTTAAAATACTAAGCGAGTATTTCCAAAAGACCCAAAGTATAAAATAATACTCATGCACTACAGTGTTACACTGCAAAAAGCAGGCAAACAAATACCATTAAATTAGAGTAACATATTCACATAAACAAAAAAAAAAACAAAAAAACAAATACAACAGAAATATTATACAGCTGGATGAAATACCTTTTCTGAATAAGAAAAAAAATCTCATCGTGGTCACGTCACCTTGATTTTTTTTTTCTTTTAAATGGGTGTCAACGCTTTTCTTTTTCAAAACTTGGTACTTTTGTAGCATTATTATTCAGAGAAAAAAAAAAAACTGTTATTTGAGCCTTGTAGAAAGTTTTTTCCCCATAAACATGTGAGGGAAAAGAACGAGGTAACTGTGCTGCAGAAATTAGAACACACAGTCTAGATTAACTCAGAGTAGAAGCCATGTAGGCACAATTTGCAAGTCTAGGTTTACATTTTCCATATAAAGCCTACAAAAACTATGAAGCTCTATGCCATAAAATCAAATTTTATTAGACAAATTCATTAAAATGTTACAGATGAATAAATAAATATGGGGAAACAAAAATGCAAAAATAAGGGTCTTTCAAGGAAATAGGGGGTATGAGGATGCATAGGAATTACAGAATTAATTCATTGCAGTAAAAGTTAGGTATATAGATTCATAGCATTAGTTCATTAAAGTGGACATTTAAATATATATATCCTAGTATTAATTCATTAAGGCATGTGCCAAACATAGAACCAATAAAAATAAATACTCTAGAAAAAAATAGATCTCAATACATAAATTCCTGCCTCAATAAAAAAAAACCTAAAATTAGTAAGCCAGTAATCAAATCCTTATTAAATATTTTGCAAAAAATATGTGCATGATTATCAAAGTGCCATGTGCATAGTGCAAAAAAAATGCCAAAGAATGCTATAAATGCTATAAAGTCGCCATAAGGATAGGTTTTTTATTGAGGCAGGAATTTATGTATTGAGATCTATTTTTTCTAGAGTATTTATTTTTATTGGTTCTATGTTTGGCACATGCCTTAATGAATTAATACTAGGATATATATATTTAAATGTCCACTTTAATGAACTAATGCTATGAATCTATATACCTAACTTTTACTTCAATTAATTAATTCTGTAATTCCTATGCATCCTCATACCCCTATTTCCTTGAAAGACTCTTATTTTTGCATTTTTGTGTCCCCATATTTATTTATTTATCTGTAACATTTTAATAAATTTGTTTAAAAAAATTTGATTTTTGGCATACAGCTTCATAGTTTTTGTAGGATTTATATTTAATTGGAAGTGCCACTTTTTCTAGGCAGATTATGCCAAGAGAATGCCAAGAGTGTGCAAAGCAGTCATCAAAGCAAAAGGTGGCTACTTTGAAGAACCTAGAATATAAGACATAATTTCAGTTGTTTCACACTTTTTTGTTAAGTATATAATTCCACATGTGTTAATTCATAGTTTTGATGCCTTCAGTGTAAATGTAGAATTTTCATAGTCATGAAAATACAGAAAAATCTTTAAATGAGAAGGTGTGTCCAAACTTTTGGTCTGTACTGTATATAGATAAACAAGAAATACTCTTCATAAATCATAAAAAAATTGAAAGAATTGGAGCACTCACCCAGATCCTTCTTGATGTGCAATTTTATTCCATGGTAAAACACGACATCAAACCATATTAAAGTGCGGAGTGCAGGTAGCAGGGGAGCTATGTAGATGACAGAGCCTATGGACTATGGCCGTATCGCGCTTGCTTAGCGCTCATGAGGGTCTATGGACCTTAGTCCGTCAGGCTCTCTCACCTGGGACTTGTACTCTGCACCTTAATATGGTTTGATGTCATGTTTTACTCTAATTCTTTCAGTTTCTTATAAATTACCTTGATGTTACCCTATGTGAATGCACCGCCCTACAGAGATCCTAAGGAGGCATACTGAGGTGCGAACCAGTGAACGTTACTTGATTTCAGCAACTGGTGCCTAATTCTATTTTTACAAAAAGTACTCTTCTCTTTATCAGACCTGCTCAAAGGGATAGTTCTGTACAGAAGAAAAACACTGTTCTATTTTAATCCTTCCAGAGAGCAATAAGTGTGGCCACCTTAACAGCGCACTATTCATTCTTCTTTTTTGCAGTTTCCGCCATTTCTAGCCCTTGAAGATGGTTTGGATATTGATTCAAAGTTCCAGTCAACAGGTGTCAGCAGCTGATGGGTTTTCTTATAGGTCCAATATGGGTTTAGTATGAGTGTAACTAAAGTGAGTCCAACGACGAAGAAAGCTACGTATAGCACGTTCACAGAGCTCAGCAGGCGATCCCAGTTGGAAAGAAATACCCACCAGATATGATAGGTAAGGACCATACGGCAATGGAACATGTGAATCATAACCCACTGATTCACCTTCCAAAATAACGTCTGTGACCAACCCGCCTAAAAGAGAAAAGAGAAAATTCAGTCAAATGCATGGAAAATTAGCCAGAAAGTAGACTATAACCAAATGGTAACCTCTACTCTGGGAGGTACACTCTAAAGCAAGACTATTCACACTACAGCAATTACACTAAAAGTGCACAAATATTAAAAAATTATCAGATTTTTTAAAATTTAGCTCAATTGCAATTATTAATACTGCCAGGTTATTTTACTCAACTGTGATACACTACAAACAAACCGTGTGGTGTCTGATTTTGCAATCACATGAATCATTTGCAACATCTACTGTCTATGGGTTAACAGTGGTGAACAAAAAAAAATAAATTAAATGATTTCATATTTGCTGACTACACTAATTATGTTCCTCAAAGATAAAATAAAACAAGAATGGGAAATTTGAAGTCCCCTGTGTGAACAAAGATATTGGTTTATTCACTGTGTGGAAAAAGCCGTCCACATTACACGTGGAGGAGTTTCTCCTTTCAGGGTCTCACATAAAATAATGCTCTGTATATTTAGCCCTCTGTATCTTTGTGCAAGCCTTCTCCAGACTATAGAATCTGCATTTAAGTGTTGCGGCACTTAAAGAGGATATCCAGGACTTCACAAAAAAGGCATGTAGTTGCTAACAGAGCCATCTACCTATCGGTCGTACCCAGCACCAGTCATTGACCGCTCCTGTCAGAGCAGCAGTTGCTCTTCCTGTTCTCACGGCGGGACTATTTATGACAGCCGGCTTCTGCTGCCTAATTGGGGGAAGCTGGCTGTCAATTAAACCAGTAGTCCCGCCCTGTCAATAGGAAGAAAAAACGCTGCTCCGTTGACAGTGAGTAGCTGAGTCTCTGGCAGGACCGGTCAATGACCAGAGCGGAGTACAAAAGGCAGGTAGTTAGCTCTGCTAGCATGCTTTAAAGAAAAAAAAAAGGGACTGTCAGCAGAGAATGACTATTCAAACCAAGTGGAAGCACTCAGTGCACCCTCAGCGTGGCCAAATCCAAACATTTAAGTGCAGCTTCCCACCTCCATCAATCTCCACTCTATAGAACCAGAGTGTTCAATCAAAGAAGAGGTCGTCGAATGTTTGGCTACACCAAAAGGAGCACAGAGCACCTAGATTTGTTTGAACACTAATTCTGTGTCAACAGACTTCCTTAACCTAACAAAAGGACATAGTTCATGTTAAAGGGAACACTCCAACTGAACTCACTTCCATATTGGGAGGAAAGTGGGGCCAGTGACGTCAAATCTACAGATATCAGCTGGATCATGTGTGAGCAGCAGGTAGCGCATACCTGTTGCCACGACTGTTGTCAGGTATTACGGGACCAGGGGCTCCTGCCCTGTTCCTCGGATTACTTCTGATGGTAGAGACGCCACGTACCTTGCCTTAGCGCCTGAATCCGCCCTCTGTCTGTACTCCTCCCAGGGAAGAGAGGAGTAGTAGTGTACCGCAATACACCAACCAGACTAACAAGGTAATACGCACAGGGATAAAGGAAACTACCAATCACAAAAACAACAGAGGTATTCACAAGGGAGTGGAGGATGAGGGTCAAACCAAAGTAAAAGAAGGCGGGAAATTAACACATGAAGAACCTAGCAACAGTCTCAGATAAATTCACCAAACGCCTTCTCAAACAACCTCCAACCACCATATATTAATCATGCAGCATGAGCTAGCTCTGGAATGAGTGCTTGCCAGGGCCCAGATTATATAGGAGATGAGAGTGGCTAACCGTGAACAGCCAAGAACATTAATGGAGGAAAAATTCCAAGAGCTCTCAACTGAGCAGCTTAACGCCTGCACCACTAAAAGAAACCTGCACCGTTTAATATGAAGGTGAAGTTCTTCTATTCAGTGCAGGAGTAGGAGAAATCAGACCCTGCGGTCTCCTGCCTCCTTCATTAGGACTTTAAACATAGGATAGATGCAGAACACCTGTCATTTACGCATGTGATATCACTAGCCCGCTCACTACTGTATCAGTTATATTACAGGGTTTTATGCTACTTAAAGTTGTGTGAAAATGTGCTTGCCTCTATACGGATTTCCTATTCTTCTGCATGTCTCATACCTAAATATTTCAGATCACCAAACAAAATTTAAATATTAGACAAAAAAACACAAATTGCAATTTTTAAATGAAGGTTTTTATTATTAATGGAAAAAGAAATCCAAACCTACCGGGACCTTTGTTTAAAAAACGATTGCCCACCCCCTCCTCGTAAAACATAACCCAGTTAATTTATCACATCTTTGGAAAGCTGGGTTCAAATTCCCTAGCCACACCCAGGCATGATTACTGCCACACCTGTTCTCAATCAAGAAATCACACAACGTGCATGACAAAGTGAAGTAGGCCAAAAAATCCTCAAAAACTAGACATCATGCAACCATCCAAAGAAATTCTGGAACAAATGAGAAACAAAGTAATTCAGATCTAGCAGTCTGGAAAAGGTTATAAAGTCATTGCTAAAGCTTTCGGACCCGAGCAAACCTCAGTGAGAGCCATTGTCCACAAATGGCGAACACATGGAACAGTGGTTAACCTTCACAGGAGCGGCCAGCCAACCAAAATTACATCAAGAGCGCAGCGATGACTCATCCAAGAGGTCACAAAAGACCGCACAACAACATCCAAAGAATTAAAGGCCTCACTTGCCTCAGTTAAGGTCAGCGTTCATGATTCCACCACAAGAAAGACTGGACAAAAATGGGCTGCATCATGGCAGAGTTCCAAGACGAAAAACACTGCTGAGCAATAAGAACATAAAGGCTAGTCTCAGTTTTGCCAGAAAACATCTTGATGTTTTGGGAGAATACTCTGGACTGACGAGAAAAAAGTTGAACCTTTTTGAAAGTGTATGTCCCATTACATCTGGGGTAGATGTAATAGCTTTTCTGAAAAGGAACATCATACCAACAGTAAAATATGGTGGTGGTAGTGTGATGGTCTGGGGCTGTTTTGCGGTTTCAGGGCCTGGAAGACTTGCTGTGATAAATGGAACCATGTATTCTGCTGTCTACCAAAAAATCCTGAAGGAGAATGTCTGGCCATTTGTTCATGACCTCAAGCTGGAGCCCACTTGGGTTATGCAGTAGGACAATGATCCAAAATACACCAGCAAGTCCACCTCTGAATGGCTTAAGAAAAACAAAATTAAGACTTGAGTGGCCTAATCAAAGTCCTGACCTTAATCCGATTGAGATGCTGTGTATGACCTTAAAAAGATGGTTCATGCTCGGAAAAACTCCAATGTGGCTGCATTACAATTCTGCAAAGATGGTGGGACAAAATTCATCCAGGGCATTGTAAAAGACTCATTGCCAGTTATTGCAAATGCTTGATTGCAGTTGTTGCTGCTAAAGGTGGCCCAACCATTATTAGATTTTGGGGGCAATCACTTTTTCACACAGGGCCCTGTAGGTTTGGATTTCTTTTTCCTTAATTATAAAGACCTTCATTTAAAAAAAAAAAACAAAAAAAATATTCTATGTCTAATGTCTAATATTTAAATTTGTTTGGTGATCTGAAACATTTAAGTGTGACAAACATGCAAAAGAATAGGAAATCAAAAAAGGGGCAAATACTTTTTCACACAACTGTAAATATATGAGTGGCATTTTACTGAACAAATCCATATACAATGATTGTATTAGGGTAAACCATGTAGCTAATATTTTGTTGCACATTTTGCAAGCTTTGTATACCCAGTGTGCAGCTGAGCATTGTGCATTTACTCTATTTAGTGATATGTATCAAAACCTAGAACAGTATTTTGTGACTGATCTGTACCATGTCGCCTTCTTCTTGTAACGCTGGTATTTTCTGTACTTTGTTTTCCAGCGTTACTTTGCATGTTTTTTGCATTAACCCTTTTGCTCCTTTCCCCTAACCAGCTGGGATACTGTTGTCTGTTACCTATATGGATGCTGCTCAGTTCCCGGCTCTGCTGCGTACCCGTACTTGCGTGAGTGGCTCCGCTGCTTTGCATGACCGCCCGCATGTGCGGTTCCTGACTTGCTGTGAAAGCCGTCCGTAGCTTGCAAAGTCCTCTGCAGTGGTGCATGACTTACTGCGTGGTTGGCAGCAGCCATTGTTGGGTTCCCTCTGTGTTGTGCTGTCTGGCTCTGCATAGGGGGCGCGGCCCACACCTGTCCTGCTTTTATGTGGATTGGGTGTTTACTAGAATTACTGCTCCAGCCTATCGCTGTGAAGCAGCTCATATATAAAGTTCCCCAGCCCTAGTGGGCGTTGCCAGAGCTTCGCATTGAATCCACACTGAATCCCTGAACCAAGCCGTATGTGGTTGTGTGTTCAGCTCCTGCTCTGAAGTTGATCAGCTCTGGAGAGCTGATTCCCTGTTCCTGCTGTGTCTTGTTCCCTGATCCTGGATCAAACCCGGTACCTGAATGTCTGAATTGTGTCTTGTGTTTCCGCCTATGCTGGGGGCTGATTACCCAGATCGCCGTTCCTGGAGGCTGTATATCCAGGCCTGTTCCTGCTGTGTCTAATTACCTGAACCCCTGATCTTAGATCGCATCCTGTACCTGACTTTCTGAACTGTGTCCTCTGTGTTATGTTCCTGAAATCCTGCTGTGTCCAGAACCCTGTGCCAGTGACTGTGAATCCTTGCTATATAACCTGAGTTCATCTTGGAAGGAGGAGTCCGGTGTGTGCTGAGTTTCTGTTACTCTGTGCTCAGCCTCTGTGCAATCCCCGGCCAGCTCCGTTGAGCCTGGCGGGGCTTGCACCAGACCGCTGGGGTTCCTTTTCAGGTCGCTGCCAGATGTCCGGTTCCTATGCCTGATGACCATGGCCTGATGTCCGATGTCCGACGACCACTTCCAGATGTCCGGATCCTATCCTTCTTGCCTGATGTCCGGATCCTGCCGATCATTGCCAGATGTCCGGAGCCTGCTGATCGGTGCCAGATGTCCGGAGTCCAAGGCCTGTGTTCCAGTCCGTGTTCCTGTGATTCAATCCATGTTCCTGTCCGTGTTCCTGACTCCCTGAGACCCAGTCCGTGTTCCTGTCTGTGTTCCTGACTCTCTGAGATCCAATCCGTGTTCCTGTTGTTCCTGTGCAGTCTAACTCTGTTTCAGCCATCAGCTCCTGATTCCAGTTACCTGTCTGTTACCTGTCGGCTTGCCTGTCTGCCATCCGTCTGCAGTTCCTTCCAGAGGTTCGGACGTCATCTGCAGAGATCCCCGGCTCTTGCCTGCTCACCTAGGAGCGATCATCTGCCATCCGACTGCAGCTCCATCCGGAAGTTCGGACATCATCTGCAGAGATCCCGGCTCTTGCCTGCTCACCTGGGAGCAATCATCTGCCATCCGACTGCAGCCTACCTGGAGGCTCCACCATATCAGGTCGTATATACTGCCTGTCTAGAGACTGCCTGGTCACTTACTGTGACAACCTGCCTGTCTAGAGACTGCCTGGTCACTTGCCGTGACAACCTGCCTGTCCCAGAGACTGCCCTGGTCACTTTCCGTGACAACCTGCCTGTCCCAGAGACTGCCTGGTCACTTGCCGTGAAAAACCTGCCTGCCTGGTCACTTGCCGTGACAACCTGCCTGCCTGGTCACTTGCCGTGACAACCTGCCTGCCTGGCCACTTGCCGTGACAACCTGCCTGCCTGGTCACTTGCCGTGACAACCTGCCTGCCTGGTCACTTGCCGTGACAACCTGCCTGCCCTGGTCACTTGCCGTGACAACCTGCCTGTCCCAGAGATTGCCCTGGTCATAGCCGTGACAACCTGCCTGTCCCAGAGACTGCTGGTCACTTGCCGTGACAACCTGCCTGCCTGGTCACTTGCCGTGACAACCTGCCTGCCTGGTCACTTGCCGTGACAACCTGCCTGCCTGGTCACTTACCGTGACAACCTGCCTGCCTGGTCACTTGCCGTGACAACCTGCCTGCCTGGTCACTTGCCGTGACAACCTGCCTGCCTGGTCACTTGCCGTGACAACCTGCCTGCCCTGGTCACTTGCCGTGACAACCTGCCTGTCCCAGAGATTGCCCTGGTCACTAGCCGTGACAACCTGCCTGTCCCAGAGACTGCTGGTCACTTGCTGTGACAACCTGCCTGTCCCAGAGACTGCCTTGGTCACTTGCCGTGACAACCTGCCTGTCCTGCCGGTTCCTCCTTGGTCTACCCTGTGATGACGTCTGTCCTGGGTCGGTGTCTGATGTTCTCCTGCTGAGCCTGGGGCTACGCCTGAGGCCTGAGAGAGAGGCCATACTAGTATGCCCGTGCCAGATGATCCTGGACTTCATCAACCCGTGATGACCCGCCATCGTCTGAAGTCTGTCTGAGGTCGGTGTCTGATGTTCTCCTGCTGAGCCTGTGCTACGCTAAGGCCTGAGAGAGAGGCCGTCCAAGTATGCCCGTGCCAGATAACCCTGGACTGCATCTACCCGTGATGTCCTCCAGCACTCGTCTGTGATCCTGAGTCGTGTACCCTTCTCTGATGTGCGGAATCGGGAGCCCGGTCTTATGTTCTGTTTTATGTACTGTGTTTCTTTAAGTAAACTTTGTTTCTTCTTACCTGAAGTTGTGCGGTGTTGTCTAGTCCTGCAGGTCGCCACCTTGCCCACATGCTCAGCTGCCACGGATCCCGGTCGCTGCCCTTCCCTAGTCCGGGCAGGCCCGGGTCTCCCTCCGTGGTCCAGTGGGTCCACATTCTCATCATCTGGGACCCATGCCTCACGTCGTCGTGGACTGGCGGCGTGGGAGCATTGGCTAGCTAGGCAAGCTATGCCATGTCCCGGCGCCCCACAGCCGTGGGAAGCGCTACAGTAAGCTCTGGCCATGGACTCCGCTGAGCATGTGCGGTCTGCAGGACTTTCTCCAAGCTCCACCTGATGTGTGAACTAGACTACTTGGTCCCCACAGGGTAAGTGGACTAGATGGCTCGATTCCCGCTTGGTCAGCGGTTCGGACTTTTCGAGCTATTAACTCTGCTGCCATATTGTGAACTATGGGACTTACCGCCAACCCAAGTGAATTTTTCTGGGGAATTTTTTTTTACTTGGGTCTTCAGAAGAGGGGGCCTGAGGAGGGGGATACTGTAACGCTGGTATTGTCTGTACTTTGTTTTCCAGCGTTACTTTGCATGTTTTTTGCATTAACCCTTTTGCTCCTTTCCCCCTAACCAGCTGGGATACTGTTGTCTGTTACCTATATGGATGCTGCTCAGTTCCCGGCTCTGCTGCGTACCCGTACTTGCGTGAGTGGCTCCGCTGCTTTGCATGACCGCCCGCATGTGCGGTTCCTGACTTGCTGTGAAAGCCGTCCGTAGCTTGCAAAGTCCTCTGCAGTGGTGCATGACTTACTGCGTGGTTGGCAGCAGCCATTGTTGGGTTCCCTCTGTGTTGTGCTGTCTGGCTCTGCATAGGGGGCGCGGCCCACACCTGTCCTGCTTTTATGTGGATTGGGTGTTTACTAGAATTACTGCTCCAGCCTATCGCTGTGAAGCAGCTCATATATAAAGTTCCCCAGCCCTAGTGGCGTTGCCAGAGCTTCGCATTGAATCCACACTGAATCCTGAAACCTAGCCGTATGTGGTTGTGTGTTCAGCTCCTGCTCTGAAGTTGATCAGCTCTGGAGAGCTGATTCCCTGTTCCTGCTGTGTCTTGTTCCCTGATCCTGGATCAAACCGGTACCTGAATGTCTGAATTGTGTCTTGTGTTTCCGCCTATGCTGGGGGCTGATTACCCAGATCGCCGTTCCTGGAGGCTGTATATCCAGGCCTGTTCCTGCTGTGTCTAATTACCTGAACCCCTGATCTTAGATCGCATCCTGTAACCTGACTTTCTGAACTGTGTCCTCTGTGTTATGTTCCTGAAATCCTGCTGTGTCCAGAACCCTGTGCCAGTGACTGTGAATCCTTGCTATATAACCTGAGTTCATCTTGGAAGGAGGAGTCCGGTGTGTGCTGAGTTTCTGTTACTCTGTGCTCAGCCTCTGTGCAATCCCCGGCCAGCTCCCGTTGAGCCTGGCGGGGCTTGCACCAGACCGCTGGGGTTCCTTTTCAGGTCGCTGCCAGATGTCCGGTTCCTATGCCTGATGACCATGGCCTGATGTCCGACGACCACTTCCAGATGTCCGGATCCTATCCTTCTTGCCTGATGCCCGGATCCTGCCGATCATTGCCAGATGTCCGGAGCCTGCTGATCGGTGCCAGATGTCCGGAGTCCGAGGCCTGTGTTCCAGTCCGTGTTCTGTGATTCAATCCATGTTCCTGTCCGTGTTCCTGACTCCCTGAGACCAGTCCGTGTTCCTGTCTGTGTTCCTGATCTCTGAGATCCAATCCGTGTTCCTGTTGTTCCTGTGCAGTCTAACTCTGTTTCAGCCATCAGCTCCTGATTCCAGTTACCTGTCTGTTACCTGTCGGCTTGCCTGTCTGCCATCCGTCTGCAGTTCCTTCCAGAGGTTCGGACGTCATCTGCAGAGATCCCCGGCTCTTGCCTGCTCACCTAGGAGCGATCATCTGCCATCCGACTGCAGCTCCATCCGGAAGTTCGGACATCATCTGCAGAGATCCCGGCTCTTGCCTGCTCACCTGGGAGCAATCATCTGCCATCCGACTGCAGCCTACCTGGAGGCTCCACCATATCAGGTCGTATATACCTGCCTGTCTAGAGACTGCTGGTCACTTACTGTGACAACCTGCCTGTCTAGAGACTGCCTGGTCACTTGCGTGACAACCTGCCTGTCCAGAGACTGCCCTGGTCACTTTCCGTGACAACCTGCCTGTCCCAGAGACTGCCTGGTCACTTGCCGTGACAACCTGCCTGGTCACTTGCCGTGACAACCTGCCTGCCTGGTCACTTGCCGTGACAACTGCCTGCCTGGTCACTTGCCGTGACAACCTGCCTGCCTGGTCACTTGCCGTGACAACCTGCCTGCCCTGGTCACTTGCCGTGACAACCTGCCTGTCCCAGAGATTGCCCTGGTCACTAGCCGTGACAACCTGCCTGTCCCAGAGACTGCCTGGTCACTTGCCGTGACAACCTGCCTGCCTGGTCACTTGCCGTGACAACCTGCCTGCCTGGTCACTTGCCGTGACAACCTGCCTGCCTGGTCACTTGCCGTGACAACCTGCCTGCCTGGTCACTTGCCGTGACAACCTGCCTGCCTGGTCACTTGCCGTGACAACCTGCCTGCCTGGTCATTGCCAGACAAACCTGCGCATGCATGGTCATCTCATTGCCAGAAAACATCTGTGTTCTGAGAATACCTGGATCAAGTTGACCTGAAATGCTTGTCCCAATTACTTGGGTGATGTAACTTTTGCTGGACAAACATCATAGTCCACAGTAAATGGTGTGGTAGTGTGATCTGGCTGTTGCGGTTTCATGGTCTAACCTGTGATGGACCATGTTTCTGCTGTCTCCAAATTTCCTGAAGGGTGAGCCATTGTTACATGACCTCAAGCTGGAGCCACTTGGTATGCCAGTAGCAATGATCCTACTCATGCAATCACCTCTGATGAGCCTTAAGAAACAAATTAGACTTGAGGTCGGTATCAAGTCTGACCTTAATCCGATGAGATGCTGTGTATGCCTTAAAGTGGTTCATGCGAGACCAGTGGCTGCTCAAGAAGATGGTGACAAATTATCCAGGCATTGTCTCATTGCCAGTTATGTCCATCTGATGCAGTGTTCTGAAGTGGCCAACCTTATTGATGTTGGGAATACTTTCACACAGGGCCCGTGTTTATTTCTTTTTTGTATATGTTCTTTAAAAAAACAATTTTGTTTTCTTTCTATATTAAATTGTCGTTTGTCTGTCTGCTTTGTGATGACAACATGCAGAACTAGGATCAAGGGTGCAATCACTTTTCGGCACAACTGTCATATCGTGAGTGGCTTTTCCAACCCATTCATATTATTAGGGTAACCATGCTCAATTTGTGTTGCACTGCAGCTTGTGTACATGTGCAGCTAGGCAATGTCTTATCCATGTGGATGCAACCAGAACAGATTTTGTGGATCGTACATCTTCTTGTGGTCTCTTGCTTTTTTTATGATCGATGATTTTAAATGTTCAGTCATGAACATTAAGGCTATATGCACACGTTGAGTAATTTCTTGAGAAGTTTCTGAAAGGGTTCTGCATCTCTTGGCAGCAAAAATGCTGCAGAAAATTCTGCTGCGTTTGTTTTTTTGCATGTGTGTTTTTTCCTGTGCATTCAATGGGTCAAAAATACACAATGAATTGACATGCTGATCAAATCCTGAAAGGAAAACTACTGATCATGTGCACAACACTTGAAGAACCCAGTCTAGTCGGCCATATTAGTAATCCGTTGCCACTGGATGGGAGACCTAACTGGCAAACCCCTTTTACCTGACAGCATCCCTAGCTAGTCTTTAGAATAGCCATCCTGGCGCAATGTCATAGAAAAGCCGCGGATGCTGGCAGGTGGTTTATAGGACTCCTGTCCAGCGATCCTAGATTGCTGACATGGTCAATGGACTGGTCCTACACATAGATTTGCACTAGCTAATGACCTCTGTAGTGTCTACTACACCAGTTATGGATATCCAACAGTATTGGCTTAATAATCTGCATTACTGTTCCATTGATTTGAACAAACTCATGGTCATTTATGGGGATTCTGGAATATCCATTATGATCATTGGAGTCCAAGCCATCAGACATGGAACATTTTCGGTTTATGGGATAAATCCAACAAAGTATTCTTACCTTTAGCAGCATCCATGAAATACAGGTGAATGGAGTACTCATCTCTAATAATAAAGTGACCATGGGCATATAATGTCCCACTGTGCTACAGATGACAGCACCAAAATATCCTATAAAAGCAAAAAAGTGGTGGACAGCCAAAAAGATGTCAAATGTCCAGAACACAAAATTAGATGTGTGAAGAGCAAGATTTTCAAATACAAAGAACCCAATAGCTAGCAACATGGTAAAAGCAGCCCACCCCTGCTGACCAGTTATCTTATCAGCAGTGAGAACTGGGTCAATGAGTAGTGCATATAGCCCAGCCGCAATGCACTGGACCCCGAATACTGCCCTTGTAGCCGCAAGGTTCCAAAATACCTTCTCTTTGGCAGGTAGTGATCTGTAAGTGGCAAAAAGCACAATGGATGCAAGGTGACCAAATGCAAAAATGCCTGCATAAAACAGGAATCCTCCCACTATCAGCATCAGGCGGGTGTACCATGATGAATAGTCCAAATCAAAGTCTAAACTGCTCAGGGCAGATAGGAGATCACGATGAGCAGCCATCTTCCAGGAAGAACGAGTCGTGTATGTGTCGTCTACATGTATACTGGCATCTTCCTATTATACATAGCCCGGATAGGAAATGTCAGGATTACCTGCAAAACATAAAAGTTTACATAAAGAAAGGAGAGAGACAGACTAGAAATCATCCTGTAGGGCAGAGTTTGCCCGCGGGCCACATCCGGCCCTTAGCTTATGCAGCCCGCGGACAGGCACAGGCAAACAGACTAGAACGAATGCTCCAGCAGTCACAGCTAGCCGGAGCGTGCGGGCCAGGTAGCAATACAGCGTGCAGTGAGGAGTCTAAGGAGGCGGAGAGGCCATGGTGCAGCCTGCATAAGGATTCATAGGGGGACGGAGAGGAGGCGGAGCGGCCATGGTGCAGCCAACATAAGATTCAGAGGGGGGAGGCGGAGAGGAGACGAGCAGCCATGGTGCAGCAAGCATAAGGATTCATAGGGGACGGAGAGGAGGCGGAGCGGCCATGGAGCAACCAGCATAAGAATTCATAGGGGACGGAGAGGAGGCGGAGCGGCCATGGTGCAGCCAGCATAAGATTCAGAGGGGGAGGCGGAGAGGAGATGAGCAGCCATGGTGCAGCCAGCATGGATAAGGGACGAAGAGGGGAGCGATGGAAGAGGAGGCGGAAGGAGTAGCAGCCATGGTGCAGCCAGCATAAGGATTCATAGGACGGGAGGAGCGGAGCGCCATGGTGCAGCAGCATAGTCGAGGGGGGAGGTGGAGAGGAACGGCGGCCATGGTGCAGCCAGCATAAGGATTCATAGGGGATGGAGAGGAGGCGGAGCGGCCATGGTGCAGCCAGCATAAGATTCAGAGGGGGGAGGCGGAGAGGAGACGAGCAGCCATGGTGCAGCCAGCATAAGGATTCATAGGGGATGGAGAGGAGGCGGAGCGGCCATGGTGCAGCCAGCATAAGATTCAGAGGGGGGGAGGCAGAGAGGAGACGAGCAGCCATGGTGCAGCTAGCATAAGATTAAGAGGGTGGAGGAGGAGAGGAGACGAGCAGCCATGGTGCAGCCTGCATAAGGATTCATAGGGGATGGAGAGGAGGCAGAGCGGCCATGGTGCAGCCAGCATAAGATTCAGAGGGGGGAGGTGGAGAGGAGACGAGCAGCCATGGTGCAGCCAGCATAAGGATTCATAGGGGATGGAGAGGAGGCGGAGTGGCTATGGTGCAACCAGCATAAGATTCATAAGATTCAGAGGGGGAGGCGGAGAGGAGACGAGCTGCCATGGTGCAGCCAGCATAAGAATTCATAGGGGACGGAGGGGAGGCGGCGCGGCCATGGTGCAGCCAGCATAAGGATTCATTGGGTGCGGACAGGAGGCGTGGCGGAGCGGCCATGGTGCAATCAGCATAAGCATTCAGAGGGTGGAGGTGGAGAGGAGACAAGCAGCCATGGTGCAGCCAGCATAAGATTCAGAGGGTGGAGGAGGAGAGGAGCCGAGCAGCCATGGTGCAGCCAGCATAAGGATTCATAGGGATGGAGAGGAGGCGGAGAGGCCATGGTGCAGTCAGCATAAAGATTCATAGGGGGGGCGGAGCAGCCAGCATAAGCATTCAGAGGGGGGCAGAGCAGAGACGAGCAGCTATGGTGCAGCCAGCATAAGATTCAGAGGGTGGAGGCGGAGAGGAGACGAGCAGCCATGGTGCAGCCAGCATAAGATTCAGAGGGTGGAGGCGGAGAGGAGACGAGCAGCCATGGTGCAGCCAGCATAAGGATTCATAGGGACGGAGATGAGGCGGAGCGGCCATGGTGCAGTCAGCATAAGGATTCATGGGGGGGCAGAGAGGAGACGAGCGGCCATGATGCAGTCAGCATAACGATTCAGAGCAGGGGTGGAGAGCAGGCGGAGCTTTTCAAGGTCCTGAACATTGCTGCGGTCATCTGACCTGCGTAGAGATACATAGAGCCGCAGGTCAGGTGACCACTGCACGCTGCCCTTGACTCTTTCTCTGAGTCCTGACTAGTCACAGTGAGTGCACCAGCCTTAGCACATCGCCACTACACAAATCTGTAGTTTTATTAAAGGCATGTCCCAGGTAAGAGCAGGATATTGGGCTTCATACACACGTGACATGTAGAGTGCATAGATCCACATGGGCATGAGGCCCTATATCTTTTATTACAAGTTAAAGGGGTTGTCCAGAGTGTGGATTAAAGTCTGTAGTCACTCTGTGATACAGAATTCTACATGTGAGTCCTCACATAACGCTGTGTGCACAATTCTCCATTACGTTACAGTCACAAACCAAAAACTGGCTACAGACTGTTCTTTGAAGGCAGCCACAAAAATGAGTGAATGTATATTGTACATTAAACTATTCTCAATAGATTTCAACACAGTTTGATTTTTCAACAATAAAATTAAATACAAAATACAGTGTTATTACTTGGTAACTTGCGTTACAAAAAAAGGAGAGGCAATTGTCCATCATGAGACTGCCAAATTATCTGTTCTGGTAAACGGGAGAAGCACTATTTTTTTTGGTATTAAAACAACATAGTCCAAGCAACTTTAACAAATTTATTTTAACCTCTCAAGTTAAATGCAACAGTTTTTAAAACAAGAAATGTAGGTAACTTACGTTACAACATAATATAGTAACTTACATTACAAAGCTGATGGTAACTTACGTTACAATGAGTTACCGTCATAGGAAAAACACTGTTTGTAACGCAAGTTACCATCATTGTAACGCAAGTTACTATATTATGTTGTAATGTAAGCTACCATGGAATGACCCAGGAGCGAGCAGGCAGTTGTGTGATCGTAAGTATGTGATTTTTGTATTCCCGGCCACATTCCGACTAGATGGGCGCAGCCTCGATTAATGCAAGTGTATTGAGCGAGGCCGGACATATCCAGCCAAAGTGTGGTCGGAGGAACGCAAATCACGTACTTGCGGTCACACAACTGCCCACTCACAGAGAATCCTGACAATGCACACACCGCTACATAGAGTAACTGCAGACTCAAGCCCCAAGCCTGGACAACCCCTTTAAATAAGGCACATGTATATAAATGACAGTCATAATGTGTAGACACTATTATCCTGCAGATAAAGGATTAATCTGCAGGTTAGTAGTGTTCTACAGCTGTGCAGCCGCATTGAAAGCTCATCTATGGGAAGAAATTAACTTTAATTCTCCCGGCAGCCTCAGGCTGAGACACGGCTACAGTCACCGCTCAGTACATGGTGAACTGCTGCTATAAGCAAGTCCCGGTACTTTGACCGCTTGCTTGGCAGTGCGTCAGTACACACCTTGCTGTACTGCTTCCATCTGCCGCTCACCATGTACTGAGCAGTGACAATGTCAGATGCTGCCGGTAGGAATAAAGTAAATTTCTTCCCGGTTTCTGGGCTGTCATTGCAGCAGCTGAATGGCTTTCTAAGGGTACGTGCAGACAATCAGTTATAGCTGCGGGTTGGATGCTGTTTACTTGTACAGATGTTACAGCATAGTGGATGGGATTTCAAGAAATCCCATGTTTACTATGTGTCCACAGACGCCCGCGGATCACACGCTGACACTGACATGTGGCGCTTCACTCAGGACCACATGTCAATTTGTCTTGCGGAGACGCGAGCCTCCATAACAGAAATTATATCAATAGAATGTATTGGACGCGGTGAATCTGCACGGTTCAGTGATCACATGTGGATTCACCTGCGTTCAATAGACGGCAGCACTTTGGATACAGCGTCCAAAGTGCTGCCATGTCCGGATCGTGGGTACATTTCCTAAAGCCATTTACCTGCAGACTAACCCCATACCTGCAGGTAAAAAGCATTATCTGGCGTGACAGGTTCCCATAAACATTTTAGGATCCTAGTTAAAATGCAAATAATGAATCCTCCCCTTCAGCACTGACACCATTCTAGCAATGTCGGCACTGCTGTTGGCGGAGAGTAATGTGACATGGCTGCAGCTGATCAATATTCTGTCAGGGTGGATGTCTGCTCTGACAAAATTGTAGAGGCTGCAGCCAAACAGTTCCAGCTCATTGTGGATAACCTCAATGCTGGTAAACCCGTCCATGTCAGTAACCAGCTGCATAAAATAACAGCAAAAAATACACTGGCGTCATTCAGCTGCTCTCAATCATGTGTCTCTTGTGGCTGCGGATAACTGCAGCCTTCATGTGACAATGACATGGGTGCACGGGGCTCAGAGTGGAAGAACGGTGCCAGTGAAGGAAGTAGCAGTGTACAGTTATGGCCAAAAGTTTTGAGAATGACACAAATATTATATTTTCACATGATCTGCTGCCCTCTGGTTTTTATGTGTGTTTGACAGATGTTTTTATCACAGACAGAAATATAATAATTGCTAACATATCAGTAACAAAAGCTTATATTGACAGTTAGAATGAGTTAATGCAGCAAGTCAATATTTGCAGTGTAGACCCTTCTTCAGGACCTCTGCAATTCTTCCTGGCATGCTCTCAATCAACTTCTGGACCAAATCCTGACTGAGCCATTTAGTTATCACCTTTGCTTTATGGCAAGGTGCTCCATCATGCTGGAAAAGGCATTGTTGATCGCCAAACTGCTCTTGGAGGGTTGGGAGAAGTTGCTCTTGGAGGACATTCTGGTGCCATTCTTTATTCATGGCTGTGTTTTTAGGCAAGACTGTGAGAGAGCCGATTCCCTTGGCTGAGAAGCAACCCACACATGAATGGTTTCAGGATGCTTAAGTTGGCATGAGACAAGACTGGTGGTAGCGCTCACCTTGTCTTCTCCGAATGAGGCGTTTTCCTGATGTCCCAAACAATCGAAAAGGGGATTCATCAGAGAAAATAACTTTACCCCAGTCCTCAGCAGTCCACTGCCTGTACCTTTTGCAGAATATCAGTCTGTCCATGATGTTTTTCTGGAGAGAAGTGGCTTCTTTGCTGCCCTCCTTGAGACCAGGCCTTGCTCCAAGAGTCTCCGCCTCACAGTGCGTGCAGATGCACTCACACCTGCCTGCTGCCATTCCCGAGCAAGCTCTGCACTGCTGGTAGCCCGATCCCGCAGCTGAAACACTTTTAAGAGACGGTCCTGGCGCTTGCTGGTCTTTCTTGGGCACCCTGAAGCCTTTTTGGCAACAATGGAACCTCTCTCCTTGAAGTTCTTGATGATACGATAGATTGTTGACTGAGGTGCAATCTTTCTAGCTGCGATACTCTTCCCTGTTAGGCCATTTTTGTGCATTGCAATGATGACTGCACGTGTTTCTTTAGAGATAACCATGGTTAACAGAAGAGAAACAATGATGCCAAGCACCAGCCTCCTTTTAAAGTGTCCAGTGGTCTCATTCTTACTTAATCATGACAGATTGATCTCCAGTCATGTCCTCATCAACACCCACACCTGTGTTAATGGAGCAATCACTGAAAAGAGGTCAGCTGGTCCTTTTAAGGCAGGGCTGCAATGATGTTGAAATGTGTTTTGGGGGATAAAGTTCATTTTCTAGCCAAATATTGACTTTGCAAGTAATTGCTGTTAGCTGATCACTCTTTATAACATTCTGAGTATATGCAAATTGCCATTAGAAAAAGTGAAGCAGTAGACTTTGTAAAAATTAACATTTGTGTCATTCTCAAAACTTTTGGCCATAACTGTACGTTATTATTTCATGATATTTTTCAGTTATGAGTTTTTGGCCTCTAATAGCCAGTAGTAGGTTACAATAATAAAATGGGATGTTATGCACCCTCCCCAATTCCATGGCCACCTCTCTGCCTCTGCTATGGTCTCTGGTGACTGCCTGCAGTGGTGATGGGACGAGTGCAGCAGACAATCACCTCCACAGCCAATGAGCTGTGATTGGCAGCAGCAGTGATGTGAGCTGTTGTTGGGCCATCACTACTGCAGCCAGTATATAGAGATCAGTGCAGTGGTGAAATGGTAGGATGAGTAACATTATATTTTATTATTTTAATCCAGCACTGGAGATTAAAAGTTAGAAACTTATAACTGGAAAACATGAAAGGATTTGTCTGGCCTTTTTGTTACAAGTCTGCAGACACTCTATGCGACTGCAGACTTGTGAATCCTCACAGCACGTGCACTACGCTCTGAGGATTCTCGGTGTCGGGCGGACACGTGATCGCAAGTATGCAATATGCAATGATAACATCACAAGTGAAAGTATGTTATGTTAAAAAGACAATTAAAGCAGTGAAAATGTGCTTGCTTTGGTGTAGGGGTAACATATGTTGACTAGCTTCTACGATAAAGCTTATTGTAATGTGAATTCTTACCCATTTATACATGTAATTAAAACCATATTTTCAAAAACAATAAAATATTGAGCTGAATTAAGTTCAGCTGATTGGTTGGCCCTCCACAACTGTCCCAGTTCCTCATGCGGCCCTTAGGAAAATTAATTGCCCACCCCCGTTGCAGGGTTTTCTCATTTCAAAAAGCTGAGAGTCTTACTACAAACTGTATACATTGTTAAAGCTGCTGCCACAAGGCTAGATCACGTGGAGAGTCACACTACCAAAAAGGGATAGTTCTGAATACTCACCTACCACAGGTCCGGTACGAACGGTCAGGAAAATAAACAGCACACTATTTCATTGATGCAAAAAAGTTTATTTGTGGGAGCGGAAAAAAACAAAAATTTATAGCTCTGAATTAAAACAAATAGGAAAGCAGCACTCCAAATTTCAATGGTGAAAAAAGTGGAGTTTATTCAGATCCACATAGCATGGTGACGTTTCGGCTCATAGAGAGAAAGGCTCAGTAGCCGAAACGTCGCCATGCTATGTGGATCTGAATAAATCCCACATTTTTCAACCATTGAAATTTGGAATGCTGCCTTCCTATTTGTTTTTGTCAGAAATGAGCAAGTATGGGATATTGCTGAGGAGGCCTGGGCACCCGCCAGATGGTACTGTGTAGTGATGAGCGAGTATACTCGTTGCTCGGGAGGTCTCCGAGTATTTGGAAGTGCTTGGAGATATAGTTTCTGTTGCCGCAGCAGCATGATTTTTGGCTGCTGGACAGCTTGAATACATGTGAGGATTGCCTGTTTGTTAAGGAATCCCCACATGTATTCAGGCTGTCAAATAGCCACAAATCATGCAGCTGCGGCAACAGAAACTAAATCTACGAGCACTTCCAAATACTCGGAGACCACCCGAGCGTGCTCAGGAAAACCCGAGCAAGTATACTCGCTCATCACTAGTATTGTGCCGTTCCATTTTTTCTATTAGCTCTGGATTAAGTGACAAAGTTTAGACTCCACCAGGGCCTTTTTTGCCAAGTCGCTGCTAATCACGCCATAGTAATCAGGCAAACACATGCACACATCTTTACAGGCGGAGGAGCACCGAATCCAGCGGCAACAACATAGGTAACCATACTGATCCAGCAATGTGTCCTCTGCAAAGCTTTTTCCTTGGCAAAGAGTTCCTGCTATCATTGACATGTTGTCCTTCCATGGCATCACCTTACCGCACATACTCTGTACTTAAGAAAATTTCTCTTTATCTTGCTCCAACAACCTAAAAGCAAGCCTCCTTTCATATACCGATTCACATTGGAGCTATGTACCATGTACCCACTGCCATGTAATCCCTGCATTCTGATGTACTGCATTTACTGGATTTTTCAGACTATAAGACGCAATTTTTTCCTCCAAAAATGTGTCGGAAAAAGGGGGGTGCGTCTTATAGTCTGGATGTCCCTGCTCTGGCTGTGGTGGGGGGGGGGGGGGGGCGGAAGCATCGGGTCACAGAGGCAGGAGCCGGCCTCAACAGCCAACTCCTGTGCCCGCTGCTAAAGAGAAATTAATATTCACTCCATTCCACACCCATGGGAGTGGAAAGGAGTGAATATTAATTTCTCTTTAATAGTGAGCACAGCATCAGCCACAGCAACCGGCTTCTTGCAGCTGCCCAGTGTTAGAGTATGCCGGCTACTTAAGGCAATGAATATTCACTGCATTCCATCCCATAGAAATGGGGTTCCTGTATACCAAGATAGGGATTGGGGCCATGCATACCAGGATGGAGATGAAGGCCATGCATATCAGGATGGGGATGAGGGGGCCATGGATACCAGGAGAGGGGATATTAAGTATAGGATTGACCACATTTTTTTTCTAATTTCCTCCTCTAAAACCTAGGTGCGTCTTATGGTCCGGTGCGTCTTATAGTCTGAAAAATATGGTATATCGCTTTATTATTATTATAGATTTTTATAGCGCCATTTATTCCATGGCGCTTTACATGTGAAGAGGGGCAAGTATAGACAAGTACAGTAAACATGAGCAATACAAGGCACACACAAGTACAGAAGGAGAGAGGACCCTGCCCGCAAGGGCTCACAGTCTACAGGGATGGGTGAGGATACACTAGGAGAGGGAAGAGCTGATCGTGCGGTGGTTCAGTAGACTGATGATCACTGCAGGTTGTAGGCTTGTCGGAAGAGGTGGGTCTTCAGGTTCTTTTTGAAGGTTTCCATGGTAGGCGCGAGTCTGATGTGTTGGGGTAGAGAGTTCCAGAGTATGGGAGAGGCACGGGAGAAGCTTTGTATGCGGTTGTGGGAAGAAGAGATAAGAGGGGAGTAGAGGAGGAGATCTTGAGAGGATCGAAGGTTGCGTGTGGGTATGTACCGGGAGACCATGTCACAGATGTATGGAGGAGACAGATTGTGGATGGCTTTGTAGGTCATGGTTAGGGTTTTGAACTGGAGCCTCTGAACGATAGGAAGCCAATGAAGGGCTTGGCAGAGAGGAGAGGCTGGGGAATAGCGGGGAGACAGGTGTATCAGTCGTGCAGCAGAGTGCAGGATGGATTGGAGTGGTGCCAGAGTGCTAGAGGGAAGGCCAGAGAGTAGGAGGTTGCAGTAGTCGAGGCGGGAGATGATGAGGGCATGCACTAGTGTTTTTGTACTTTCATGGTCAAGGAATGCACGGATCCGGGAAATATTTTTGAGTTTGAGACGGCAGGAGGAGGCTAGGGATTGGACATGTGGCTTGAAAGAGAGGGCAGAGTCGAGGATCACTCCGAGGCACCGAGCGTGCGGGACTGGGGAAAGTGAGCAGCCATTGATGTTAATGGACAGGTCTGGTGGGGGGGTAGAGTGAGATGGGGGAAAGATGATAAATTCTGTTTTGTCCATGTTCAGTTTTATAATGCCATTTTATACAGGACCTTAACACGGCACCTGATGCTTCTCTCCATTCCAACTATGAGGCTGGTGTCCTGACTACAATTTTGTCCTGTTATACATCACCCTACTTATTTGCTCAGGGACAGGTTTTATTTTGTTTTTTTCTTATTATTTTTCTTCACTGTCACCATTTTTTGTTCAATATGTGTATATGATTTGTACAGCATGTGTCCTTAATGTATATACCACTTGGGTTATCACAACACTTAGATTATGTTTCAAAATTCTCATGTATACCTCCACTTATGTTGTTATCCTCTTCTCAGCAACTTAGCAAAAAAGACCCTGGTGGGGTTGAAACTAGGAATGATCGGATAAGCACTTATCCGTAGCTACTGAATAGCGTCATCAGGATACCTGGAGCGCTCCCAATAATCAGCTGATCGGTGCTGCAACTGATGTGTCGCGGCTGTGTGACAGTCACAACACATGCATGGAGAGCCTGTTTATTGTGACTGTCACAGCAGCGACACATGAAGTTGCTTCGCTGAACAGCTGATTATCAGGAGTGCTCCAGGTATCCGGGCCCCGATGCAGCTAATTGGGAAGCACTATAACTATTCGGATAAGGAGTTATCCAAAGACATTCGATCATCCCTAGTTGAAACGTCTGAACTTTGTCGCTTAATTCAAAGCTATAATTTTGTCTTTCTCCGCTCCCACAAATAAGCTTTTTGCATCAATTAAATAAAAAGTGTGCGGTGACTTTCTCTTGCCTCAGGTTTAGGGGCCATGTACCCTGTTGCACCTGCACCTTGAAAATCAACCAAGTGCCTGCCAGTCCTGTGAATCTAGGAAAATAAGCTGGGCAGCCAGTCTTAAACCCCTTCGCCCCCCCATCCTGTCTTCACCTTCCTGACCAGGCCAAATGTTACAATTCTGACCACTGTCACTTTATGCGGTTACTCTGGAACGCTTCAATGGATCCCACTGATTCGGAGACTGCTTTGTGACTTCATGATAGTGGTATATGATTGACATGCCTTGTGTTTGTAAAAGAAAAAAAAAAACTGCACGACTCGTGACCCGGAAGACATCCGAGGCAGCTGACTGTCAGGAACCTAATGATATAACGTTCCATACAATGTAACAGCTTCACTTCTCTATTGTTACCGCAGGGAAGAAACCAGCACTAAGTAGGGCTAGGGTCACACAAGACCCCAAATCACTCAGCCTCATCCGGCAGAGTGGGACGATGTGTTTTTTCATTCCTGCAGTCCGTATGCTTGTTACAGCAGCAGCTACTAATCATTTACAGCTTCCCATGTTACAGAACTGCAATGTAGCCGTAAAAATTAGGGCGCTATACTGTGGCTCCGTATGGCATCCAGGGATATTTTTTTTGTTTAAAATGTCAGTCAGGGTCGGGGATGCGGTTACAGCGGCCGATCTGTGTACTCAGGGCAATGACTGAACCAGCGCCGCCCCCATAACTACAACCCACCGCTGGCGGGGAGAATGAAGATTATTTTCTCCCTGCTGCATTCTGCTACGTGCAGACACCGGACAGCATCAGAACGCTGTTACCCGGCAGTATAACCCCATATGTGCAGGGTAACAGCATTATTCCTGGTGACAGGTTCCCTTTAAAACACACCCATCCACTTCTATGGGCGAGTCTCTGCCGATTTATGGAAGACAATATGCGACAATATATTTCACACTCAGATTCAGGCAGTGAAAAACACCGGCACTGCCCCATCGAATAACACTAAAACAGCCAGTGCTCAGACCAGTTCCCATGGACAGAATTCAGACTGACAATACGTTGTGTGAACAAGTCCTTACAGCAGTATCCAGGGAGTCATCTGCTAGTTACAGGTCATAACTTAGGCTACACATACGTGACAGGTCACACACCGATCTGGGTCAGGAGCTTGTGCTATACTGACTGTGACCCCAATGTACCCTCGTTTAATGGGAGGACGTCAGCCTGGTGGCACTGACCCCTGATATGTGTCTCCCCCCCTCCACGGGAGGACGACAGCCAGGCGGCACTGACCCCCAATATGTGTCCTACCCCCCTCCACGGGAGGACATCAGCCCTGCGGCACTGACCCCCAATATGTCATCTCCCCCCCCCACGGGGGGACATCAGCCCAGCGGCACTGACCCCGATGTGTGTCCTCTCCCCCCCCACGGGAGGACATCAGCCAGGCGGCACTGACCCCTGATATGTGTCTCCCCCCTCCTCCACGGGAGGACGTCAGTCTGTTGGCACTGACCCCTGATGTGTGTCCTCTCCCCCCCCACGGGAGGACGTCAGCCAGGCGGCACTGACCCCTGATATGTGTCTCCCCCCTCCTCCACGGGAGGACGTCAGTCTGTTGGCACTGACCCCTGATGTGTGTCCTCTCCCCCCCCACGGGAGGACGTCAGCCAGGCGGCACTGACCCCTGGTGTGTGTCTCCACCCTCCTCCACGGGAGGACGTCAGTCTGTTAGCACTGACCCCTGATGTGTGTCCCCCCCACGGGAGGACGTCAGTCTATTGGCACTGACCCCTGATGTGTGTCCCCCCCACGGGAGGATGTCAGTCTGTTGGCACTGACCCTTGATGTGTGTCTCCCCCCCCTCCACAGGAGGACGTCAGCCAGGCGGCACTAACCCCTGATATGTGTCTCCCCCCCCCTCCACGGGAGGTCGTCAGCCAGGTGGCACTGACCCCTGATGTGTCTCCCCCCCTCCACGGGAGGACGTCAGCCAGGTGGCACTGACCCCTGATATGTGTCTCCCCCCCTCCACGGGAGGACGTCAGCCTGGCGGTACTGACACCCGATATGTGTCTCCCCTCCCCTCCACGGGAGGACATCAGCCCAGCGGCACTGACCTCCAATATGTGTCCTCTCCCCCCCTCCACGGGAGGACGTCAGCCTGGCGGCACTGACCCCTGATATGTGTCTCCCCCCCTCCACGGGAGGACGTCAGCCTGGTGGCACTGACCCCTGATATGTGTCTCCACATCCATCCACGGGAGGACGCCAGCCTGGCGGCACTGACCCCCAATATGTGTCCTACCCCCCTCCACGGGAGGACATCAGCCCTGCAGCACTGACCCCCAATATGTCATCTCCCCCCCACGGGGGGACATCAGCACAGCGGCACTGACCCCCGATGTGTGTCCTCTCCCCCCCCACGCGAGGACATCAGCCAGGCGGCACTGACCCCTGATATGTGTCTCCCCCCTCCTCCACGGGAGGACGTCAGTCTGTTGGCACTGACCCCTAATGTGTGTCCTCTCCCCCCCCACGGGAGGACGTCAGCCAGGCGGCACTGACCCCTGATATGTGTCTCCCTCCTCCTCCACGGGAGGACGTCAGTCTGTTGGCACTGACCCCTGATGTGTGTCCTCTCACCCCCCACAGGAGGACGTCAGCCAGGCTGCACTGACCCCTGATATGTCTCCCTCCTCCTCCACGGGAGGACGTCAGTCTGTTGGCACTGACCCTTGATGTGTGTCCTCTCCCCCCCCACGGGAGGACGTCAGCCAGGCGGCACTGACCCCTGATGTGTGTCTCCACCCTCCTCCACGGGAGGACGTCAGTCTGTTAGCACTGACCCCTGATGTGTGTCCCCCCCACGGGAGGACGTCAGTCTGTTGGCACTGACCCCTGATGTGTGTCCCCCCCACGGGAGGACGTCAGTCTGTTGGCACTGACCCTGATGTGTGTCCCCCCCTCCACGGGATGATGTCAGCCAGGCGGCACTGACCCCTGATGTGTGTGTCTCCCCCCACGGGAGGACGTGAGTCTGACGGCACTGACCAAGCCACATCCAGCATGTGAGGAGGGTCTAACCACACAGGAACCAAGCCAAACTCGACAAGGCCATACAAGCCCACCAGGCAGAACAGCCGACAAGCCTTAGGACGATCTGTAGGATTCCACTGTGGACGGGCAGACACTACAGAGCGTTATACAGAAACTACACACTATAATAACACCTACAGTTACAGTGCACACGGGCTACTCACGGGGAGGCTGCAGTCACGCCGCGCTCACAGCACATTCCACACTGCCAGCTGCAGGCATCACCGCGCTGCTCCACCGCTGCACAGCGTCACGTGATCAGCAGCCACCAGCACTTCCTGCCTTACAGGACGCGTCACCACGTGACTGGGAGACCGTACTATTATCTGACAGGGGCTGCAGCGCCGTCTGTGGCCTCTCAGCACAGCTTGTTACTTCACCTCACGGCCGGCAGGTGACACGGCTGCACACTGTCCATGACACCACCGGCCACGTTTAGTGTCTGTGCTGGGGAAGACTCCTGGCAGATGCGCTCATTAGGTGACGGACCTAACTGATACCTTTGTGCCCACTGGGTGGCGCTGGTGCACGTGTCTTTTTTCTGTATTAACAGTCTACACACAGGGCAAGATACAGAGTATGAATGTGTGTGCTCTGCTACACCAGGCCGTGCACAGCACTGCCTGCCTGCCCAAATGGGTTCGTTGTGCATAGAATTGGCATCAAATTGGGGCAAATTGGGCCCAATTTTTCTCACAATTATGAATAAGTAACAGAATGTTTTTAAGGGTTAAATGACTTTGGGCCACTGATCTCACACTAAGAATACACAGATAGTGATGCCCCGCATCAAACCCAGGTCCCTCCTGCCTGCTGGCCCAAGTGGGTTCTGGCATCAAATTTGCTGAATTCTTAGTGTGAGATTCAGTGTGTCCCAAAGTCATTTAACCCCTTAAAAACATCTGTTACTTATTCAAATCTGTGAAAATTGGCCATTTGCCCAATTTGATGCCAATTCTGATGCCCAGAACCCATTTGGGCCAGGCAGGAGGGCGGGCCTGGGTTTTGATGTGGGGCATCACTGTCTGTGTATACTTAGTGTGAGATCAGTGTCCCAAAGTCATTTAACCCCTTAAAAACATCTGTTACTTATTCAAACCTGTGAAAATCGACAGGGGCGCCCTGTTCTATATGTCTGCAGTGTCATATCAGTGGCCCAAAGTCATTTAACCCTTTCATTAACGCCATCTGGTACCCACTTTGATGCCCATTTTTGTGCCACTTTTATAATTTTTGGCGCAGATTTTAAGTGTGTTCACATCAGGGCACCTCGCTGCATTGTTTTTTATTATTTTGATGCTTATTTTTTGTTGTTAAACCTATAAAAAACAGAAAAGAAAAATTTGCCGAATAAGAAACTGATGAATAGGAAACCAACTTCAGCTCCGAATAAGAAACTGAACGAATAAGAAACCAACTTCAGCCTCGTAGATAATTGTTGTTTCACAAGGGCATTTCAGCTATGATATCCTCAAATCTAATAACTTTCTTAATTTGCCTTTAAACTGATCGCGCTAGTCGAAGTAGGGGAAATAGACGAGGGACATTGATTTTGTCCAACTCCAGGAAACCCAGTGGGCAGTACCAGATTCAAGTTAGTCTGCAGTTCGACTTTAGCTATTAGATATTCATCTATGGTGCACTGATCATAAATCATTTTTATTTGGATCAAGGTACCCTGGAGCACTCGTGCTCAAAATGAACAGCTCAATGTCCTGAATGAGATTTGAGAAAAATGAGATTCTCAAAGCACAATCGTTAACAATTCCAAAAAGAGGGAGAATGGGAAGCATTTAAGGAAACCAGGATGGATGAACACAGAACTTAAACACATGCTAAAAAGGAAGAAAGAAATGTTTATCAATGGAAAGAGGGAGGCATATCTAAAGAAGAATATAATGCCATCTGCAGAACCTGCAGGGCAAAAATCAGATTATCTAAAGCTGACAATGAATTAAGGCTTGCAAGAGATGTCAAAAGCAACAAAAAAGGATTTTGGGGATACGTCAAAAGTAAAAAAAATGTCAAAGATGCTATAGGATTTTTACAGGATGAAAATGATGAAATGGTAAGAAAGGATGTTGAGAAGGCTGAACTTTTAAATTCCTATTTTGCATCTGTTTTCTCTCAGAAAGGAAATGTAACATCAACTGATCTTCACTGTCCTATTAAAGGAATAAAAGAATCCAGGATATCTATAAACAGAAAGACAGTGAGGAAACACTTAGCTAACCTAAATGAATTCAAGTCTCCAGGTCCAGATGAATTACACCCCAGAATACTGAAGGAGAGCAGAAGAAATTCTTGAACCACTGTCCATAATCTTTGAAAATTCTTGGAGAACAGGAGAAGTCCCAGAAGACTGGAGAAGAGCAAATGTTGTTCCTATCTTCAAAAAGGGGAAGAAGGTGGACCCAGGGAACTACAGGCCGGTGAGTCTGACTTCTATCCAGGAAAAATCTTTGAACAAATTATTAAAGAACATGTATGTAAGTACCTGCATAAGAATGAAGTGATTAAACAGAGTCAGCATGGGTTTGTAACTAATAAGTCATGTCAGACTAACTTAATTTACTTCTATGACAGAATCACTGACTGGGTGGATCAGGGAAATGCTGTAGATATAGTATATCTTGACTTCAGCAAAGCATTTGACAAAGTATCTCACACAATCCTTATTGAAAAAATGACTAAGTATGGAATGGACAAGGCAACTGTTAGGTGGATTCATAACTGGCTTAGTGATCGGACCAAAGAGTGGTCGTAAATGGCTGCACATCCAGTTGGAAGAATGTCTCAAGTGGGGTACCACAAGGCTCTGTTTTGGGCCCTGTATTGTTCAACATCTTTATCAATGATTTAGATGAAGGCATTGAGGGTAAACTGATCAAATTTGCTGATGACACAAAGCTAGGAGGGGTAGCTAATACTAGAGAAGAGAGTGAGAGGATTCAAAAAGATATAAATAAACTGGAGCAGTGGGCAGCAACTAACAGAATGGTTTTTAACAGGGAAAAATGCAAAGTACTACATCTGGGCAATAAAAATGAAAAAAGCATATACAAAATGGGAGGAATAGGGCTAAGTAACAGCACATGTGAAAAAGACTTGGGTATACTAATTGATCACAGACTGAACATGGAGTCAACAGTGTGATGCAGCAGCAGAAAAGGCAAATACAATTCTAGGATGTATCAACAGAAGCATACAGTCTAGATCACGTGAGGTCATTATTGCCCTCTACTCCTCTTTGGTCAGACCTCATCTGGAATACTGTGTCCAGTTTTGGGCACCACATTTTAAAAAAGACATCAACAAACTGGAGCAAGTTCAAAGGAGAGCCACCAGAATGGTGACCGGTCTGCAAACCATGTTCTATGAGGAACGGTTGCAGGATTTGGGAATGTTTAGCTTGCAAAAAAAGAAGACTGAGAGGAGACTTAATAGCTGTCTACAAATATCTCAAGGGCTGTCACATTGTAGAAGGATCATCTTTATTCTCATTTGCACAAGGAAAGACTAGAAGCAATGGGATGAAACTGAATGGGAGGAGACACAGATTAGATATTAGAAAAAACTTTTTGACAGTTAGGGTGATCAAGGAGTGGAACAGGCTGCCACGAGAGGTGGTAAGTTCTCCTTCAATGGAAGTCTTCAAACAGAGGCTGGACAGACATCTGTCTGGGATGATTTAGAGAATCCTGCTTTGAGCAGGGGGTTGGACCAGATGACCCAGGAGGTCCCTTCCAACTCTACCATTCTATGATTCTATGAATAATATGTGCCCAAAAAATTATCAACTCTATGTATAGTTCAGGAGTTATTCACGTCAATCACTTATTTATGTATGTTAACGGAAACTTGGATGAGTTTCACCAATAACTTGCTAGGACTATCATCAAAATATACTTCATGGCCAGAATGTTGTGAACTACATCCAGTAAGACACAGATTCAACGTACCTTGAACCACAAGTAGTCAAATGAAACATGTTCAAGTCCTGCACATAATCTGAAAAAAAAAAAAATCTGAACTCTGTATAGTTCAGAAGCAAAAAGGCAAAATCACTTATTTCCATGTGTGAAAATAAACATGGTAAAATGTTGTATTAGGTGTATTTTCAAAATGTTTTATACCTTGTCAGTAAACTATGCAATCAGTTTGGGATTTAAAGTGACTAGTTTAGTAAAAAGCCTGCTCACCACGTCAAGGTACTAGTCTTGAGCATGATGTTAGTAGTGGGATTAACACTTGAAAACCTCAAATGTTCTGTAGGTTGATTTTGATAAGGGTGGCTGGCCAATGTTAAATATTCTCTGTATAATTTGGAATTGAAACATTAAAAAAAAAAATTTCCAAAGTTTATTTCTGTGTTATCATTTTCCTTCCTGTGAATTTGAGGTTTTCCAACTTATACTAAATTTGCCTCCACACATATCCACAAAAAAGATGGAGGACTTAATATGAAAATAACTTATGCTAGTTTTAGTAAACAACCATTAACATGGTTTTTTTTGCTTTTACATTTTTTTTAAATTTTTCTACTTTAAAGTTAAGCATTAACATATGAAAGTGACAACCCATGACTTTTGTTACCTGAAAGAGAATGAAAGATATTCAAGTCATAATTGTCATGGATTATAGGAAAGTAATTTCAAAATGTTGAATACAAAAATCATTAAATTAACTAATTGAAATGTATGAAATGTTAGCAAGGCACTTGAGAAACACTGTTGGCTCAATGGTACACTTTTTGTGTGTCACTATAAAGTGAAGGACAGTATTCTTCAGTGTCAGCAGTGTTGACCGCTTTCCTTTATGAGTAATATTCATGAGCATTACCACGTGACCGCTGCAGGACGGAGCCTGAGATCGTGGGCGAAGCAGGGGGGCTGCAGAGACGCGCCAGGAGGGGGTGAGCATGATCTGATACCCCCGCTCCCCCTCCCCACCGATATATGACTAAATGTATAATCGAGAGGGGCACTTTCACCCTTAAAAAAATGGGCTGAAAAGCTCTGATTGTACGCGAGTATATACTGTATCTAGTTTGATTTTGCACTTTTAATATTGCATGTAGGGCATACATAGTTCTTTATATCTTTAATTTCTGTTGAGGTGACTTTCACACAAGAATAGTGAAAACAATTCCGGCAGATTACACATTGACACTGAGATGCTTTTTTCTTTGTAATGCATGGTTTTCCTGAGCATATTTTCCAATACAGGAATCATTTAAACCTCCAAAGCCGATAGAAACAACAGATAAGCTTTCGATGGAAAATGTGTAGTCTCTCAGCTTTTGTAAGTTTTCAGTAACTTGTTGTTGTCTTCTTGGTAACACTTTACGTGGACATCGTGTTTTCTTCTGATTCAGAAACTGGTCATTGTTATGTTACGGTAGCTGAGGAGTGCAGGTAAAAAAGGAAATACACCAGAGCAGTTGGAATCTATGAGATTGCAGTACCCTGACTAACCACCGCAACTAGAGGCAGCCGTGGAGCGTTCCTACGTTGGTCCTAGACGCCTCGTCACAGCCTGAGAAACTAACTACACCTAAAGATAGAAATAGGAAAGCTATCTGCCCCGGAGCAGAACCCCAAAGATAATAGAAAGCCCCCAAACATGTAATGGCGGTTAGACAAGAGGAAATACTGACACAGAAAGAAAATAGTATGAGCAAACGCTGGGGCCCAAACTATCTAAAAGAAAAGGATAGGAAGGGTACTTACTGCAATCTCAGAAAACCCTGAAAAAACACCAACTCTACTAATTTCAAAATCACCTGAGATCACACGACCTCTACCACCTAAATTAGTTCTCTGGTGTAACAAAAACAAAACAGCAGCCACTGAAAAAAAACTGGAAAAAGCAAAAGTACAAAACACAGTGGCTGGACTAAACTGAGAGGGCAAAAGCCCCCGGAGGGGACCCTGAAGGCCCCCACAGAAGTGCAGGACAAAATGCAAAAATATAGCAAAAACACAAAATAAGAAATTGTCTTATCTGATAGCAGGAGATGCAGACACGACACAGCAGGCTACAAGGGAAACTGGAAGAAGGATTCAGACCAGAACAATTGATCACCGGCAACCCTGATGGGAAAATGACTCCCTTATATAAGACCATCAGTAACACCTGATTCCCAGTCCTCACAATCCTCACTAGTACCGCTTGTAACCACCAGAGGGAGCCTCTGCTCAGAACTCATCTCAAACCCATTCACAACAGTACCCCCCCCTTGAGGAGGGGTCACCGAACCCTCATTTGAGCAACCAGGTCGGTCAGGATGAGTTCTATGATACGCACGGATAAGTCTCCTAGCATGGATGTCCGAAGCAAACACCCAAGAATTGTCTTCCTGACCATAACCTCTCCATTTAACCAAATACTGGAGTCTTCGTCTAGAAAAACGAGAATCCAATATTTTCTCAACCACATACTCCAGATTGCCCTCAACCAAAACAGGGTCAGGAGGCACAGCAGCAGGAACCACTGGCTCAACAAACCTCTTCAACAAGGACTTGTGGAACACGTTATGGATCTTAAATGTCCCTGGAAGAAGCAAACGAAAAGAAACAGGATTAATAATCTCCATGATCTTATAAGGTCCAATGAACCTAGGCTTAAATTTAGGAGATGCTACTCTCATAGGAATATTCTTTGAGGACAACCAGACCAAGTCCCCCACTTTAAACCGAGGACCATCAGTCCTATGCCGGTTAGCAAACCGCTGGGCCTTCTCCTGAGAGAGGGACAACCTCTCCACTACCTGGTCCCAAATCTGCTGCATACGCTCAACAACAGAGTCAACACCTGGACAGACAGAAGCCTCCGTCTGTCCTGAAGAAAATCGAGGGTGAAACCCAGAATTACAGAAAAACGAGACATCAAAGTGGCAGAGCTAGCCCTATTATTAAGAGCAAACTCAGCCAAAGGCAAAAAAGAGACCCAGTCATCCTGATCAGCAGACACAAAGCATCTTAGATAAGTCTCCAATGTCTGGTTTGTTCTCTCAGTTTGACCATTGGTCTGAGGATGAAATGCCGAGGAGAAAGACAATTGAACACCCAGTTTAGAACAAAAAGTCCTCCAAAATCTGGAAACAAACTGGACTCCTCTGTCAGACACAATGTTCTCAGGAATGCCGTGTAAACGAACCACGTGCTGAAGGAACAACGGCACCAATTCAGAGGAGGAAGGCAACTTAGGTAATGGCACAAGATGTATCATTTTGGAAAACCTATCACAAATTACCCAGATGGTGGTCATTCTCTGAGAAACAGGAAGATCGGAAATGAAATCCATAGAGATATGGGTCCATGGTCTCTTGGGCACAGGCAATGGCATCAACAAACCACTAGAGCGAGAGCAAGGCTTGGAGCGAGAGCAAGTCCCGCAGGACTGCACAAATTCCCTGACATCGCGAGACAAGGTAGGCCACCAAAAGGACCGACTAACCAAGTCTCTGGTACCAAAAATTCCGGGATGCCCAGCCAATGCGGAACAATGAATCTCAGACATCACACTCTTTTTCCATTGGTCCGGGACAAACAATTTTCCAACAGGGCAGCGCTCGGGCCTATCCTCCTGACACCCCTCCAGAGCAAGTCTCAAATTGGGCGAGATGGCGGAAAGAACTACACCCTCCTTCAAAATAACAGAGGGATCAGATAGCTCAGGAGAGTCCGCAAGGAAACTCCTCGAGAGGGCATCCGCCTTAACATTCTTAGTGCCAGGAAGAAAGGAAACCACAAAATTAAAACGTGTGAAAAACAAGGCCCACCTGGCCTGTCTAGGATTGAGTCGCTTGGCAGATTCCAGATAGACCAGATTCTTATGGTCCGTAAGGACCACCACCTGATGTTTGGCTCCCTCCAGCCAATGTCTCCACTCTTCAAAAGCCCACTTCATGGCCAATAACTCCCGATTACCCACGTCATAATTACGTTCAGTAGGAGAAAATTTTCGAGAGAAAAAGGCACAAGGGTTACTTTTAGAGGTCTCTGGATCTTTTTGGGACAAAACGGCACCTGCCCCAATTTCAGAGGCATCAACCTCCACCTGAAATGGCAGAGAAACATCAGGCTGCCGTAGAACAGGAGCAGAAGTGAATCTCTGCTTAAGTTCCTGAAACGCAGAGACTGCCTCAGGAGGCCAATTCACCACATCAGAACCCTTTCTGGTCAAATCAGTTAATGGTTTAACAATAACCGAGAAATTACCAATAAATTTACGATAAAAATTGGCAAAACCCAAAAATCTCTGAAGAGCCTTTAATGAAGTAGGTTGGACCCAATCACAGATGGCCTGAACCTTGACCGGGTCCATGTCAATAACAGATGGGGACAAAATGAATCCCAGAAATGAGATCTTCTGTACGCCAAAAAGACACTTTGATCCCTTCACATACAGAGCATTCTCTCTCAAAATCTGGAATACAGTTCGAACATGTTTCACATGAGAGTCCCAGTCATTAGAAAAAATCAAGATATCATCCAAATAAACAATCAGAAACTTGTCCACAAAATCCCTGAAAATGTCATTCATGAAGGACTGGAAGACGGAAGGAGCATTAGTGAGCCCAAAGGGCATCACAAGGTACTCAAAATGCCCTTCAGGGGTGTTAAATGCCGTCTTCCATTCATCCCTGTGCTTAATGCGAATAAGGTTATACGCCCCCCTGAGGTCAAGCTTGGTAAACCAAGTAGCGTTTTTCACCCTGGAAAACAGGTCAGAAATCAAGGGTAACGGGTATTGATATTTCACAGTAATATTGTTCAAGAGACGATAATCAATACACGGCCTTAATGAACCATCTTTTTTGGCCACAAAGAAAAAACCGGCACCTAAGGGTGAAGAGGATGGTCTGATATGACCCTTCTCCAATGATTCCTTGATATAAGACCGCATAGCGTCATGTTCAGGTACAGACAAGTTAAAAAGGCGACCTTTAGGGAATTTACTACCTGGCACTAATTCAATAGCGCAGTCATAGCTCCTATGGGGAGGTAAGGATGCAGATTTACTTTCGCTAAACACATCAGAAAAATCAAACAAAAAGTCAGGAACATCCTCAGCCTGGGGGGAGGCAGAAAAAACAGGAGTGTTGGTATTAACACATTGGCAGCCCCAACTGGTTACAGACACAGATTTCCAATCCAAAACAGGATTATGAGACTGTAACCAAGGGAAACCCAGCACTATAATGTCATGCAGATTATATAGAACCAAAAATTTGCAGCACTCCTGGTGATCAGGTTCAACCTCATTATCACCTGAGTAGAAAACTGGGGTTTATTCTCAGCCAAAGGGGTAGAATCGATCCCCAGTAAAGGAATAGACTTCTGTAGGGGTATCAAGGGAAACCCACAACGTTTAGCAAAATCATAATCCATCAGGTTAATAGCTGCTCCAGAATCAACGAAAGCCTGAGCAGAAAATGAGGACAGAGAGCATATCAGAGTGACAGTTAATAAAAACTTAGTCTGAACACTACCCAAGACAACTGAGCGTGCAAAATGTCTTCCCCGCTTAGGGCAGACTGAAATAGCATGAGAGGCATCACCACAGTAGAAACATAACCCATTGCGCTTTCGAAACTCATGACGCTGTGCCCCAGACACCACTCCATCACACTGCATGGGCTCAGCAGCTGGCTCACAAGGCAACACCACTCCACGCATACTTCTCCGCTCACGCAAACGTCTGTCAATTTGAATCGCTAATGACATAGAATCATTGAGACCAGAGGGGACAGGGAATCCCACCATAACATCCTTTACATTATCCGACAGACCCTTCCGGAAAAGGGCCGCCAAAGCGTCGTCATTCCACTTGGTCAGGACTGCCCACCTACGGAATCTCTGACAGTATAACTCAGCGTCATCAAGCCCCTGATTTAATGCCAACAAGGCTTTTTCAGCTTGATCAGTGACATTAGGCTCATCGTACAATAACCCCAAAGCCTGAAAAAATGCATCAACATCACTCAAAACAGGATCCCCAGGTATCAGGGAAAAAGCCCAATCCTGAGGATCGCCGCGCAGGAGAGAGATGACAATTTGAACCTGCTGCGCTGCGTTTCCTGAGGACTTAGATTTTAAGGCAAGAAACAATTTACAATTATTTTTGAAATTCTGAAACTTAGCTCGATCCCCTAAAAACAAATCTGGCATGGGGATCCTAGGTTCCACAACAGGCAACCTAGCAAGATAGATAGCAATACTCCGAACCTCAGTGGCAAGCTGATCCACACGGCCAGACAACTGTGCAAACTCCATTGGGAGAAAAGATCCTCCCCAGCACCCAGAGATACAGAGGGAAAAAAAAAAAAAAAAAATGCAACAAACAGAAAAATATCTCTGACAACTCTGACAACTTTTCTTCCTTCAAAATATTTTTTCCCTTCTGTGAGTACCATACAATTTTTATGGCCGGTGATACTGTTATGTTACGGTAGCTGAGGAGTGCAGGTAAAAAAGGAAATACACCAGAGCAGTTGGAATCTATGAGATTGCAGTACCCTGACTAACCACCGCAACTAGAGGCAGCCGTGGAGCGTTCCTACGTTGGTCCTAGACGCCTCGTCACAGCCTGAGAAACTAACTACACCTAAAGATAGAAATAGGAAAGCTATCTGCCCGGAGCAGAACCCCAACGATAATAGAAAGCCCCCAAACATGTAATGGCGGTTAGACAAGAGGAAATACTGACACAGAAAGAAAATAGTATGAGCAAACGCTGGGGCCCAAACTATCTAAATAGAAAAGGATAGGAAGGGTACTTACTGCAATCTCAGAAAACCCTGAAAAAACACCAACTCTACTAATTTCAAAATCACCTGAGATCACACGACCTCTACCACCTAAATTAGTTCTCTGGTGTAACAAAAACAAAACAGCAGCCACTGAAAAAAAACTGGAAAAAGCAAAAGTACAAAACACAGTGGCTGGACTAAACTGAGAGGGCAAAAGCCCCCGGAGGGGACCCTGAAGGCCCCCACAGAAGTGCAGGACAAAATGCAAAAATATAGCAAAAACACAAAATAAGAAATTGTCTTATCTGATAGCAGGAGATGCAGACACGACACAGCAGGCTACAAGGGAAACTGGAAAGAAGGATTCAGACCAGAACAATTGATCACCGGCAACCCTGATGGGAAAATGACTCCCTTATATAAGACCAATCAGTAACACCTGATTCCCAGTCCTCACAATCCTCACTAGTACCGCTTGTAACCACCAGAGGGAGCCTCTGCTCAGAACTCATCTCAAACCCATTCACAACAGGTCATACTGATCAGTAACCCACAGGCGTGTTTTTGAAGAGAAAATTCTGAGGTTGATGTAACCTTCACAGTTTGCTGGTGCGAAAGCTGTGCAAATGACAAACAGGCCACAATCGTATGTATTTCTTTGCACCTCTGTGTCAGTGACATTTAAAAACTTCCAATCGTCAGTAGTAAATGGTAAACTGTCAGTCAGGTAAATAGCAGCAGCTATCAGAAAAAGATTCAAGAATTCTGGGACTTGAGGTTTTCCATGGAGAGAGTCAAACACAAATAACAACTTCTTATTGAAATCTATTACACCTAGCTTCCGATGGAGCCCACGTGTCTCAGGTGATGTATTAAAAGGAATAAACAGAGCATCACCACTGAGAAATTCTGTGTTGTGAAATAATTGTAAAACTCCCTCATATCGTCCCAATGCGATTGAACGATAATTATCTGGTTGCAGTGCACGTATCGAGCAGACCTTTGCTTTTCATTGATATTTGACTTACTACTGAACCAATAATTTCATCAGATATCTATTGTTTTGGCTGTAGGGACGCAACAGTTGAAATGTCCACTTTTGTAATTTTGTTCCATGGATAATAATTGTTTTGAGGCTCAAGTATTGATTTGTTCCTTAGTAATGAGTAATTTGTAAGGTCATTGGTTTCTTCTTTTCCTCCTGCAGCAGTAACATTGGATGTAGTAATTTGGATTTGAGAGGTTTGTGCGTTGTACTTTCATTTGTTGAATTAACATTGATCTTCATATTCCGTTTGTGGTATTTTGTCTATTTCCTGTTTCATGGCCTTAATTATTCTTGAAAGTAGTCTTGATTTTTGCCTTGTTGTAGGTTGTCGGTAATAGGTGATATTTTTTCGTGGAGAGCTTCGTTTGTTCCATTTCTCTTGTGATAACACTAGGTCTTCTGAAGATTCACTTGAATGTTGTGCTTGTTGTTTTTTGCTCTTAACGGTTGACAACTTTGCATTAAGTTTGTAAGATTTAATTCGATCTATGATACTCGCTTGGAGAAGTCAAACAAAATCACCAACATGGTACCTTAACCTTTTCTGAATTATATCATGTTTCAATATCTTAAATCAATTTTCAACATGGCAGTTGCTTTCATGATTTAGTTTATCATCAGGTTTGATTGAATGATACAAGATTCCTGTCCACAGTGGAATGTAGGGTAGGTGATACTTGACAAAATAATCGACAGCTTCAGGGCAGTAAAGTGGGTTATTTGCTTTCGGATTATTGATGTTTTCAGAAACAAATTCCTCTTCATGCTTCAGCTTCAGTGCTAAGAAGTGTCTTCCAAATGTGGAAATCTTGTATAAGGGTTGTTTTAGAGTACTTTCCCCCAGTAATTCTGCAGGGGACTCTGTTTTGCTTGATTGAATCTCTTCCTGAAGACGAAATCCTAGCATATTCTGAATGCATGTGTAAGTTACTTGTGTCTTGTATTTTGTTAAGCATATTGTACATTTGTCTGAAAATATTTTTTCAATGGCAGGAAGGCTTGTACATTCTTGCATTTGTGCAAATGCATATTTCAATACATGTGTCACATCTTTATGTATTAATAAACGCGACAGTCACAAATTGCTTTCATTGCATGGGCACAGCAGATTGTAATTAAACATGTCTGTGGGTTCCAACATTTTTGCTTTGTTATGATTTGCCAACATAACTCTAAGTACTCAGAAATAGACATCTGGTTAAATGAGAAATTTACAGATTGTAGAAGGGCCCAGCTATGATCAGTAACCACACGAAATGGTGACTAATTAAAACAGGTGGTATGCATATGCCTTTATAAGTAACTCAACAGGAAGCATACAACAGCCACATTGTGTTCATCTGCCAAAAACTCTGCTAATGGCAAAGGTGGTTCACCTTTCTTGGGATGTTTAAACACTGCAGCATAATACAAATTGTTCTCACTGTGTACATTCTTTGTAAGCAAACCTGTGGCATCAAAGTATAAAACACGTTCATGGAAGTTTGCATAATCCTTGAAGAGCCGAATTTGTTCACTGTAGAGTGCTAACATAAATGGATTACCTGGGTTCAGTTGAATGTACCCACTTAGTTTACTTTCATGATTTTGTTTTTTGTTGGTATATATTCTGGAGGCTTCAATGTCTTCAAGTAAGTTAGAGGAAAATCTTTGCTTTAATTTTGCTTCATATGCTGCTTGTTGAAAAACATGAAGATTCTTAATGTCTGTTATATTGCCAGCTTCAATTGACACTTCATTTCCTTTATGCACATGATCTTGGTAAGTTTTTGTACTACCAACTAGTGTAGCACATTTTGCTGCTTCTTCTCTCTTAGACTTTGACAATTTACGAGACTGAACATCTGAATCTCTTCGTAAACTGGTATGTGTGCACTTTTTATTTGCAATAACAGACACTTCCAGTGGAAAGAGATTAGGTTCTTGGTCCATAGGAAAATGGAAGTGTGAACAATCATTAACTTTGCAGCATGCTTTAACCCCTTCACCCCCAAGGGTGGTTTGCACGTTAATGACCGGGACAATTTTTACAATTCTGACCATTGTCTCTTTATGAGGTTATAATCTGGAACGCTTCAACGGATCTTCACGATTCTGAGATTGTTTTCTCGTGACATATTTTACTTCACGTTATTGGTGAAATTTCTTCGATATAACTTGCGTTTATTTTTGAAAAAAACCGCAAATATGGCGAAAATTTTGAAAATTTTGCAATTTTCAAACTTTGAATTTTTATTCCCTTAAAACAGAGAAATATGTCACACAAAATAGTTAAGAAATAACATTTCCCACATGTCTACTTTACATCAGCACAATTTTGGAACCAACATTTTTTTTTGCTAGGAAATTATAAGGGTTAAAAGTTGACCAGCAATTTCTCATTTTTACAACAAAAATTACAAAGCCATTTTTTTTCAGACCACCTCATATTTGAAGTCACTTTGAGGGGTCTATATAGCAGAAAATACCCAAAAGTGACACCATTCTAAAAACTGCACCCCTCAAGGTACTCAAAACCACATTCAAGAATTTTATTAACCCTTCAGGTGCTGCACAGGAGCTGAAGCAACGTGGAAGGTAAAAATGAATATTTAACTTTTTAGCCACAAAAATGATCTTTTACAAACTTTTTTTTTATTTTCACAAGGGTAAACGGAGAAAATGGACAGATAAAGTTGTTGTACAATTTCTCCTGAGTACGCCAATACCCCATATGTGGGGGAAAACCACTGTTTGGGCACACGGCAGAGTTCGTAAGGGAAGGAGCGCCGTTTGACTTTTTCAAACTAAAATTGGCTGGAATTGAGATTGGACGCCATGTCGCGTTTGGAGAGCCCCTGATGCGCCTAAAAAGTGGAAACCCCCCACAAGTGACACCATTTTGGAAACAAGACCCCTAAGGAACTTATCTAGATCTGTTGTGAGCACTTTGAACCCCCAAGTGTTTCACAAAAGTTTATAATGCCTGGGTGTGAAAAAAAAACAACAATTTTCCACAAAAATGATTTTTTAGTCCCAAATTTTTGATTTTTCCCAAGGAAATTGGACCCCAAAAGTTGTTGTCCAATTTGTCCTGAGTACGCTGATACACAATATGTGGAGGGGGAAACTGTTTTGGCGCACGGCAGGGCTTGGAAAGGAAGTAGTAACGTTTTGGAATGCAGACGTTGATGGGGGTCATGTTCCGTTTGCAGTGCCCCAGATGAGCCTAAACAGTGGAAACCCCCCACAAGTGACCCCATTTTGGAAACTAGACCCTCTAAGGAACTTATCTAGATCTTTGGTGAGCACTTTGAACTCCCAAGTGCTTCACACAAGTTTATATTGCCCGGGCATGAAAATAAAAAATCCTATTTTTTTCCCACAAAAATTATCTTTTAGTCACTAATTTTTTATTTTCCCATGGGTAACAGGAGAAATTGGACCACAAAAGTTGTTGTCCAATTTGTCCTGAGTACGCTGATACCCCATATGTGGGGGGGAACCACTGTTTGGGCGCACGGCAGAGCTCGGAATCGAAGGAGCATCATTTGACTTTTTCCAACCAAAATTGGCTGGAATTGAGATTGGATGCCATGTTGCATTTGGAGAGCCCCTGATGTGCCTAAACAGTGGAAACCCCCAACAAGTGACCCCATTTGGGAAACTAGACCCCCTAAGGAACTTATCTAGATCTTTGGTGAGCAATTTGAACCCCCAAGTGCTCCACACAAGTTTATAACGTAGAGCCGTAAAATTAAAAAATCATATTTTTTCCGCAAAAATGATCTTTTCACCCTAATTTTTATTTTCCAAAGGGTAACAAGACTCCAAAAGGTATTGTGCAATTTGTCCTGAGTACGCTGATACCCCATATGTGGGGGTAAACCACTGTTTGGGTGCATGGTAGAGTTTGGAAGGGAAGGAGCGCCGTTTGACTTTTTCAAAGCAGAATTGGCTGGATGCCATGTTGTGTTTGGAGAGCTCCTGATCTGCCTAAACAGTGGAAACCCCCAACAAATGACACCATTTTGGAAACTAGACCCCTCAAGGAACTTATCTTGATGTGTGGTGAGCACTTTGATTCCCGAAGTGCTTCACAGAAGTTTATAACGTACAGCCCTAAAATAAAAAAATCTATTTTTTTTTACAAAAATGATTTTTTCGCCCCCAATATTTTATTTTCACAAGGGTAACAGGAGAAATTGGACCCCAAAAGTTGTTGTCCAATTTGTCCTGAATACGCTGGATACCCAATATGTGGGAGAAAACTACTGTATGGGCACACGTTGGGGCTCGGAAGGGAAGTAGTGACGTTTTGGATTGCAGACTTTGATGGAATGGTCTGGGGGGTCATATCACATTTGGAGAGCCCCTGATGCACCTAAACAGTGGAAACCCCCCACAAGTGACCCCATTTTGGCAAATAGACCCCACAAGGAACTTATTTAGATGTGTGGTGAGCACTTTGAACCCCGAAGTGCTTCACAGAAGTTTATAACGTACAGTCGTAAAATAAAAAATCTTTTTTTTTTTTTTTTTTTTACAAAAATGATTTTTTCGCCCCCAATATTTTATTTTCACAAGGGTAACAGGATAAATTGGACCCCAAAAGTTGTTGTCCAATTTGTCCTGAGAACGCTGATACCCAATATGTGGGAGAAAACTACTGTATGGGCACACATTGGGGCCCGGAAGGGAAGTAGTGACGTTTTGGATTGCAGACTTTGATGGAATGGTCTGGGGGCATCATGTCGCATTTGGAGAGCCCCTGATGCGCCTAAACAGTGGAAACCCCCCACAAGGGACCCCATTTTGGAAAATAGAACCTACAAGGAACTTATCTAGATGTGTGGTGAGCACTTTGAACCCCGAAGTGCTTCACAGAAGTTTATAACGTACAGCCGTAAAAATAAAAAATCCTTTTTTTTTTTTACAAAAATGATTTTTTCGTCCCCAATATTTTATTTTCACAAGGGTAACAGGAGAAATTGCACCCCAAAAGTTGTTGTCCAATTTGTCCTGAGTACGCTGATACCCAATATGTGGGAGAAAACTACTATATGGGCACACGTTGGGGCCCGGAAGGGAAGTAGTGACGTTTGGATTGCAGACTTTGACGTACAGCCATAAAAACAAAAAAATCATTTTTTTTTTACAAAAATGATATTTTCGCCCCTAGTTTTTTATTTTCCCTAGGGTAACAGAAGAAATAGGACAAATTGCACAATAACTCTTGGGGTCCAGAGTACGCTGATACCCCATATGTGGGGGTAAACTACTGTTTGGGCGCATGGCAGAGCTCAGAAGTGAAGGAGCACCGTTTGACTTTGTCAACGCAGAATTGGCTGGAATTGAGATCAGACACCATGTCACATTTGGAGAGCCCCTGATGTGCCTAAACAGCGGAAACCCCCCAATTCTAACTCCAACCCTAACCCCAACACACCCCTAACCCTAGTCCCAACCCTAACCACAAACCTAACCCTAACACACCCCTAACCCTAATCCCAACTTTAGCGCCAACCCTAACCCTAACTTTAGCCGCAACCCTAACCCTAATGGGAAAATGGAAATAAATACATTTTTTTAATTTTATTATTTTTCCCTAAGGGGGTGATAAAGGGGGGTTTGATTTACTATTTATAGCGGGTTTTTATGATTGGCAGCTGTCACGCTAAAAGACGCTTTTTATTGCAAAAAATAGTTTTTGCATCACCACATTTTGAGAGCTATAATTTTTGCATATTTTGGCCCACAGAGTCATGTGAGGTCTTATTTTTTGCGGTACGAGTTGACGTTTTTATTGGTACCATTTTTGAGCATGTGACATTTTTGATCGCTTTTTATTTAGATTTTTGGGAGGTTAGAATGAACAAAAATCAGCAATTCATGAATTTATTTTGGGGAGGCGTTTATACCGTTCCGTTTTTATGTTTTGGCGCTTTTATAGAATAAAAACAATTTTATATAAAAAATAATTATTTTTGCATCGCTTTATTCTGCGAGCTATAACTTTTTTTATTTTTTCGCTGATGATGCTGTATGATGGCTCGTTTTTGCGGGACAAGATAACGTTTTCAGCGGTACCATGTTTATTTATATCAGTCTTTTTGATCGCGTGATCACTTTTTGTTCGGCGGTATGATGATAAAGCATTGATTTTTTTGCTTTGTTTTTTTTTTTTTTAAGGGGTTCACTAAAGGGGTTAACTAGTGGGACAGTTTTATAGGGGTCGTTACGGCGATACCAAATATGTGTACTTTTGTTTTGTTTTTTTTATTTACAGGAAAAAATGAATTTTTGGGGGAATATTTTGTTTTTCTTTATTTTGGATTTTTTTTTAAAACATGTTTATTTTTTTCACTTTTTTACCTTGTCCCAGGGTGGGACATCACTGTAAAATGTCAGATTGCTGGTGTGACAGTGTGCACAGCACTCTGTCACACCAGCGATCGCTCTGGCACTGCTGCAGGCTTCCTCAGCGCCTGATCTCAGCAGGCACTGAGGAAGCCGCCTCACTGCAGGACCCGGCGGTCATCTTGGATCCGGGTCCTTGGAGGGAGGAAGGCCCCCGGAACAGCGCAATCACATCGCGCTGTTCTGAGGGTCTCAGGGGAGCGTGCAGGGAGCCCTCTCCCTGCGCGATGCTCCCCTGTGCCCCTGGTACACCGTGATCATGTTTGATCGCGGTGTGCCAGGGGTTAATGTGCCGGGAGCGGTCCGTGACCGCTCCTGACACACAGTCACGGGTGTCAGCTGTGATAATCAGCTGACACCCGGCGGCGATTAGCTGCGCTCCCACGGGAGCGCAGCTGATCGCCTATGACGTACTATCCCGTCCATGATCAGATTGGCACGGGTTTCATGGACGGGATAGTACGTCTGATGTCAGAGAGGGGTTAAAATTTAGATATGGGGCACTTCGCTTTCGGGATCCTGTTTTCTTGAGCTGGTTGTAATAAAATTTCAATGCACACTGTGGCCGAAACTCTCTCACTTTATCATAAAACATGTTGCACCAGTCTCCGATCAACCGGTTCCCATTCTTTTGTCTAATGTTCTCCCACTCACATTCACTTAGAAGTAAAGTTTTCTGTGCAATGTGCTTCAATGGTTTTACTCATTTTTTTTAGGGTTTTCTTGCACCATCACGCAGACACTGCCATTCCATGATGATGATGATGATGATGACAGTCTTTCTCGTTTTTTCGTGGTCAGCTTGGAATTTTCTTCCTGAGTAATTAGCATGGATTCAGATGAAACATTGTCTTTAGCTGTTGGGGTCTTTATATAACTTGAATTGTTTTCTTTACTAGAGTATGAGCATGATGGTACAGTAGGATGTATCCTTTTGTGATGGTGAATTGCATAGACACTCTGAACTTGATCAGAGGTTGGTGTTGAATGTACAAAACGAAACTTACAATCTTTTCTGTATCAGAAGATGAGTGTCCATCAGTTTTACTTCTATTTTGGAAAAATGGATTTGACAAATCACTTACATTGGATGATGTTTCAGGGAGGACATTAGAACTCCTTTTCCTTTGAGGGAAACCATGATATGAAGGACCTTCTTTCAAAGCAGCAGTTGTTGATGCTGAGGACCCTGCATCTTCAATTGCTGAAGGGTCACAAATGCTCTCTTCACTTACAGCAGTTTGACTTAGTGAAGTTTCTGAATCACTGTTGTGCAGTGCTTCAGGAAAACCATGAATGACCGTATCATGACTACTAGGTGTTAGACATTTTTCATACAACAGCACACAGCAGTTCCTCTGAATACTTTCCTCATAGTTTGTAATTTGTTTGCATTTAACAGAAGCATCATCTAACACATTGATTTCATGTTGTTTGTCGAAAACCACAGTTATGTAATGGCCTGAAGCTGATGTAATGTAATAATGTAATATAGCACCAACAAGTTTGTAACTGAGTTCCATGTCCAGGTCAGCTCCTGTGCTGTTTAACGTCAAAACATGGTCAAGCAAGACTGTGGATTCATTCCTTTGTTGTGAAGATCCCACATTTCTGGCTACCTGCATCATAAGGTTTTCCGGTGGATTATGAAACTTCTCTGTGATCCTACTGAGGCATCTCTTACAGCCAAGACATGTCCGTTGAGAAATAATTTCATCCTTTACTGAATCATGCAATAACTGTCGTACAGAGTCTGTGTATTTCCTGGTTTCAGAATTATGCATGTGATTCTTTCTCGAATGCTCCCACACAAACCACAAAATGAACATTTGTACATTTTCTGTATTTCTGCTTCATGACACGTTCCTTCCAAAAGACAATGGAATGCAACAGACAAGGCTTCACATGGATCATTTTGTGTACCGTAAACAAAATGACAAGCAGAGCTAACATCTTTCACAAACTTTTCCAGGTGAACTGTTCCAATGTGCTTACCCATCTTCAGATGGGAAAGGAATTTAAGCGCATGTAAGTACAATGAATTTCCACAAAACTTACTAATTTTTTCTGAATCCAAGCACACTTTCACAATGTTGCTCCTAGCTAATAATTGCACAGTTGCATTAACCCAACATGAATTTCCAAGGTTTTTAAGGCCACAAAAAACTGGTTTATCTTTCAGGGCACATGATATACCATTAGATAAACTTTTAAACTCATCTGTCAAAAGTAGGTTGGTAAACTCTTAACAAAGGAAACATCCGCTGAAGCAAGTTCTTTTTTTACCAGTTGGCCAGATTTCCCATGACTTACTTTCTGTCTAATTTCTGGGTGAGATTTCCAAAATTTATAGTACTTTAATCGATTCTTTTTGTTACCACTCTGATTTAATTTTGCCAGAACATGGTTCCAAGCTGATGCTTCACTGGAATGATCTAAATCCTTCAAGCAAACTTACCACTGCTTCAACAATTTTTTCAGTACTGGGTGTAGCGGACTGAAATGGCATGTTGGTCTTCTTGTAACAGACTTTTTTTACTGCTGAGGGCAGGGTCGAACTATTGCAAGAATAAGATGATGACAGTAGGATATTATTAATAAATTGAATCTTTTGACTTTCACTGAATAATTTTTGACCAAAAAATTATCAACTCTATGTGTAGTTCAGGAGTTATTCACATAAATAGCTTATTTATGTCACACATAATCAAACGCACTCAATCTTACATAACTAATTGGGAAGAGGTACCCTGGACCACTAGTACTCAAAATGAACAACTCAATGTCCTGAATAATATGTGCCCAAAAAATTATCAACTCTGTGTATTTCACTAGTTATTCACATAAATCGCTTAATTATATATGTTAACGGAAACTTGCAAGAGTTTCAACAGTAACTTGGTAGGACTATCATCACAATGTACTTCATGGCCAGAATGTTGTGAACTACATCCAGTAAGACATTAGTTATTCACAGATTCAGTATGAATTTGAAATTCTTTGTTAATAACGCGCATAATCAAACGTACTCAATCGAACAAATTTTGCCCAAAAAATTCACAACTCTATGTATAATTGAAGAGTTAAAAAAATATGCTTACTCCACATGTGAAACATTTTATAGGTACCTCACTGTTTGCTATCACAACTTACGCGAAGTTTCCATAGGGGCTTAACCAACTAATCCATGTTTAATTCAAGGTTTGTTGAACAGATGCTAAGTTTGTATGTTAAATTACACTTAATAAAGTTTTATGTCCTCAAATTATTTATATGTAATTGTAACGTCATTATTAACCTTTTTTTTAACTTTACATAGTGGTTCTTGTACTGAACAAATATGACAAAAAACAAATAGCAGCACACTCATAATGATAATACAATTGAATATATAGGCTGCTTGTTGGAAAAATGAAGGATCTATCGCTAGAATGCACAAAAGAGTGTTTTGAAAAAAATCAAAAAAAGAACGACCACAGATCCAAATGTGTAGTATCAAAAAATACGAAAACTTTATTAATACATAAAGAAAAAGGACAGGAGTATCCGGACAGTGAACACATACAGTGTGTAAGGTATCTATTGAAGATATACACCAAACATATATCAACCTGGGTTCCTTGAAAAATGTAAATAAAATGTAGGGCACATATATATATGCGGAGGCTAGAGCAGTAAATATGTGTTATAAATAATGGAATTAAGTCAAAATGCAAGTGCATATACTACAGCACATATAACTGCACCAATGCCCATGTGGATAACACCGTTACTACATGTGATCAAAATTCATGCGTCCACATAAGGACTGGCTAGCTACCATGAGCTGGAAACCAGTCACTTCATTTTCATTGTGGGCGACATATGGCCGTTCTCATGTGACTTATGGAAGCTCACAGGCACTCCCAATTTTGACAATGGGCATTTCTGCTATAATCGCTGGTTTCCAGCTCATGGTAGCTAGCCAGTCCTTATGTGGACGCATGAATTTTGATCACATGTAGTAACGGTGTTATCCACATGGGCATTGGTGCAGTTATATGTGCTGTAGTATATGCACTTGCATTTTGACTTAATTCCATTATTTATAACACATATTTACTGCTCTAGCCTCCGCATATATATATGTGCCCTACATTTTATTTAAATTTTTCAAGGAACCCAGGTTGATATATGTTTGGTGTATATCTTCAATAGATACCTTACCACTGTATGTGTTCACTGTCTGGATACTCCTGTCCTTTTTCTTTATGTATTAATAAAGTTTTCGTATTTTTTGATACTACACATTTGGATCTGTGGTCGTTTCTTTTTTGATTTTTTTCAAAACACTCTATAGTGGTTCTTGTGTTGACACGGGGGTCAGTGGGTGCTCTCATCCGCTGGCCCGGCCGCCTTTACAAAGACAGCATTGACCAGGGCTCATCCCAACTGAACGCCCGACCTCCTTAACAGTGGGTGTAACACTACTCAGACAACACAGGGTGAGGGAATCACAATATTAGGACTTTATTGGATCACCAAACAATTAACGGCATATCTATATATAATTGTCTAACTTTTAACTTCCGTTTGCAGCGGAAATCCTTCGACAGGCACATACGGCTGCGAATTGGTGCAGGATTTCAACCAGGCACGCCACCGCTATCGTCGGGAGATCAGCGGCGTTAACCGCTGATCTCCCGACTGTAGCCATGGGTCATCTCCACGTACATACTCACCTTCTGTCTCACCCTCACCCTGTCCCGACCGGCGCGTCTGCTTCTATCCTGTGCAATGAGGTCATGTAGTACCGCTCATTAAGGTCATGAATATGGACGCAATGCCACTCCTATAGGCGTGGCGTCCATATTCATGACCTTAATAAGCGGTACCACGTGACCGCTCCACTGTAAGGTTCTTTGTCTCTTTTGACATGTTCCTTGAAACTCAGTTTTCCGTCGGCCATTTTGCTTTCTGTCTTTCTGCAGCTCTTGCCCTCAGTTAATATGGAGTTTCCAGTTTTCATGTTCCCGCCCTGATTCTCTCCCTCTTGCTTCTTAAGCAGCCTCAGCTGAACAATCAGTGCTCCTGAATCAAGCCTCAGTCAGCCTGTGACCTGACTCTGGAAACCTAGGATTTTGGACTCCAGCTATTTCCTACTGAGGAACTTTGGAACACTTTTGGACTTTGGAAACCTGCTGTCCGGTGAATCCATGTTTGCAGAGGAATTACGGTACAGAGAAGAGATCCTGAACCTGCTTGGAGAGTTATTGTAGAGCTTGAAGTTACTCTGGCCTGCTGTGTTCTCCTGCCTCTGTTCCTGCAAACTGTGTGACCTTTTCTGCATGCTTGTATGAAGTAATACAAGTCATTTCATATCAACCTATGTCTCATGTGTTTTCCTCGCACCCAAGCACAAGACGCTATAGGAACTGTACACTATACATGACAAGATTCAGGAGCCAATGTTTAGTGTCTGCTGGGTCTGGGAAAGCCGTGTCTGCTGTGACTGTGGATATCAGATGTCCGTTTAATACCTTCTGTGATGACAGTGGTTGTGACTTCTCACAACCATTCCAGGTGAGCGTATTCCCTTAAATGTTACTCTGGAGTGTTACCACAGGTAAACACTATTGTTTTTTTTTTTCCTTTCCTCTTCTCCTTCCAGCACTTCTGCCTTAAAAGATCTGGAAGATGGAGGCCCGCATAAAGGAGCTTTGCGGAGTGACTGATACAATCCTTGCAGATATACAGACTATAAAGACCGTTTTGCAAGCCTACAGGACCTCACTAATCATAATTTGCAAGTGTTTGGACAAACTACTCAGGAATTACGAGCCAGGATTGAGGCTCTAGAGGAACGAGTCCAGGCTCCTGCCATAACCCGAGTTCTGGGATCCCCAAGTTACCTCCTTTTCGTTTTGGCGGTGAACGTGAGAAATTCAGGGGATTTATTAACCAATGCAATCTATTTTTCTCTGCACATGCTTCACAATTTCCCACTGAACGATCCAAAGTGCTTACTATAATCATGTTGCTTACCAATAAGGCTTTGATGTGGGCAAACCCTCTGATTGAGACTGAGGATGATTGTTTGAATCACCTTGATGCTTTTATTTCAGCCATGGGGCAGGTGTTTGATGACCCCAATCGAGGTGCAACAGCTGAAGCAGCCATGTTAACTTTGCGCCAAGGTAAGCGTTCAGTAGCCGAATATGCCTTGGATTTCAGGAGATGGGCTCTTGATACCACTTGGGACACTTCCGCCAAAAAATCTATTTTTCGGAAAGGGTTGTCTCCACTGATTAAGGATGAACTTGCTCGTGCCGACCCTCCCACTGCGTTAGGTGACTTTATTAACTATTGTATCCGTATTGATGCTCGTCTGACTGAACGCAGACAAGAGAGATGGTTCGAAAATAATCGCACTAACCTTTTCCTACCTCCCTCAGCTAAGGAACCTTTGAGTAGGATCACAAGGGAACCTGAACCTGAACCCATGCAGGTGGACTCTTTACAAAGACGGGTTAGTGATGCACGCAAAGAACATCGTATAAAGGAAAAAGTCTAAGTTACTTACCGTTAACGGTATTTTTCGAAGTCCATGACAGCACTACAGAGAGAGGGGATCCGCCCCTTAGGAACAGGAAACCTACAGATATAAAAGGGCGGCACCTCTCCCACACATCAGTTGGATTACAGAGCATAAGAGGACATCAAGGTTAAATGGTATACAGCAAAAAATTTCATGCATCACACAGTAACATTAATCAATTGTTTATTACATGTGGACTACATAAGCGGAAGAAGTGCACATAAAACCTGGGTGGGAATGTAAGGGTGCTGTCATGGACTTCGAAAAATACCGTTAACGGTAAGTAACTTAGACTTTATTCGAACGTCCATGACAGCACTACAGAGAGAATTACAGAGAGTAATAACTATTTAGGGAGGGACTACTGCCTGCAGCACCCTTAGTCCGAAAGAAAGGTCTGAGGAAGCACCCAAATCTAATCTATAATGAGTGTAAAACGTGTGTGGAGAAGACCACGTAGCTGCCTTACATATCTGGTCAATCGAGACTTCTGCCCTTTCTGCCCATGAAGTCGCCACAGCTCGAGTGGAATGCGCCCTTAGCCTCTCAGGTGGCTGCTTGCCCTCGAGGTGTATGCCAGAGAAATTGCTTCCCTAATCCATCTGGCCAACGAGCTCTTTGTTAATCTACGGCCTTTGTTAATTCCTTGAAAAGAGACAAACAATGCATTGTCCCTTTTCCAGGGATCAGTGACTGCCAAATATTGCAGCAGACATCTTCTAACATCTAAAGTATGAAGTTTCATCTCTTTTTGATTAGATGGATTAGGGATGAACGAAGGGAGAATAATTTCCTGTGTTCTGTGGAAAGCGGAAGACACCTTAGGTAGGTATGCTGGGTCCGGTCTAAGTATTATCCTGTCATTCAGGACCTGAGTGTAAGGAGACAGTCTAGATAGTGCCTGGATGTCACTTACCCTCCTAGCCGAGGTTAATGCTACCAGGAAAGCGGTCTTAAGGGAAAGAGTTTTTATTGATGCTGCTGATATAGGTTCAAAAGGGGGCTCTGTTAAAGCAGTGAGAACAAGATTTAAGTCCCATGGCATGATTCTCACCTTCACTATGGGTCTCGACCTACCCGCAGCTTTAATGAATCTACTGACCCAGTAATTATTTGCGATGTTGCAACTAAAGAGTGCCCCAAAGCTGAAACTTGTACCTTAAGGGTGCTTGTGGAGAGACCTAAGTCCAGACCCTTTTGTAGGAATTCTAGAATCTGGGTTATCGGTGTTGTGTCCCCTGCTACAACCGCCGAGCTCTGAAGAAATTTCTTCCAAATCCTAGCGTAGATCCTAGTTGTAACCTCTTTTCTGCTTTTAAGGAGAGTATTAATTACATTAGCAGAAAACCCCTTATCTGTCAGCAGTGACCGTTCAAAATCCACGCCGTCAGGTGGAGGCCCGCTACTCGAGGATGGTAGACTGGACCCTGGGAGAGCAGATCGGGAATGTCCGGCAGGACCCACGGGTCGGCTATCGACATGTTTCTGAGACATTAAAACCATGCCCTCCTGGGCCAAAAAGGAGCGATTAATATTATCCTTGCCCTGTCCTTCCTGACCTTCCTCAATACTAGGGGGCGTAAGGACAGGGGAGGGAAGGCGTAGGCTAGATTGAAATCCCACTGTAATAGAAGAGCGTCCACTGCCAGAGGGCGTTCTTTGGGATTCAGAGAGCAGAACTGTGTCACTTTTCTGTTGCTTTTGGTAGCAAAGAGATCTACTTCCGGTAGACCCCATTTCCGCACAATTAGGTCGAAGATGGAAGTCTTTAATGACCACTCTCCTTGGCTCAGGAGATTGCGGCTTAAGAAGTCCGCCTTGGTATTTTCTTCTCCCCTTATATGTAGAGCCGTTAGAGAAAGAAAGTGTCGTTCTGCTATCTGAAGTAGGCGCTTTGCCACTTCCATGAGAGGACCGGAACGAGTACCACCCTGGTGGTTGATGTATGCGACTGTGACCCGATTGTCGGAGAGCACTCGAACGTGGTGACCCTGTAGATAGACAAGGAGCTTTTTAATTGCTAGCTCTACCGCTGTTAACTCCTTCATATTAGAAGACATATGAATTTGATTCTGCTCCCATAAGCCCTGAACCATAACGTCCCCATATGAGCCCCCCACCCAGAGGGGCTAGCATCTGTTGTGACTATTCGGGATATCTCATATTCCCAGGGAACCCCCTTAGACAGGTTTGTCTCATTCTTCCACCAATCCAGGGATCTTATAGCAGCCTGGGACAAGGATAGCTGGCCTTCCAGGTAACCACCTAGCAAATTTTGATACAGCAAGACCTCAGCTTGCAGTGCCCTTGTGTGAAATTGAGCCCACCGAACCGCGGGAATGCAGGACGAGAGGGAGCCCAAAAGAGACATAGCCTTCCTAAGCGACATGGAGGGATTATTGGAAGCGTTTAGGACCTGGTACCGTAAACGAATTAACTTGTCTGACGGTAAACTACAGTTCTGATTTTGTGAATCCAGGATTAGCCCTAGAAACTGCTGAACCCTCATCGGATTCAAACGAGACTTTTTGGTATTTATTAGCCATCCCAGCCGCTCTAAGGTAGAAATCGCTCTTTTCAGTTGCTCTAGGCAATGCTCTGCCGTCTTTCCTATAATAAGAAAGTCGTCAAGGTAGGGGACTATAAGCATATTTGATTCACGTAAGTGGGCCATGACCTCCGACATAACCTTAGTGAATACTCGTGGGGCCACTGCCAAGCCAAAGGGAAGGGCGCTAAATTGAAAATGTCGCAGTACTTCCCCCATCTGGATTGCTACTCTGAGGAAACGCTGATGCTCCATATGGATCGGTATGTGGTAATAAGCGTCTTTCAGATCTAACACCACCATAAAGCAATTTTCAAACAGAAGCTTTATTGCTGAGCTGACCGTTTCCATTTTAAATCGGTGAATAATCAGGAATTTATTGAGGGCTTTCAAATTAATAATTGTTCTAAAAGACCCATCCAGTTTATGGATCAAAAACAGAGGGGAGTAAAACCCCTTACCCCGCTCTGCTTCTGGCACCTCCACTAAGACATTCTTAGCGCAAAGCTCCTGAACCTCCAACTCTAGAGCGGCCTGCTCCGATGGGGATGATCTGAGTGGGGTAATTTTAAAGTTATCCGAGGTACCGAGGAGAATTCTAACCGCAGCCCTGTAGCTATGATGTTAAGGATCCAGCTACTGTTTGAGATTTCCGACCAGGCCGGGTAGAAGGCTTTTAATCTGCCTCCTACCGGCATCGCTAGTCATTGCGAGGGTTTTTTTGTTTCCCTAGGTGGACCTCTAAACATAAACCCTGTACCTCTTCGTCTCTTTTCATCCCATTTGGCTCGTTCCCTGGACGACCTTCGGTAGCTGAACCTCCTTCTGCTGAAAGGTCTTTTATAGGAAGGAGTTGATAGACTGGGAAACTTTTTCTTGTCGTCCCCCGCCTTTTCTAAAAGTTCGTCCAGGACCGGGCCAAAAAGATATTCGCCGTCACACGGAATGGAGCAGAGGCGAGATCTGGCTTGAATATCGCCCGGCCAACATTTCAGCCATAATGCCCTTCGTGCTGAATTAGACAGCCCTGCCGCTCTGGCAGCCATTCTTACTGAGTCCGCTGAGGAATCAGCCAGAAAAGCCGCCGCATTCTGAATTATTGGCAAGGTCTTTCGAATTGTCCCCCTGGAGGTTCCATCTGTTAACTGGGAAGCTAACTGGTCTAGCCAGACCATCAATGACCTGGCTGCGCAAGTGGCTGCAACTGCCGGCCTCAGGGCACCTGCCGACATCTCCCATGTGCCTTTCAAGAAGGAATCTGCCTTCCTGTCTAGTGGATCTTTCAAAGACCCCATATCATCGAAAGGGATGGAGGATTTTTTAGAAGCCTTCGCCACTGCTGCATCCAGCTTCGGGGCCTTATCCCATTTACCCGTCAGGGGATCTTCAAAGGGATATCTCCGTTTAAACGCTTGGGGTAAGGAGCCTCTTTTTTCAGGCTTCTTCCACTCTCTGTCTATAAGGCCTTGGATGCTACTATTTAGTGGAAAGGATCTCCGTTTTTTTGGATCTAGACCACCAAACATCAGATCCTGTACTGAGGGTTCTGGTTTCGCCTCTTTTACCCCCATGGTGGACCTAACGGATTTGACAAATTTGTCCATCTGGTCCAAGGGAAAACAAAAACGGGTAGCGTCTTCCGTAGAAGACGAGGAGGAAGCCGAAGAGGAAGGCGAGGAGGGTCCTGACACAACTTCACCCCTATCATGGGCGGCAGGCGACTCTGAATCAGACAACACTGGTACATTTCTACGCCTGGAAAATTCTCCGTGTCTTGAGGACGCTTTCAACTCTGCTCTTATTATCTCCTTCAGGCTTTCGGTGAAATCTGGAGTCTCCTCCGCTATCTAAAAAGGGAAGGGGCATAGGGGGGTTTACTATGTTATCCCATGCCCCTGTCCTTCCCCTTAACAATGCCCTACCGTCTGTTGCATGCACGGCTGGCACAACCTCTTAGGGCAAGCGTCAGGCAGAGGGCAAGCGCAAAAGGCACATTCCCTGTGCTTGCTTTTCACCGAACACTTCTTCCCCTAGTAACAGACAAAATGGGGAAAAAACTGTATTACTGGGTATTCTAAATCTGACGATCTCTTACCCAGATTGTACAGCAGTAGGTACCGGATCACGGGGAGGGGGCTTTTTCCCAGCTGCGGAACTTCTGCGGCTGGTGCTCCTGGCCATTGAAGAGGAGCGCTCTGTCTGCTGCTGCTGCTGGCTCTCCTGTTGCACCGAGGGAGCCTCTGCAGTGTCCATCGTAAAAAAATGGGGCAGAAGCGCTTTACCTCCTTCCTAGGCTCCTTATATCCTCCCCCGGATATCCGGATCAGCAGGTCTGGCCAGGGGTCCACCCCCTCCTACTCCCGCCCCACGGCCCCCCCTGCACCTCCCC
>JARQOD010000005.1:220702935-220733275 GCA_033576555.1 Oophaga sylvatica | reverse complement strand
CGCACTGCCAGCAGCGCATCCAGTCCAGGCTAAGCGCGGGAGCGCTGCCTTTCACAAGCGACTCTTCCTACAGGTATTTACTTTGGCTCCCTATCCACTACTCCCTATATACTTTATATGGCACACTAAAAGGCTGTTGTCCCTTATAGCACGGCTGACCAGGGAGCACATTCAGCTCCACACTGAGGTCCCACCAGCAACTTTACTTAAGGTATCTCTAAACGGCTAAGTGTCCATCCCTCAAGATGCAATATACAAATCTTACAAGGGCTATTATTTACTTACAGCGCTACTACTATTATATATATACTACTCCCTCCACAGGAGGGTGTAGACTGTCAAAATGGAGAAGGCTATTCCGATTCTGTAGTTTGTATACAAGTCAGTGTTCAAATTTCTGAATTGGTCTTTAATGACCACCGTAACAAGAAAATTAACCCTCTCCTGGCTATATGACATGGTGAACGATAGTCCCGGCCAGGCAGAGTTAAGTTTGTCAAAGAAAGCATGCAGAGTAGTGTCCGTGCCTTCCCATATACAGAATATATCGTCGATATATCTTTTCCATAATAAGTTGTGTGTATGGAAGAGGGGGTCAGTGTAGACCACTTCCTCTTCAAATCTTGCCATATAACAGATGGCGTAGGGGGGGCCACATTGGATCGCATTGCTGTACCACTGTCATGGGTGCATCGCCACGAAGATCGTCGCGATTGCACATTCTGACTTCTCACAGCTGAGCTGCTGTTTCTTTGTGTTTGGTAATGAGAGAGTTAATTTTACCTAGCTCTTTGCTAAGACTAGGTCCAGCCTCGCCCGGCTGCTTTTGATTATGTTCTAATTAGTTTCCTTTATATTCCTGCCAGTCTGGGTGTTAGACGCCGGTGAAAGCATTCATGTAGTCTAGCAGACTGGAGCGGTTCTGAGAATACTTAAGCTAAGAGCTCCTTAGTTGTTTTTACTCTTATAGCTTATAGTTTATCTCTGAGACCTTAGGTGTTCCTACTGTGTGTGAGTGTTGTATGTAAGACTTTATTTACTTTATTTCTTGTCTTTCTTGTATGTCTTTCTGTTCATTAACCGTTACCTGTTCATTCCTTTGGTGGTAATCAGGGTCCTTCTTAGGACTAGATTACAGTTGGCAGGGATTGATAGGAGACAGGGTTTACGCTGGTGGCCTGGACCTCTGTACCTTTAACAGTACCTCCAGGTAGAGGGATTAGTCAGGACCCCAGTTTAGGGTCAGCATAGACCCCGGTCACCCTCTAGCCGGAGACAGCGTATAACGGATTCAGTATTGACCCACTGGACATTCTGTCAGGTAATTCTATGTTATCACATATCTATGCGCATGTTATATAGTATGTTGCCCTTTTGATATAGATTACTGACATTACATATATACATCTGCTATACAGCGTGACATTTTCACCGGCCATACTAAAGATTCTCCCCAGCTGTCATGGATCCAGTAGCCCAGCTGGCCCGGCAGTTGCAGGGGTTGTCCATGGAGTTTGCAGACATTAAGTCCAAGGTTTTGTCCCCCCCGGAGCAAACCAGATCTGAACCTAAGGTTGCTCTCCCGGACAGGTTCACTGGTGGGCGGGACAAATTTTTTACCTTCCGGGAGGCATGTAAATTGTACTTTCGGCTGCGGCCTCGGTCATCTGGGAGTGAAGAGCAGAGGGTGGGAATTGTTATCTCGCTCTTACAAGGAGACCCTCAATCTTGGGCGTTCTCTATTCCTCCAGGCTCCCAGATCTCCAGTCAGTGGATCGATTTTTTACTGCCCTGGGTCTGGTATATGATGATCCGGATCGAGTCTCCCTTGCTGAAACAAAGTTACGTAAAATACGGCAAGGAAATCGTCCAGCGGAGGAATATTCTTCTGAGTTCCGTAGATGGGCAACAGATACTCAGTGGAATGACCCAGCTCTTAGGAGCCAGTTTTGTCAAGGGTTGTCTGACAAATTAAAAGATGTGTTGGCTCAGTATGATTCTCCTCCATCACTGGAGGCTGCTGTGGCCCTCGCTATTCGCATTGATAGACGACTTCGGGGAAGACGCGAGGTAACTCCGCCTCCCGTGATGACTCCACCTACTACTAAAGTCCCTTATACTGAGGTTCCCCTGGTCTGTTCTGAGGAGCCCATGCAGTTGGGAGGGACATCATTTTGTAGGAGGGAATCGGCGGTGCACCGCAAGACTAGAAGGTGTTTCTTTTGCGGGAGAGAGGGACATTTTGTTGGGGGGTGTCCATCCCGGGCCTCTTTGAGCAAAGGAGTTAACCTGGGAGTGTGTATTTCGTCCCCAAATCCCTCTCAGTTTCTCGTGCCTGCGGAGGTGGTGATTGGTACTAGAACTGAGAGGATTTCTGTTTTTCTTGATAGTGGGTCCGGGGCTAATCTGGTGGACGCTCGGTTTGCCCAGGTGCATGGTATGCAACTGAGTGTATTGGCCAAACCAGTCCCTATAGTCTCTATTGATTCTAGACCTCTCGGTCAAGGTAGCTTGGTACAAGCTGTTCATAACATAGATCTTCGAGTAGGGGCAATACATAAAGAGCAATTGTCTTGTTATGTGTTGGAGGGTCTACCTACTCCTATTGTGTTGGGACTTCCTTGGTTGGCTAAACATAACCCAGTGATTGATTGGCAATCCAGAAAGATAAGCCAGTGGGGTGAATTTTGCAGGAATAACTGCATGAGCACGGTCATCGGTGCGGTTGTGCCTAGGACTTTGCCTCCTTTTCTGGAGGACTTTGGGGAGATGTTCTCAGAGGAGGGGTGTAAAGAGTTACCTCCTCATCGCGCATATGACTGCTCAATAAAGTTGCTTCCTGATGCCTTATCTCGTACTTTCCCAGGGGCCGGGAAGACGGATGATCCGGTTCCTATTCCTCAGGAGGGAGTTGTAGTGTCAGCTGTATGCTCTGAGCTTGAGGGGGAGGTATTGGGGGCTCAGGGGGACGCCCCTGTGGGACTTCCAGGGAGACTGATAGTTCCAGATCGCTTAAGACTGAAGGTTACGGGGAACCGTTACAAACGGATGGCTGATAGGAGGAGAGTTTCTGGTCTAGATCTGAAGGTGAACGATCTGGTTTGGTTGTCTACCAGGAATATAAAACTTAAAGTTTCCTCCTGGAGGTTGGGTCCCAGATTCATCGGGCCGTACAGGATCAGTTCCATAATTAATCCTGTGGCATTTCGTCTGGACCTCCCTCCTACGTTTAAAATTCATAATGTGTTTCACAAGTCATTACTTAAAAAGTATGTGGCACCAGTCATACCATCACCTCTACCTCCTCCTTCAGTGGTAGTCAATGATAACGTGGAATTTCATGGGTCGAAAATCATTGACTCACGTCTCAGTCGCCGATCCCCTCAGTACTTAGTTCATTGGAGGGGGTATGGTCCTGAGGAGAGGACGTGGGTCCCTGCGTCTGATGCTAACGCAGATCGATTGGTTCGGACCTTTCACACAACTTACCCGGACAGACCTGGTCATGAGGGTCCGGAGGCCCCTCGTAGAAGGGGGGGTACTGTCATGGGTGCATCGCCACGAAGATCGTCGCGATTGCACATTCTGACTTCTCACAGCTGAGCTGCTGTTTCTTTGTGTTTGGTAATGAGAGAGTTAATTTTACCTAGCTCTTTGCTAAGACTAGGTCCAGCCTCGCCCGGCTGCTTTTGATTATGTTCTAATTAGTTTCCTTTATATTCCTGCCAGTCTGGGTGTTAGACGCCGGTGAAAGCATTCATGTAGTCTAGCAGACTGGAGCGGTTCTGAGAATACTTAAGCTAAGAGCTCCTTAGTTGTTTTTACTCTTATAGCTTATAGTTTATCTCTGAGACCTTAGGTGTTCCTACTGTGTGTGAGTGTTGTATGTAAGACTTTATTTACTTTATTTCTTGTCTTTCTTGTATGTCTTTCTGTTCATTAACCGTTACCTGTTCATTCCCTTTGGTGGTAATCAGGGTCCTTCTTAGGACTAGATTACAGTTGGCAGGGATTGATAGGAGACAGGGTTTACGCTGGTGGCCTGGACCTCTGTACCTTTAACAGTACCTCCAGGTAGAGGGATTAGTCAGGACCCCAGTTTAGGGTCAGCATAGACCCCGGTCACCCTCTAGCCGGAGACAGCGTATAACGGATTCAGTATTGACCCACTGGACATTCTGTCAGGTAATTCTATGTTATCATATATCTATGCGCATGTTATATAGTATGTTGCCCTTTTGATATAGATTACTGACATCACATATATATATCTGCTATACAGCGTGACAACCTCTAATTTGTAAGTAAAATTTATCCTCAAACATGAAAAAATTCTTAGTGAGGACTAGGGTGAGAAGTTCTAGACAAAATTGAATAGTGTCACTGTGCATCAGAGAGGATTCCATTAGTTGTTTAATGCAAAAAAAATGCCATGCGTATGGGGAATGGATGTATATAGATCCTTGACGTCTAATGTCACCAGGATAGTTGTTTCTGAGAGAACGTCTATTGATTTGATTTTTTCTAAAAAGTCGTCAGTATCCAATAGAAACGAAGGTGTGTTGCGGACAAGTGATGTGAGGACTTTCTCCAAGAATAATCGACAGGGGAAAGAGAATGGACTCAGTTGATGCGACTATTGGTCGGGGGGATGTTCAAGACTTTTGTGCACCTTGGGTAGGGTATAAAAGACGGGGGGGTAATTGGGTTTTTCTTAGATAAATATTCCCTGGTCTTTGTATCAATCACTCCTAAATCAAGGAAGGTATTCAGGATCCCGTCAACTAGATTGCGTATTTCAGATCAGGGATCTTTTGTTAGCCGTATGTATACGGAATCATCCCTCAATTGGCGATACATTTCCTGCATGTAGTCGACCCTATTCATGACTACTATAGAGCCCCCTTTGTCGGCAGGTTTTATGATAATAGTCTTGTCCTCATGTAGAGACCGTAGGGCTTGAAAGTCAAGAGGACTAAGGTTAGAGTTAAAGTGTAAGTTACCACCCTCCATGTCTTGTCCAAGTTGGTTCGAAGCAGTTTCTGGTAACTCTCTTATGATAAGGTTTGTTTACTGTGCATATGTTATGTATTAATTCCGTGTTTTTTCTGTTTCAGAATCGATTATATTGAGTGTCCTCTGATTGATCCACTCTCTCGAGACCTCCCCCTTCCTTTCTCCCCCTCCCCGACTGCTTACTGTTCAATACTCCTTTATGTATTAAAGGGAATCTGTCACCCCATTTTTGCCCTATGAGATGCGGCCACCGCAATGCTATAGATAAGCCCCTATGTCACCTGAAAGTGAAGAAAAACGAGTTATATTATACTTACCCAGGGGCGTTCTGCCGTCCGGTCCGGTCCGATGGGCGTCGCGGTCCGGTTCGGCGCCTCCCATCTCGTAGCGAAGCCGGCCTCTTTTTTCCGTCCCGGCTCCTGCGCAGGTGCACTGATCTGCCCTGGTGAGTGCAGAGCAGAGTACTGCAGTCCGCAGGCGCCGGGAAAAGTCAGAGAGGTCCGGCGCCTGCGCACTGCAATACTCTGCTCTGCCCTATGGTACACTATATGGTAAAACCAATGGTGTTGTTCAAAAGTAAAACTCTTCCCGCATGAAAAAAAAAAAAGTTATGGCTCTGGGAAGAAGGGGAGCAAAAAATGAAAATGCAAACACGGAAAATCCCAAGGTGGTGAAGGGGTTACATAAAATTTGATATTTTCAAATATACTGGAAGCTGGATCCTTTACCTTTCTTGGACATATCTACCAAAACCCCATGCCAAGGCATTCTTTCCAGGCTTCCTCACTAACTAGATTAATTTTGGAAAGAGTGACCTGGATCATTTGTTCTATTTGATAATTAAGAAACTGCAATCTCCTACACATGGGGTAAGTGACATTGCGAACCAGAGGAACAATACGACATTTCTAATTGGAATTGGAGGTATTTACTATTATTATTATTACACCTACTACATATTGGGATAGTTTCTTAGCGATAGGAATACCCCTTTAACAGCAAAGAGGAGATGACAGTGGCATATCCAGCGCAAGAACAGAGGCACAGCTGCCAGTGTAGTATCTTAGTAAGACGGTGTCTTCCTGAAGAGGCTTCACCTGCGAAAACTTGATGGCTCCGCCAGCGTCTAAAGGATGCACGCATTTTCACACACAGCTCTTGTTTTTTCTTTAAACAGCAATTTGATTGGCAGTTTATTAAGCCAAAGCTAGAAGTAGATCTAAATGAAATGGGAAATTTACTTATCATACATCTTGCTGCATCCACTTATAGCTTTGGCAGACAAAACAAGAGTGAAAGCTGGCATGAAAATTTAAACATTTTTTTTTTTTTATTCCGGTCTTTATGATGAGTGCATTGAGTAAAATGCAGCTTTTAATGAATTTGACACATCTTTAAGCTCACATGGCCACTGCAAGAAATGTACCCCAATTAGGTACTTACAGTGGGTTTGGAAAGTATTCAGACCCCTTTAAATTTTTCACTCATTGTCTCATTGCAACATTTGGTAAATGCAAAAAAGTTCATTTTTTTTATCATTATTGTACAGTGTGCACCCCATCTTGTCTGATAAAAACCAGAAATGTAGAAATTTTTACAAATTTATTAAGAAAGAAAAACTGAAATATCACATGGTCATACGTATTCATACCCTTTGCTCAGACACTCATATTTAATGTCACATGCTGTCCATTTCCTTGTGATCCTCCTTGAGATGGTTCTACTCCTTCATTGGAGTCCAGCAGTGTTTAATTAAACTGATAAGACTTGATTTGTAAAGTCACACACCTGTCTATATAAGACCTCACAGCTCACAGTGCATGTCAGACCAAATGAGAATCATGAGGTCAAAGGAACTGGCCAAGGAGCTCAGAGACAAAATTGTGGAAAGGCACACATCTGGCCAAGGTTACAAAAGCATTTCTGCAGTACTCAAGGTTCCTAAGAGCACAGTGGCCCTCATAATCCTTAAATGGAAGAAGTTTAGGACAACCAGAAGTCTTCCTAGACCTGGCCGTCCAGCCAAACTGAGCTATCGTGGGAGAAGAGCCGTGGTGAGAGAGGTAAAGAAGAACCCCAAGATCACAGTGGCTGAGCGCCACAGATGCAGTAGGGAGAAAGTTCCACAAAGTCAACTATCACTGCAGCCCTCCACTAGTTGGGCCTTTATGGCAGAGTGGCCCGACGGAAGTTTCTCCTCAGTGCAAGATATATGAAAGCCCGCATAGAGTTTGCTAAAATAACACATGAAGGACTCCCAGACTATGAGAAATAAGATTATCTGGTCTGATGAGATGAAGATAGAACTTTTTGGTGATAATTCTAAGTGGTATGTGTGGAGAAAACCAGGCACTGCTCATCACCTGCCCAATACAATCCCAAAGTGAAACATGGTGTGGCAGCATCATGCTATGAGGGTGTTTTTCAGCTGCAGGGACAGGACTACTGGTTGCAATTGAAGGAAACATGAAAGCGATCAAGTACAGAGATATCCTGGATGAAAACCTCTTCCAGAGTGCTCTGGACCTCAGACTTGGCAGAAGGTTCACCTTCCAACAAGACAATGGCTTCAGAACAACTCTGTGACCATTCTTGACTGTCCCATACAAAGTCCTGACCTAAACTCAATTGAGCATCTCTGGAGAGACCTGGAAATGGCTGTCAACTAACGTTCCATATCCAACCTGACGGAACTGGAGAGGATCTGCAAGGTAGAATAGCAGAGGATCCCCAAATCCAGGTGTGAAAAACTTGTTGCATCATTCCCAAAAAGACTCATGGCTGTAGTAGCTCAAAAGGGTGCTTCTACTCAATACTGAGCAAAGGGTCTGAATAATAATGACCATGTGACATTTCAGTTTTTCTTTTTTAATACATTTGCAAAAATTTCTACATTTCCGTTTTTTTTCAGTAAAGATGGGGTGCCGAGTGTACATTAATGAGAAAAAAATGAACTTTTTTGAATTTACCAAATTGCTGCAATGAAACAAAGAGTGAAAAATTTAAAGGGGTCTGAATACTTTCCGAACCCACTGTAAGTGCAATTCTATCATTAATTTATACCACTTCTGTGGCATAAGTTTTGATAAATTTGCCAGACTCACTCGGCCATGCATAAAAAATTATACAGATGAAACATCACGGGCTCGCGGCTGCTGCTTTCTGAGGTAACACAATTCCTTACCTGTTTTCTCACAAGAATGAGTGTTTTTGCCACATCCCCAGTCCTGTGAACTCATCACTGGCTTAATTTCTGATGAGCTCAGAGGGATGGGGAGACGCAGCAGAAACTTTCCTGTGAAAAATCAAGCAGGGAAATGTTTTAATTCTGAAATTAGCAGCTGTGAGTCCCTGCTGTTTCGTCTGTATACTCACTTATCATAAGTGACTTATGTTTTCTCCTTGGCCAGTAGCTGTGGTATGTGTTGACCATAAACTGGAGTAGCTCTGTATGACAGCAAGTAACAGTGTACAGCAGGAGTACATTTATAAGATTATCTCAGCACAGGAACCTTTTTTAATAATAATCTCTATTTATATAGTGATAACATATTCTGCAGCGCTTTACAGACATTATCATCGCTGTTCCCAAGTGAGGCTCACAATCTAATTCCCTATCAGTATGTCTTTGGAATGTGGGAGGAAACTGGAGAACCCAGAGGAAACCCACACAAACACGGGGAGAACATACAAACTCCTTGCAGATGTTGTCTTGGGATTTGAACCCAGGACTCCAGCGCTGCAAGGCTGCAGTGCACTGAGACTGTGCTGCTTTTAACACAAGCAATTTTGGAACTTATTATTCCAAGATCTATTGAGTAAATGTACTTTGTTCGTGGAACAACTCTTTTAATAGTCCTATTGGAGAATGAAATTTCCATCTCCATAAAGCTTGTCGGCAGAGGGAAGCTTGAAGTGCTCTAAAATTTCAGGGTAGACGGCTGGGCTGACTTTGGTCTTGATAAAACACAGTGGACCTACACCAGCAGATGACATGGCTCCCCAAACCATCACTGATTGTGGAAACTTCACACTAGACCTCAAGCAGCTTGGATTGGCTGTCTCTCCACTCTTCCTCCAGACTCTGGGACCTTGATTTCCAAGTCTAGTGTGAAGTATCCACAATCAATGATGGTTTCGGGAACCATGTCATCTGCTGGTGAAGGTCCACTGTGTTTTATCAATACCAAAGTCAGCGCAGTTGTCTACCAGGAAATTTTAGAGCACTTCATGCTTCCCTCTGCCGACAAGCTTTTTGGAGATGGAAATTTAATTTTCCAGCAGGACTTGGCACCTGTCCACACTGCCAAATGTACCAATCCTGATTTAAAAAAAAAAAAAAAAAAACAGTATCACTGTGCTTGATTGGCCAGAAAACTCGCCTGACCTTAATCCCATAGAGAATCTATGGGGTATTATCAAGAGGAAGATGAGAGACACCAGACCCAACAATGCAGACGAGCTGGAGGCTGCTATCAAAGCAACCTGGGCTTCCATAACTCCTCAGCACTGCCACAGACTGATCGCCTCCATGCCACGCCACATTGATGCAGTAATTGATGCAAAAGGATCCCCGACCAAGTATTGAGTGCATTTACTGAACATACATTTCAGTAGGCCAACATTACGGATTTTAAAATCATTTTTCAAGCTGATGTGATAAAGTATTCTAATTTACAGAGATAATGACTTTTGGGTTTTCAGTGGCTTTAAGCCATAATCATCAACATTAACAGAAACAAACATTTGAAATAGATCACTCTGTTTGTACTGACTATATAATATATGAGTTTCACTTTTTGTACTGAAGAACTGAAATAAATTCACTTTTTGATGATATTCTAATTTTGTGAGACGCACCTGTAGGTCAATGCACAAATAAAAATATTTTGACTTAATAACTATGAATTCAACAGAAATGTATTTTCCAAATGGGTTTTTATTGTGCAAAAGTAGCAATGCATAAAAAAAACAATATTTTTCAGATTAAATATTTATGGCAACACAATTTGGATAAAAAGTTTTTACAGTTTACAGTCCAAAGTCATGGGGGCTGCACTGCCAGACTCCTGACCACTTCCTTGATGATCAGGAAGAGAGTTCATAAAGCGAGAATAAGAGGTAATGGCTATAACTAGCCAACCTCATTATTCTTCAGATTGTTTAGACAAGGGCTATAAGAAAATGGGTAGTTGTAACAACAGAATCGAAAAGCAGGGTGCTGTTAGAATTGTGCATGGGGGTAGAGCACCAGGCATTCGTGGCTGCTGCTGCAGCCAATAAACATATTTCTTTAAAGGAAATCTATCAGCAGGTGTTTGCTACATCATCTGAGAACAGCCTCATGTAGGCAAAGATAAGCTGAATCCATTGATATATCACTTAGATTACTGGGGGCAGCGGTTCTGACACAGAGCTTTTAGATTTAGAATGAAGCAGAGCTGAGGAAGCTAACCCCACCCACACCACAGCTAACTCTGCCCACTCCAGGATCTGTATGTGCAATATCAATAGACATTAAGGTGCCTTTCACAATAGGGGGCGTGTCGGGCTAGCATGCACACACTGCTGTGTCCCAGCATGATCTGTTCCTGGTGCTAAAACAATCATTGCAGCAAACAAAAGATCAGAGCTTCAGAAGAGAGGCATTGGTGAAATCTGTGTTTTAACCCCTACCTCAATATTGTCTTCAGCGTACATAGCAAAAACCTGCTGACAGATTTCATTTAAAGGATAATTGTGTATTACGAGTCAAGGGAGTACCTCAAGCGTAAATACGCTCCTGGTCATATAAAAAAGAAATCAAAACTCTTTCGACTGATTTAATGATGCATTAAATATCTTAGTATAAATGTTATGACTTATCCCGCCACCTTGCTACAAACAAAACCACGGAGTATTAGCCTTACCATAGCGGTAAACCCGACATACGCAAAATAATGGGAATACGTCTACATTAATCAAGCAAAATACAAATTGAAATAATGTAACAATTTACACACATCTGCATCTACCAAGCAAAATACAAGTTGAGATTATGTAACAATTTACACGTCTACATCTACCAAGCAAAATACAAGTTGAGATAATGTAACATTTAAAACAATATTATTGAATATACTTGCACCTATGTTTGACCTCTATCATGTCTGGGGAAGAAATTTGACATGATAATGCTAGTGTGCATTGACCGACAGTTCCTAGATGACCAACTGATGGATTAATGTAGGGCTTCCATCTCAGCTTCCAGGGTCAGCAGGACTACTTTACAAGAGGGAGTAGTATAAGGCTGGAGTCACACTTAACGTATAAAAAAAAAAAAAAAAAAACGGTCCGATTTTGACGGTCGAGAATCGCACAAATGTTCCCCAAACAGTGATCCGTGTGTAATCCGTTTACAATTAGGGTATGTTTCCACGATAAGGAAACACTCTGGATTTGCTGCGTGTTTGGCGCTGTGCGTTGGCGCAGCGCCAAACACGCAGCGTCCAGATGTTACAGCATAGTGGAGGGGATTTCAAGAAATCCCGTCTCCACTATGCGTAAAAATACGCAGGCGGAAGACCTGCGATTCCGGACATGCGGCGCGTCTTTTTAGACAACAGCATGTCCTAGCGTATTGCGGCGACGCTGCGTCGCCGCAACGGAAATAACACAGGGCTATGCAGCCCTGCGATCATTCCGGTTGTGTTCCGGAGGTGTCCTGAACACATCCGGAATGAGCGCGCGTCAGAAAGGGGCGGGGCTTTGGGCGGTGCGGAATTTCCGCTCCGTCCAAAGCGCTGTGGTTCCGGACCGTGGAACCACAGCCTCAGAGGATGAGATTTCCTCGCATCTAAGTATCCGTGTGACATCCGTATGGCTTTTCATTTCTCAATGCTTTTCCCCTTTGAATTTAATGGCTCAATGGGCGGTAATGAGGAAAATATGTGCGTATTTATTGCAAGTCACACTGATGATCCGTGTGGTGTCTGTTTTTTTCTCGCACCCATAGACTTGCATTGGCGAGACTCGGCCGATATACACGTACAATCGCACTTATAATATGGCCGAGGAAAAAAAATGGTGATGGGAGCTGCCCCATAGATTAACAGCGGTCCGAGTGCTATGCGATTTTCTCGCATAGCACTCGTCTGTATTCCTCTCTAGTGTGACTCCAGCCTAATTGTGAAGCTGCTGAACCAAAAAGCAGCAGGTAATGTGGCACATGTGAATGCGTACGTGTGTAGTTTTAGCATGCTTAAGTTGATGTGTAACAAGCCTGAATAATAAAAATGTATGAAGGCAGATGCAGTACCCCATGTTCTGTAACATACCGTGCCCTGATATACACCGTAGTGGCCTCAGTGAAAAGGGGCAAGACCTATTGTGCAAAAAACGTCCATCAAAAAAGTGCCAAAATTGTGGGGTAAAATCTTGGTGTAAAGTGATTTATTAAACAGCATAAACTACGGTACTTTGAAAAATTGCGTGCATTTTAAGACTATAAAGTCTTTTGCATCAGTTTTTTGGTGTCATTTAGAGATGAGCAGATTGTTTTGGCAGTACAGTCATGGCCAAAAGTTTTGAGAATGACACAAATATTAATTTTTACAAAGTCTACTGCTTCACTTTTTCTAATGGCAATTTGCATATACTCCAGAATGTTATAAAGAGTGATCAGCTTAACAGCAATTACTTGCAAAGTCAATATTTGGCTAGAAAATGAACTTTATCCCCAAAACACATTTCAACATCATTGCAGCCCTGCCTTAAAAGGACCAGCTAACCTCTTTTCAGTGATTGCTCCATTAACACAGGTGTGGGTGTTGATGAGGACATGGCTGGAGATCAATCTGTCATGATTAAGTAAGAATGACACAACTGGACACTTTAAAAGGAGGCTGGTGCTTGGCATCATTGTTTCTCTTCTGTTAACCATGGTTATCTCTAAAGAAACACTGCAGTCATCATTGCAATGCACAAAAATGGCCTAACAGGGAAGAGTATCGCAGCTAGAAAGATTGCACCTTAGTCAACAATCTATCGCATCATCATGAACTTCAAGGAGAGAGGTTCCATTGTTGCCAAAAAGGCTCCAGGGCACCCAAGAAAGACCAGCAAGTGCCAGGACCGTCTCTTAAAAGTGTTCCAGTTGCGGGATCGGGCTACCAGCAGTGCAGAGCTTGCTCAGGAATGGCAACAGGCAGGTGTGAGTGCATCTGCACGCACTGTAAGGCGGAGACTCTTGGAGCAAGGCCTGGTCTCAAGGAGGGCAGCAAAGAAGCCACTTCTCTCCAGAAAAAACATCATGGACAGACTGATATTCTGCAAAAGGTACAGGCAGTGGACTGCTGAGGACTGGGGTAAAGTTATTTTCTCTCATGAATCCCCTTTTCGATTGTTTGGGACATCAGGAAAACGCCTCATTTGGAGAAGACAAGGTGAGCGCTACCACCAGTCTTGTCTCATGCCAACTGTTAAGCATCCTGAAACCATTCATGTGTGGGGTTGCTTTTCAGCCAAGGGAATCGGCTCTCTCACAGTCTTGCCTAAAAACACAGCCATGAATAAAGAATGGTACCAGAATGTCCTCCAAGAGCAACTTCTCCCAACCCTCCAAGAGCAGTTTGGCGATCAACAATGCCTTTTCCAGCATGATGGAGCACCTTGCCATAAAGCAAAGGTGATAACTAAATGGCTCATGGAACAAAACAGAGATTTTGGGTCCATGGTCTGGAAACTCCCCAGATCTTAATCCCATTGAGAACTTGTGGTCAATCATCAAGAGACGGGTGGACAAACAAAAACCTAAAAATTCTGACAAAATGAAAGATTGATTGTGCAAGAATGGACTGCTATCAGTCAGGATTTGGTCCAGAAGTTGATTGAGAGCATGCCAGGGAGAATTGCAGAGGTCCTGAAGAAGAAGGGTCAACACTGCAAATATTGACTTGCTGCATTAACTCATTCTGTCAATATAAGCTTTTGTTACTCATATGTTTGCAATTATATTTCTGTCTGTGATAAAAACATCTGTCAAACACACATAAAAACCAGAGGGCAGCGGATCATGTAAAAATATAATATTTGTGTCATTCTCAAAACTTTTGGCCATGACTGTACTGGTCCATGGTCCAGGTCAGTGCTCTCTGTCCGTAGACATGAGCGGCGCAAATTTTCTGACCTTCTAGGATCCCAAACTTGGCTTTTGATTTGCTGGGCTGGCATCTCGTCACCAGGGCACCGCACAGATGATAGATAATGAGGATGGCAAATTAAATGTCACGTTGAAGAACCCAGGTCAGGAAATTTGGGCAGCTCCTGTCCACAGCCAGGGAGAAATTATCTGGACCATGGATTGGGGCTGCATGAAGCCATACTCTCATCCGTAGTGTTAATATGTAGCAAATTTTGTCGCAAGGTTTTCTTCCAGCCAAAAAATTGTAACTGACACTTTTGATTATGGGTGTGATGGGGAAGATGGGCTTGCTTAGCTTTGGCAATAGGTCTTACTCCGGTTTTAAAAGTTACATTTCTCACTCCAATAGGATGAGTGGAGTAAAAATTAGATAAACCTTTGTAGACAGAATTAAGGGCCCCGTCTCACATAGCGACACACCAGTGATCCCGACAACGATCAGGATTGCTGGTGTGTCGCTACATATCGCGCTGAGTCCACGCAGCTCAGGCAGCGACACTGCGGGTAACGTCGCTTAGTTACCCGCAGTATACGTTGGATACCAGCCCACTGATGCAGGAGGGAAAGCATGGTCTAACCGAAGGTACACTACCTATTCGGGTTTCCAGGCGCTGCGCGGTGCCTGGAAACCCGATGTGTACCTTGGTTACCAGCTCCCCTGCAGCAGCACGCTGGTATCCAACGTATACATCGGGTTTCCAGGCACAGCCCCGCGCCTGAAAACCGAAGTGTACCTTGGTTACCAGCTGATCGCTGGTCTCCTGCCTGCCACTAGCAGCGATGCGTGCTGGCCAGCGGGAGACCAGTGATCAAAAAAAAGTCCAGGCATTTCTGACACAACCAGCGATTCACAGCAGGGGCCTGATTGCTGGTACGTGTCAGAAATAGCGAGATCGCTGCTGAGATCGCTGTTTAGCAGCAATCTCGCTATGTGAGACGGGGTCTTAAATTTAAATATGCAGAAATCTTTGATAAATTTGGCATAAATAAAGGCAACGCAGTCTCCAGCTCTGTCCTCAAATAAGGGCATAAGCAAACATAATCAGAGGACATTTTTATAACAGACAATGACTACTCTATCATGATCTTTCCACAGAGCAAGAACAGGGACCATACTGATGTGCTATTCATTTTTCTTTATGCTAATTTTGTAATTTCCTTCGCTTGATGACTTTGTGGATGTTGGGCAAACAGGAGTCAGAAGTTGTTGGGTCTTTATATAGGTCCAATAAGGGGTCAGCATAAAAGTAAGTAAAGTCAGCCCAAAGAAGAAGAAAGCTACATACAATACTGTGGTGGATTTCACCAGACGATCATAGTTGTTAAGAGATACCCACCACAAGTGATAGGCAAGGAACATGCGGCAATGGAACAAGTGAACCACAATCCACTGATCCACCTTCCAAATAAATGTTTGTGACCAGCCAGCCTAGAAGAAAAAAAACGCATAAAAATTATCCTGATAGAGTTAACCAACATCTATATAGTGACTTCTACAATTTGTGGCAATAAATCAAGAGTTAACTCATACAGTAAATACCCAACTTTCAAAAAATTGGTTTATTGCTCCAATTCTTTCTAAAGTAAAGCAATTTGCAAGTAGGAAAATGTCCTTCCTATGCCGAATTACCGTACTTGCTGCAACAAAATCACACTGTTTTGCTTTCATTTTCCAAAAATGCGGCAAAAATGTTATGGCTCTAAAAAATACAAGGCCACAACGTGTTAACGCAGCATAACAGGTGAACAAAGTAAGATTTAATACTTTTTTGACTGAACAACTAATGTTGAGCAAAGACGAAGCTTCATTTTCAACTGTGATCCTCAAAGGGCTACTATAATTTCTGATAACGTAACAGTATAAGCTTTCGTGTATGTACATGAGGAATAACACTATGTTTGGCCATTATATGATTTGTATTTTCTATTTTCACCAGTTTTCCCCCTCTGCATGCTCTATTTTGTTATTTGCAGTGCTGGGTGTTGATGAGAGAGACTCGTGCGAGTTTCTCGCATCACACACACAAGTGTGACCCCGGCCTTAAGGGTATGCCACACTGAACAATATCGCTAACGGGATCGCTAAAAAAGTCACTATTTAGCGATCCCGTTAGCGATGTTGTTCAGTGCGGCAGCTGCCAGCGACGAGCTTCCTGCTGTGATCTCGCTCGTCGCTGGAATCGTTCCGGACCCTATTTTCTCGTCGGCGCTCCCGCTGGGTAAGTATATATCGCTAGTGTGGCACCTTTTCTTAGCGATTTAGCGGTACTTTTGTACCGCTAAAGTCGTTAAGAAGATCGCTAACGGCGATAGCGTCGTTAACTATATCGCTAAATGTGGCCGCATTTAGCGATATAGAAACAATCCCGCTAGCGATCGCATTAGTATGCGTCGTTATCGTGATCGCTAGCGGGATTGTTTAGTGTGGCAGTACTTAAGCTCACATACAGAACCAGGACATGGAGGACAATCTACCACAGTCCTGAGTTGTTATAGGTGACTTCCCCTCTGGCGTGAGGTAAGACTTGTTAGAAAGCTCAGTATGATCCTTCTGAACCTCCCTCTGCTTGCTTTTTTTTACTCTCCTCCTTACTTCTCCTCCCTTCCATAGAATATAGTAGTAAATGTCCCTAACACCTCATTGTGCTGGCAGTCCATCTAGTCTTGATGAAGATGGATTTGAGCTGTTTTGTCAAGAATAAATGGTGAGTACAGGGAGGGAGAATGAGAAGCAGTGGTTCATAAGTGAAGAAAGTAAATTTGCCTGAAAATATATATTATTTTTTTTTTATTTGGCTGTACTATTGATTTATTCTAACTCTACTGAAAGTACAAATCCCATTTCATACCAACAAATTATTCTTACCTTTATTAGAATCCGTGAAGTACAAGTGAATGGAGTAGCCATCTCTGATAGTAATGCAGCTATTGGCAAATAATGTCCTGCAGTACTGCAAATTGCAGCACCAAAACATCCAATAAAAGCGGAAATGTGGTGGGCAGCCGACGGGATTTCAAATGTCCTGAACGCAAAACTATATATGAAAAAAGCAACATTTTCATATAAAAAGAACCCAGTTGCTATCAAGATGGTAAAAGCAGCCCAACCCTGCTGACCAGTGATCTTATCAGCACCGAGAACTGGATCGATGAACAGAGCATTTAGCCCAGCCGCATAGCATAGGAGTCCGAAACATGCCCGTGTAGTGACCAAATTCCAAGCTGCCCTCTCTTTGGCAGGTAGTGATCTATAAGTGGCAAAAAGCACCAGTGGATGCAAGGTGAATCACTGCAAAAATGCCTGCATAACACAGGAATCCTCCCGCTATCAGCATCAGGCGGGTGTACCATGATGAATAGTCCAAATCAAAGTCTAAACTGCTCAGGGCAGATAGGAGATCACGATGAGCAGCCATCTTCCAGGAAGAACGAGTCGTGTATGTGTCGTCTACATGTATACTGGCATCTTCTTATACATATTCTGGATGGTACGTGTCAGCATTATCTGCAAAACATAAAAGTATACATAAAGAAAGGACACAGACTGACTGCCATGCAGTGTTCTCTTCTGTAAAAATGGTGAGAGTCTTTTATAATACAAAATGTATGTTCTACTAAAGCTGTGACCTCCTATATGGACAGCGACTTTATAGATAACAAATAAGACCGGGGCTGTGATAATGCCATATCTCAGAAAGCTGGTGTTGGATATTCATATATCAATTAGCAAGTACCAGCTTTCAGGAAAATAAACAAGAAAGTCAAACCCTAATGATGACACTGGGTAGGAGCTTCTTTCATAGGGGCCATGGGGAGCATCCTAGGAAACACCGATATTATGCCTAGTGTAGGGCTGAGGGGCAGTCAGATAGTCCAAGAACACCAAGTTAACAATTGTTCACTGCCATTTCTGGCCCTAAAATAGTTTCAGTTTGGAGCTCATATAAGTAATCCTCTCATAAACAAGTCACACGGATTGGGCGGGTCAGGGACAAGTCTACAGTATGGCACCCCGGGGGATCGTCTGGAAAGGTAAGTGATTCTTAAGGGTATGCCACACTTAGCGAGATCGCTAGCGACTTAGCTGTGTGATTCCAAACACAACTCATCAGCGATCTGTGATTCCAAACACAACTCATCAGCGATCTGTATAACGACCTCTGCGGTCGTTGGGAAAACCTAGTCCCACCTGCGACGCTGGTGAAGTCGTTCATAAAGGGTGTCACACTCAGCGATTCAGGCTCACCAGCGGGACACCAACGACCAAAAAACGGCTCAGAACGTTCATAAGCGATCAACGACATCTCAGCAGGGGCCACATCGCTGCTACATGTCACACACAGCTAAGTCGCTAACGAGATCGCTGCTGCGTCATAAATGGTGACGCAGGTGCTATCTCGTTAGCGATCTCGTTTAGTGTGGCATACCCTTTAAACAGCAGTGACAAGCAGACATGGAAGCAGAGATCTGTCCCGGGTGACGACTCGTTTCAGTATCCCAACATGCACTGGTATTCTCCGACGAACTGTCATCACACAGGGAGTTGTAACAAAAATGCAGTAAGATCCCTTAGTGAGGGGAAGATAGGGACTTATTAATTAAAATATATTAGAAAATAATTAGATAATTCAAGACATTAGATACATAGAGATTTAAATACATTTTAGTTTTGGACCTATTGTTTCTGTGCCAAAGGTAATAAGGCCATAGTATAAATAATAAGACAGGGGAGTTATGAGTGGATATTTACATATGTAAATGTCCCTTTGTAATTAGCAGTGTCACCTGAAGCCTGAAAATAAAGTCAGCTCCCACCCAGGCCATGTCATGTATGGTGAGGCACAGGAGTGGGGGTAGGGCTGTCTGTGTACAGAGAACTGCTTTCACTTTCTCTTTCTCAATTTTTTTTTTCTACCAGTAAATCTCTTCACAGGAAAATAAAAAAAAACAGAGCAAAATCCTATGTAGTGTATGTATATATGTATGTAGTATATGTACTGCATGTATTACCTGTATGTAGATATGCATGTGTAGTGTATCTATATATATGTATGTAATGTATGTAGTATGTATATGTAGTGTATGCATTATATGTATGTAGTATATGTACATGTATGTAGTGCATGTATTACCTGTATGTACTATGTATATATGTATATGTGGTGTATGTATTCTATGAATATGTATGTATGTAGTGTGTATATATGCATGTGTAGTGTATGTATTACCTGTATGTAGTGTATGCATTATATGTATGTAGGATGTATATATGTATATGTGGTGTATGTATTCTATGAATGTGAATGTAGTGTATGTATTACCTGTATGTAGTATATATATATATAGTATGTGATTGTGACACACCAGAATGCAGGGGCACCCAGTAATTGTCCCCATTGCCCATCCCCGCTGGTGGCCACACTGCACATTACATGAGCCATCACCTGAGTGCTGCAGAGATGCCAGTATTCACCACATTGCTCCCTTCCAGCCAGGGACACATGACGAGGATCACAGTTGTAAGTGATGCATACATTGTATAACATTACTCTAGAAACAGAGCTGGACTGGACTCAGTCACAGCCGACGCCGTGCACTGCAGGCGGTCACTCACCAGGCAGCTGCCGACGATCCGACCGCGCCGATCACTCTGCACTACTGCCTCACATCAGAGCATCACAGCGATGGTAAGTGCTCAGCGTCACGTGATCGCCGCCCTCGTCCGCGGCCACAGCAGGCCGGAACTGTTCTTGCAGGAGGGGGCGCGGTGCTGGGGCTCCCGTCAGTGCTCAGCGCTGTATGGGGACTCACCGTGTGCTGGAGAACGTCCGGGGAACATGCGAGAACCGCTCACACTAGTCATTGCGGCCACAGTGCTGGGTATCTGGGATAGAAGAACACATACACTTGGCTTCCGCCTCACTGCCGTGTGTTACTATTCTACGCGCTTCTATCTGCAGGAGCTGTGCGGGTTTTTTTTTATCATGGAAATCTATGACTGACAAATGTCACCGTTAGGCCACGTTCACACTGTCAGTATTTATCCAGTATTTTACCTCAGTATTTGTAAGCTGAAGCCAGGAGTGGCTGATAAATACAGAAGTGGTGACGTGTTTCTGTTATACTTTTCCTCTGTTCCACTCCTGGTTTGGGCTTACAGATACTGAGGTCAGGGCCGCAATTAGGGCATTACAGCCCTTACTGGCATATGGGGCCCGCAGTGGACCCCCTGTCCTCTGCTCATCGGGCCCTAATGGCAGGATTCTGCCCGCGCGTCCTCAGACGCACAGACAGTTTAAATTTGTTGTCGTGTGGGAGATTCCTGCACAGCAACAGTCAGGGCCGGACTGGCCATCTGGCAAATGCCAAAAGGGCCTGTCTGGTCGTGGGCCGGCCGCCTTTTCTGCTACCCTGTTATCAGAATCTGCATTCTCAAGATGCCAATACTGTTAAAGGGAATCTGTCACCCCATTTTAGCAATATCAGCTAAAGATATGACTGAATAGTTTGTCCCATAAGCAAGCTATCGGTATGTAGCTTATATCCAGATACCCCCGTTTTGATAGCAAAATACCTTTGTAAAGTTCGGATTCTTTTCTGTAAATCAGGGCGGTTCGGAGGGTGGCGTTTTCTCTCTTCTCCCTCCCCTCGCTCCTCTGCATCTCTTGCGTAAGGCCGTCTGTAAATCAGGGCGGTCCAGTCCGGAGGGCGACGTTTTCTCTTCTCCCCACCGCTCCTCGGCATCTCTTGCGCATCGCCGTCTGTCGGCGTTCTGCTTCCCGCGATTGTGCTTTTCAAATTCCCCCCCGCCTGCGCAGTGTGCTTTGCCCAACAGTGGGCAAAGCATAAAATCATTACAGCGCATGCGCAACTCTTTCATTTTCCGGAAATGACCGCTTGTCTTGAACGACTTCCGGGGCAAGGAAAGTGCAGGCCAATAGTTGCGCATGCGCTGTAATGATTTTATGCTTTGCCCACTGTTGGGCAAAGCACACTGCGCATGTGCGGGGGTAATTTGAACAGAAGCAATCGCGGGAACACTACGCCGTCTGAGCAATTCACAGACGGCCTTACGCAAGAGATGCAGAGGAGCGAGGGGAGGGAGAAGAGAGAAAACGCCGCCCTCCGAACCGCCCTGATTTACAGAAAAGAATCCCAACTTTACAAAGGTATTTTGCTATCAAAACGGGGGTATCTGGATATAAGCTACATACTGATAGCCTGCTTATGGGACAAACTATTCAGTCATATCTTTAGCTGATATGGCTAAAATGGGGTGACAGATTCCCTTTAACAGTTGTGACGGAGCATAAAGTTGCTGGCTCCATCACTTTCCCTGACCTTCCAGATGCCAGCATGAACAGGTGACGTCGGCGGTGCAATAACGTCACTGTATCACACCGCCAGCATCCACTGGATAGAAGAGGAGCCCCAGCAGCCTCTATATATACCCCAGCAGCCTCTATATATAGCCCTGCAGCCTCTATATACACCCCAGCAGCCTATATATACAGAACAGCAGCCTCTACACCGTGTTCCAAATTATTATGCAAAAATTGTTTAGAAGTGATAAGGTAAGAATTTTTTTGTTTGTCAGTTAAACTCATTGATGGTGATGTGTGTCAGGGCTCTTTATATAACTGTAAGCAATTGCAGACACCTGTGCTAATTAGTTTGGCAGGTGTGTCCAATGAAAGGCAAGACTACTTAAGAAGGCTGTCCCACATTATTAAGCAGCCCACATTTTCTGCCAAAATGGGAAAGAAAAAGGATGTGTCGGCTGCTGAGAAGCAACAAATTGTGGAGTGCTTAGGTCAAGGCATGACTACAATCAACATTGCCAAGACACTTCATCGTGATCATTGTACAATCAAGAAGTATGTAGCTGATTCACAGTACACACGTGTGCGTGCTGATAAGGGAAAATTGAGGACTCTTTCCTACAGGCAATTACGTCAGGTTAAAAGAGCAGCGGCAAAAAAGCCTTGTCATAGCAGCAGACAAGTTTTTGAAGCTGCTGGTGCCTCCAACGTCCCCCGAACAACAAGATGCAGGGTCCTTCAGAGGTTTGCAGCTGTGCGTAAGCCATCCTGTCGACCTCCTCTATCCACTGCACACAAGCAGAAACGGCTCCATTGGGCCAAACAATACATGAAGACTGACTTCAAAACTGTTTTGTTCACCGATGAGTGCCGTGCAACGCTCGATGGTCCAGATGGATGGAGTGGAGGATGGCTGGTTGATGGACACCCCATGCAAACACGGCTACGGCGCCAACAAGGAGGAGGTGGAGTAATGTTTTGGGCTGGAATCATGGGAGAGAGATTGTTGGCCCCTTTAGGATCCCTGAAGGGGTAAAGATGAACTCCATAGTGTATGTTGAGTTTCTCAAACAGCACTTCCTGCCATGGTTCAAGAAGAAGAACCGTGCATTCCGCAGCAAGATCATTTTCATGCAAGATAATGCACCGTCTCATGCTGCACATAACACATCTGCATCTCTGGCTGCTATGGGCATAAAAGGGGACAAACTTATGGTGTGGCCCCCATGCTCCCCTGACCTCAAACCCATTGAGAACCTCTGGAGCATCTTTAAAAGGAGTGTCTATGATGTCGGGAGGCAGTTCACATCTAAGCAACAGCTCTGGGAGGGTATTCTGTCCTCATGCAAAACAATTGAAGCAAAACCATCCAAAACCTGACAAATTCAATGGACGAAGAGAGTTCAGAAGCTCCTTTCGAACAACGGGTCCTATGTGCAACTGTAACATCACCTAGAATAAAGTTTTGAGTTGAAAACTGTTTGATTTCAGTTTGTAAGAACCTTCTAATGCTTATAATTTCAAAAATGACCATTTTTTTTGTTTCTTTATTAAAATGAAAAGGTTGAAAACTCTGCTGTGCATAATAATTTGGAACATGCATTTTGAGTGCAGTTTGAGTGTTTTATTTTAAAAAATATATACTGTTATCATAGGCAGTTTATACAAAAACCTTTCAATTGTACTCTAATAGTTATTTGACTGGAAAATTACAATGACTGAAATTCATATCGCTAATTTGGGAAAATCTGAGAAAATAGTATTTGCATAATAATTTGGAACACAGTGTATAGCGTGGATCGAGGATGCTAGCCAACCAGTAGTCGTCAACCTTCATCATTTTGGCAATGCGGGTGTCCCTTTTTAGGATCCGCAAGACATAATCATACATGTGAAATACATATCAAAAAACTGACCGGCACATCCAAACTTAGATTCAGTGTGAACAGGTGCTAAACCTAGAGTCACCAACTCATATACATACAAGAAGAAAAGGTAGCACACTGTAGCGCTATAGCTTGCAAACACGAAATATGAAAAATATGAAAAATGAATTACATCATTACCTTAGAAATATGAAAAATTGAGAAGTCTTAGCGCATAAGATGGCCAAATTATGTGAGCCTGATAGCCACGTCAAGGCTCTTCTCGTATATCAGGTCCCTAACTAATGCCTATCCTCGCTTTAGAAAAGTCTGTCTGCATCATGGGAACCTATGAATCCTCTTTTCAGACTAAAATCTACATCTCTGTGGAGGGGTGATGAACCTGCTGTAAGATTTAAGTCTGAAAAGAGGATTCATAGGTTCCCATGCAGACAGACTTTTCTAAAGCGAGGATAGGCATTAGTTAGGGACCTGATATACGAGAAGAGCCTTGACGTGGCTATCAGGCTCACATAATTTGGCCATCTTATGCGCTAAGACTTCTCAATTTTTCATATTTCTAAGGTAATGATGTAATTCATTTTTCATATTTTTCATATTTCGTGTTTGCAAGCTATAGCGCTACAGTGTGCTACCTTTTCTTCTTGTATGTATATGAGTTGGTGACTCTAGGTTTAGCACCTGTTCACACTGAATCTAAGTTTGGATGTGCCGGTCAGTTTTTTGATATGTATTCATTTACCTTCTGCCTGAGCACTCCACCTGGTGGTCACAGGCCTTTTAATTACAGCAGGTTCATCACCCCTCCACAGAGATGTAGATTTTAGTCTGAAAAGAGGATTCATAGGTTCCCATGCAGACAGACTTTTCTAAAGCGAGGATAGGCATTAGTTAGGGACCTGATATACGAGAAGAGCCTTGACGTGGCTATCAGGCTCATATAATTTGGCCATCTTATGCGCTAAGACTTCTCAATTTTTCATATTTCTAAGGTAATGATGTAATTCATTTTTCATATTTTTCATATTTCGTGTTTGCAAGCTATAGCGCTACAGTGTGCTACCTTTTCTTCTTGTATGTATATGAGTTGGTGACTCTAGGTTTAGCACCTGTTCACACTGAATCTAAGTTTGGATGTGCCGGTCAGTTTTTTGATATGTATTCATTTACCTTCTGCCTGAGCACTCCACCTGGTGGTCACAGGCCTTTTAATTACAGCAGGTTCATCACCCCTCCACAGAGATGTAGATTTTAGTCTGAAAAGAGGATTCATAGGTTCCCATGCAGACAGACTTTTCTAAAGCGAGGATAGGCATTAGTTAGGGACCTGATATACGAGAAGAGCCTTGACGTGGCTATCAGGCTCACATAATTTGGCCATCTTATGCGCTAAGACTTCTCAATTTTTCATATTTCTAAGGTAATGATGTAATTCATTTTTCATATTTTTCATATTTCGTGTTTGCAAGCTATAGCGCTACAGTGTGCTACCTTTTCTTCTTGTATGTATATGAGTTGGTGACTCTAGGTTTAGCACCTGTTCACACTGAATCTAAGTTTGGATGTGCCGGTCAGTTTTTTGATATGTATTCATTTACCTTCTGCCTGAGCACTCCACCTGGTGGTCACAGGCCTTTTAATTACAGCAGGTTCATCACCCCTCCACAGAGATGTAGATTTTAGTCTGAAAAGAGGATTCATAGGTTCCCATGCAGACAGACTTTTCTAAAGCGAGGATAGGCATTAGTTAGGGACCTGATATACGAGAAGAGCCTTGACGTGGCTATCAGGCTCACATAATTTGGCCATCTTATGCGCTAAGACTTCTCAATTTTTTCATATTTCTAAGGTAATGATGTAATTCATTTTTCATATTTTTCATATTTCGTGTTTGCAAGCTATAGCGCTACAGTGTGCTACCTTTTCTTCTTGTATGTATATGAGTTGGTGACTCTAGGTTTAGCACCTGTTCACACTGAATCTAAGTTTGGATGTGCCGGTCAGTTTTTTGATTTGTATTCATTTACCTTCTGCCTGAGCACTCCACCTGTGGTCACAGGCCTTTTAATTACAGCAGGTTCATCACCCCTCCACAGAGATGTAGATTTTAGTCTGAAAGAGGATTCATAGGTTACCATGCAGACAGACTTTTCTAAAGCGAGGATAGGCATTAGTTAGGGACCTGATATACGAGAAGAGCCTTGACGTGGGCTATCAGGCTCACATAATTTGGCCATCTATGCGCTAAGACTTCTCAATTTTTCATATTTCTAAGGTAATGATGTAATTCATTTTTCATATTTTTCATATTTCGTGTTTGCAAGCTATAGCGCTACAGTGTGCTACCTTTTTCTTCTTGTATGTATATGAGTTGGTGACTCTAGTTTAGCACCTGTTCACACTGAATCTAAGTTTGGATGTGCCGGTCAGTTTTTTGATATGTATTCATTTACCTTCTGCTGAGCACTCCACCTGGTGGTCACAGGCCTTTTAATTACAGCAGGTTCATCACCCCTCCACAGAGATGTAAGATTTTAGTCTGAAAAGAGGATTCATAGGTTCCCATGCAGACAGACTTTTCTAAAGCGAGGATAGGCATTAGTTAGGGACCTGATATACGAGAAGAGCCTTGACGTGGCTATCAGGCTCACATAATTTGGCCATCTTATGGGCTAAGACTTCTCAATTTTTCATATTTCTAAGGTAATGATGTAATCATTTTTCATATTTTTCATATTTCGTGTTTGCAAGCTATAGCGCTACAGTGTGCTACCTTTTCTTCTTGTATGTATAATGAGTTGGTGACTCTAGGTTTAGCACCTGTTCACACTGAATCTAAGTTTGGATGTGCCGGTCAGTTTTTTGATATGTATTCATTTACCTTCTGCCTGAGCACTCCACCTGGTGGTCACAGGCCTTTTAATTACAGTAGGTTCATCACCCCTCCACAGAGATGTAGATTTTAGTCTGAAAAGAGGATTCTAGGTTCCCATGCAGACAGACTTTTCTAAAGCGAGGATAGGCATTAGTTAGGGACCTGATATACGAGAAGAGCCTTGACGTGGCTATCAGCTCACATAATTTGGCCCATCTTATGCGCTAAGACTTCTCAATTTTTCATATTTCTAAGTAATGATGTAATTCATTTTTCATATTTCGTGTTTGCAAGCTATAGCGCTACAGTGTGCTACCTTTTCTTCTTGTATGTATATGAGTTGGTGACTCTAGGTTTAGCACCTGTTCACACTGAATCTAAGTTTGGATGTGCCGGTCAGTTTTTTGAATGTATTCATTTACCTTCTGCCTGAGCACTCCACCTGGTGGTCACAGGCCTTTTAATTACAGCAGGTTCATCACCCCTCCACAGAGATGTAGATTTTAGTCTGAAAAGAGGATTCATAGGTTCCCATGCAGACAGCTTTTCTAAAGCGAGGATAGGCATTAGTTAGGGACCTGATAAACAGAAGAGCCTTGACGTGGGCTATCAGGCTCACATAATTTGGGCCATCTTATGCGCTAAGACTTCTCAATTTTCATATTTCTAAGGTAATGATGTATGTTATGTTTCGGTAGCTGAGGAGAGCAGGCAAAAGGCAATTACACCAGAGCAGTTGGAATCTATGAGATTGCAGTACCCTGACTAACCACCACAACTAGAGGCAGCCGTGGAGCGTTCCTACGTTGGTCCTAGACGCCTCGTCACAGCCTGAGAAATTACTGCAATCCCAGAAAACCCTGAAAAGCACCAACTCTACTAATTTCAAAATAACCTGAGATCACACGACCTCTACCACCTAAATTAGTTCTCTGGTGTAACAAAATCAAAACAGCAGCCACTGAAAAAACTGGAAAAAGCAAAAGAACAAAACTCAGTGGCTGAACTAAAACTGAGAGGGCAGAAGCCCCCGGAGGGGACCCTGAAGGCCCCCAAAGAAGTGCAGGACAAAATGCAAAAATATAGCACAAACACAAAAGAAGCAAAAGTCTTATCTGTAAGCAGGAGATGCAGACACGACACAGCAGGCCACAAGGGAAACTGGAATGAAAGATTCAGACCAGAACAATTGATCACCGGCACCCTGATGGGAAAATGAACTCCCTTATATAAGACCAGTCAGTAACACCTGATTCCCAGTCCTCACAATCTTCACTAGCACCGCTTGTAACCACCAGAGGGAGCCTCGCTCAGAACTCATCTCAAACCCATTCACAACAGTACCCCCCCCTTGAGGAGGGTCACCGAACCCTCATTTGAGCAAACCAGGTCGGTCAGGATGATTCTATATACGCAACGGATAAGTCTCCTAGCATGGATGTCCGAAGCAAACACCCAAGAATTGTCTTCCTGACCATAACCTCTCCATTTAACCAAATACTGGAGTTTCCGTCTAGAAAAACAAGAATCCAATATTTTCTCAACCACATACTCCAGATTGCCCTCAACCAAAACAGGTCAGGAGGCACAGCAGCAGGAACCACTGGCTCAACAAACCTCTTCAACAAGGACTTGTGGAACACGTTATGGATCTTAAATGTCCCTGGAAGAAGCAAACGAAAAGAAACAGGATTAATAATCTCCATGATCTTATAAGGTCCAATGAACCTAGGCTTAAATTTAGGAGATGCTACTCTCATAGGAATATTCTTTGAGGACAACCAGACCAAGTCCCCCACTTTAAACCGAGGACCATCAGTCCTATGCCGGTTAGCAAACCGCTGGGGCCTTCTCCTGAGAGAGGGACAACCTCTCCACTACCTGGTCCCAAATCTGTTGCATACGCTCCACAACAGAGTCAACACCTGGACACACAAAGCCTCCGTCTGTCCTGAAGAAAATCGAGGTGAAACCCAGAATTACAGAAAAACGGAGACATCAAAGTGGCAGAGCTAGCCCTATTATTAAGAGCAAACTCAGCCAAAGGCAAAAAAGAGACCCAGTCATCCTGATCAGCAGACACAAAGCATCTTAGATAAGTCTCCAATGTCTGGTTTGTTCTCTCAGTTTGACCATTGGTCTGAGGATGAAATGCCGAGGAGAAAGACAATTGAACACCCAGTTTAGAACAAAAAGTCCTCCAAAATCTGGAAACAAACTGGACTCCTCTGTCAGACACAATGTTCTCAGGAATGCCGTGTAAACGAACCACGTGCTGAAGGAACACGGCACCAATTTCAGAGGAGGAAGGCAACTTAGGTAATGGCACAAGATGTATCATTTTGGAAAACCTATCACAAATTACCCAATGTGGTCATTCTCTGGAAACAGGAAGATCGAAATGAAATCCAAGAGATATGGGGTCCATGGTCTCTTGGGCACAGGCAATGGCATCAACAAACCACTAGAGCGAGAGCAAGGCTTGGAGCGAGAGCAAGTCCCGCAGGACTGCACAAATTCCCTGACATCACGAGACAAGGTAGGCCACCAAAAGGACCGACTAACCAAGTCTCTGGTACCAAAAATTCCGGGATGCCCAGCCAATGCGGAACAATGAATCTCAACATCACACTCTTTTTCCATTGGTCCGGGACAAACAATTTTCCAACAGGGCAGCGCTCGGGCCTATCCTCCTGACACCCCTCCAGAGCAAGTCTCAAATTGGGCGAGATGGCGGAAAGAACTACACCCTCTTTCAAAATAACAGAAGGATCAGATAACTCAGGAGAGTCCGCAAGGAAACTCCTCGAGAGGGCATCCGCCTTAACATTCTTAGTGCCAGGAAGAAAGGAAACCACAAAATTAAAACGTGTGAAAAACAAGGCCCACCTGGCCTGTCTAGGATTGAGTCGCTTGGCAGATTCCAGATAGACCAGATTCTTATGGTCCGTAAGGACCAACCACCTGATGTTTGGCTCCCTCCAGCCAATGTCTCCACTCTTCAAAAGCCCACTTCATGGCCAATAACTCCCGATTACCCACGTCATAATTACGTTCAGTAGGAGAAATTTTCGAGAGACAAAGGCACAAGGGTTACTTTTAGAGGTCTCTGGATCTTTTTGGGACAAAACGGCACCTGCCCCAATTTCAGAGGCATCAACCTCCACCTGAAATGGCAGAGAAACATCAGGCTGCCGTAGACAGGAGCAGAAGTGAATCTCTGCTTAAGTTCCTGAAATGCAGAGACTGCCTCAGGAGGCCAATTCACCACATCAGAACCCTTTCTGGTCAAATCAGTTAATGGTTTAACAATAACCGAGAAATTACCAATAAATTTACGATAAAAATTGGCAAAAACCCAAAAATCTCTGAAGAGCCTTTAATGAAGTAGGTTGGACCCAATCACAGATGGCCTGAACCTTGACCGGGTCCATTTCAATAACAGATGGGGACAAAATGAATCCCAGAAATGAGATCCCTGTACGCCAAAAAGACACTTTGATCCCTTCACATACAGAGCATTCTCTCTCAAAATCTGGAATACAGTTCGAACATGTTTCACATGAGAGTCCCAGTCATTAGAAAAAATCAAGATATCATCCAAATAAACAATCAGAAATTTATCCACAAAATCCCTGAAAATGTCATTCATGAAGGACTGGAAGACGGAAGGAGCATTAGTGAGCCCAAAGGGCATCACTAGGTACTCAAAATGCCCTTCAGGGGTATTGAATGCCGTTCCATTCATCCCCGTGCTTAATGCGAATAAGGTTATACGCCCCCCTGAGGTCAAGCTTGTAAACCAAGTAGCGTTTTTCACCCTGGAAAACAGGTCAGAAATCAAGGGTAACGGGTATTGATATTTCACAGTAATATTGTTCAAGAGACGATAATCAATACAACGGCCTTAATGAACCATCTTTTTGGCCACAAAGAAAAAACCGGCACCTAAGGGTGAAGAGGATGGTCTGATATGACCCTTCTCCCAAAGATTCCTTGATATAAGACCGCATAGCGTCATGTTCAGGTACAGACAAGTTAAAAAGGCGACCCTTTTGGG
>JARQOD010000005.1:220639227-220702835 GCA_033576555.1 Oophaga sylvatica | reverse complement strand
AAAGAATTTTACATTAAGCCGTGAAAAAAAAAAAAAAAATCACATTTTTCCCACAAAAATCTTTTTTAGCTACAAATTTTGTATATTCACAAAGGCAAAAGGAGAAAATGGACCCCAAAGTTTGTTGTGCAATTTCTCCTCTGTTCATCGATACCCATATGTGGTTGAAAACTACTTTTGAGGCTCAGTGCAAAGCTCAGAAGTGAAGCAACGCCATATTACAGTGCAGATTTTGCTGCACTTGTTTGAGGGTGCCATGTTACATTGACAGAGCCCCTGAGGTGCCAGAGCAGCATAATCCCCATAAGTGACCCCATTTTACCAATTAAACCTCTCAATTCATCTAGGGGTGCAGTGATTATATTGATACCACAGGTGTGTCACAAACTTTTATACCATTGAGCAGTGAAGAAAAAATAATTTACAGTTTTACCACCAAGATTGTGTGTTAGCCCCAAGTTTTACATTTTCACACTGGGAAATATGTAAAAATGACACCAGAATTTGTCCCAAAATTTCTGCTGAATGTAGAAATACCCCATATGTTGCTGTACAGTACTACTTAGCCATAAGGCGTGACTCGGGAGGGACAGAGTGCTATTTGCCTCTTGGAGCGCAGATTTTCCTAGACTAGTTTGCGGATCCCATATAAAGAGCCCCTAAGTGTTAGAAAAGCAGAATCCACCCTCAAGTGACCCCATTTTGGAAATTATAACCCTTTGGGAATTTATCTAGAGATGTAGTGATGATTTTAACTCATGGGTGTTTTCCAGAAACAGGCAGCAGTGGATGTTGCTGAGTGAAATTGCAAACTGCCATTGTAGTGACCAGTACGTTGAGTGACCAGTACATTACGCCCAGCCTGTGCTTTTGGAGACACGCACCGGCAAATTAGGCAGGCTCTCATCATCACTACAGAAATGCCAAACATGTGGGCGCTAAATGTTATTTGGGCACACTGAGGCTCAGAAGGGGAGGGGCATTTGGATTTGGAAGTAGAGAATTTGCTGAATTTCTTTTGGGGAGCGAGGAGCCATTTCGCTTTTCCAAAGCCTTTGTGCTACCAGTAACATGGAAGCCCCTGTATTTCCATTAACAGATGACGGATCTGAGTGGGGACCTGCTTTTTTTGTGGATTGAGTTGAAGCTTTTATTGGGAACATTTTACATAACGTTTGGGATCACATTTATCCAGCGCTCTACGCTGAGCACTTACTTTGGGGTTTCCAGCTAAGTCTCCTAATGATGTGACCCGCAAAGGATTCATTCACTATAATGAGGCAGCAGACTTACTGTGGACTCCGTCTGGCCTCTTTTCAGTGGTGTCCTTTTCAGAAGTGCACAAAACTGTGCAATTCAAAAATACGGAAACCGCCTGATCACAGGTCCTATGGCGTCCACAGTGACTCCATCTGCCTCATTATAGGGAATTTTCCACTGGGGGATCTGTCTGAATCATATATTTCAGAGATTTACACGGAAACCCCGGTATAAGCACTCAGCGCAAGCGCAAGATAATGTGCGCCAAGCCTTACTGCGATCTTTGGGAGGCAGAATGAAAAAATCAACAGCATGTGAAGAATTGGTTTTATTTAATTTTCTACGCTGTCCCTCATGCAGTAGAAGTGATTAGTCGATTTCATTCTTTGGGTCGTGAGATTACAGCGATACCAGATTTACAGTCGTGCTCAAAAGTTTACATACCCTGGCAGACTTTTTGCTTTCTTTGCCTTTTTTCAGAGAATATGAATGATAACACCAAAACTTTTTCTCCTCTCATGGTTAGTGGTTGGGTGTGAAACCATTTATTGTCAAACTACTGTGTTTTGTCTTTAAATCATAATGACAACCCAAAACATCCAAATGACCTGATCAAAAGTTTACATACCCTGGTGATTTTGGCCTGATAACATGCACTGTTGACACAAGTGGGTTTGAATGACTACTAAAGGTAACATCCTCACCTGTGACCTGTTTGCTTTTAATTAGGGATGGGCAAACCGAACTGTAAAGTTCGGGACCGTATCGAACAAATAGTGTTCGGTCGCAAGGTCCCGAACACGGAAACCCGTTTTACAGTTCGGTTCCAGATCGGGTTCGGGCCCAGGGCCATTCTAATTATACTTACCTGTCCAGTGACGCTTCCTCCCATTCCGCTGTCTCCCGGCTGCATTTGTGTCCGGCGCCGCTCATTAACTGCTGGCAATATTCACTGCACTTGGCAGTCCGGCTTTTTCCGGCAGTGTTCCTGCGGTGACATCACCGCACGAGCACTGCCGGAAAAATCCGAAGATTGCCGAGTGTAGTCAATACTGCCGGCAGTTAATGAGCGGTCACCGCACGAACACTGCCGGAAAAAGCCGAAGACTGCCGAGTGCAGTGAATACTGCCGGCAGTTAATGAGTGGTCCCGGAAGCAGATGCAGCCGGGAGACAGCCGGATGGGAGGACGCGTCTCTGGACGGGAGGACTCGTTGCTGGACCGGTAAGTATAATTAGAATGGCCCATATCTGTAAAGTTCAAGTTCGGTGTTCGGACACAAGTTTGCATCATCTCTAGCCCCGAACTCAAACTTTAGAAAAAACTCGAGTGAACCCACCGATCCCGAACATCGGGGGATTCACCCATCACTACTTGTAATCAGTGTGTGTTCATAAAAGCTGAGTTAGTTTCTGGGATTTAGAAAGGCTCTTGCATCTTTCATCCAGCCACTGACGTTTCTGGATTGTGATTCATGGAGAATGCAAAAGAATGGACAACGGATCTACCGGAAAAGGTAGTTGAACTGTATAAAACAGGAAAGGGATGCAAAAAGATATCCAAGGAATTGATAATGCCAGTCAGCAGAGTTCAAACTTTGATTAACAAATGGAAAATCAGGGGCTCTGTAAAAACAAATCCAATATGCAAAACAGCACAGAGACAAGCCACAAAACTTCTGAAACAAGGTAATTTGGAGTGATGAGACCAAAATTGAACTTTTTGGCCACAACCATAAACGTGACATTTGGAGAGAGGTCAACAAGGCCTATGATGAAACTAACACCATTCCTACTGTAAAGCACGAAGGTGGATCGCTAATGTTTTGGGGATGTGTGAGCTACAAAGGCACAGGAAACTTGGTCAAAGTTGAAGCAAAAATGAATGCAGTACTTTGTCAGCAAATACTGGAGGCAAATTTGCAATCATCAGCCCGGAAGCTGCTCATGGGACATACCTGGACGTTTCAACATGACAACGATCCAAAACACGAGGCCAAGTCTACCTGTCAATGGCTACAGCAGAACAAAGTGAAGGTTTTGGAGTGGCCATCTCAGTCTCCTGACCTCAATATCATTGAGCCACTCTGGGGAGATCTCAAGTGCGCAGTTCATGCTAGACAGCCCCGGAATTTACAGGAACTGGAGGCTTTTTGCCAAAAAGAGTGGGCAGCTTTACCATCTGAGAAAATAAAGAACCTCATCCCCAACTGCCACAAAAGACTTCAAGCTGTCATTGATGTTAGAGGGGGCAATACATGGTATTAAGAAATGGGGTATGTGAACTTTTGATCAGGGTCTTTTGGATGTTTAGGGTTGTCATTATGATTTAAAAAGAGAAAACACAGTAGTTTGACAATAAATGACTTCACCCAACCACTAACCATGAGTGGAAAAAAAGTTTTGGTATTATTATTCATATTCTTTAAAAAAAGGTCAAGAAAGCAAAAATTCTGCCGGATTATGTAAACTTTTGAGCACAACTGTATATCAGGTTTTATGTTTGGCTGATGTCACACACTAAAAGACGATTTTTTATTGCGAAAACTAGTTTTTGCATCACCATATTTTGAGAGCTATAATATTTTTATATTTCGGCTTACAGAGTCATGTGAGGGCTTGCTTTTTGAGGGACAAGTTGACATGTTTATTGGTACCATTTTCGGGGACATGATATTTTTTGATCGCTTTCTATTCTGATTTTTGGGAGACAGAATGAACAAAAAACAGCAATTCAGGAATTATTTTTGTTTGTTTTTTCTACCGTTCCGCATGTAGTAAAATTGGTAAGACAACTTTATTCTTCGGGTCAGTACGATTACAGCGATGTCCAATTTTTTTTTTTTTTTTTATGTTTTGGCGCTTTTACACAATAAAAACTATTTTATAGAAAAAATAATTATTTTTGCATCCCTTTATTCTGAGAGCTATAACTTTTTTATTTTTCTGCTTATGGAGCTTTTTGGCAGCTTGTTTTTTGCTGGACAAGATGACGTTTCCAGCGGTACCATTTTTATTTACAGTCATGGCCAAAAGTTTTGAGAATGACACAAATATTATATTTTCACATGATCTGCTGCCCTCTGGTTTTTATGTGTGTTTGACAGATGTTTTTATCACAGACAGAAATATAATTGCAAACATATGAGTAACAAAAAGCTTATATTGACAGTTAGAATGAGTTAATGCAGAAAGTCAATATTTGCAGTGTTGACCCTTCTTCTTCAGGACCTCTGCAATTCTCCCTGGCATGCTCTCAATCAACTTCTGGACCAAATCCTGACTGATAGCAGTCCATTCTTGCACAATCAATGCTTTCATTTTGTCAGAATTTTTAGGTTTTTGTTTGTCCACCCGTCTCTTGATGATTGACCACAAATTCTCAATGGGATTAAGATCTGGGGAGTTTCCAGGCCATGGACCCAAAATCTCTATGTTTTGTTCCCTGATCCATTTAGTTATCACCTTTGCTTTATGGCAAGGTGCTCCATCATGCTGGAAAAGGCATTGTTGATCACCAAACTGCTCTTGGAGGGTTGGGAGAAGTTGCTCTTGGAGGACATTCTGGTACCATTCTTTATTCATGGCTGTGTTTTTAGGCAAGACTGTGAGAGAGCCGATTCCCTTGGCTGAGAAGCAACCCCACACTTGAATGGTTTCAGGATGCTTAACAGTTGGCATGAGACAAGACTGGTGGTAGCGCTCACTTTGTCTTCTCCGAATGAGGCATTTTCCTGATGTCCCAAACAATCGAAAAGGGGATTCATCAGAGAAAATAACTTTACCCCAGTCCTCAGCAGTCCACTGCCTGTACCTTTTGCAGAATATCAGTCTGTCCATGATGTTTTTTCTGGAGAGAAGTGGCTTCTTTGCTGCCCTCCTTGAGACCAGGCCTTGCTCCAAGAGTCTCCGCCTCACAGTGCGTGCAGATGCACTCACACCTGCCTGCTGCCATTCCTGAGCAAGCTCTGCACTGCTGGTAGTCCGATCCTGCAGCTGAAACACTTTTAAGAGACGGTCCTGGCGCTTGCTGGTCTTTCTTGGGCGCCCTGAAACCTTTTTGGCAACAATGGAACCTCTCTCCTTGAAGTTCTTGGTGACGCGATAGATTGTTGACTGAGGTGCAATCTTTCTAGCTGCGATACTCTTCCCTGTTAGGTCATTTTTGTGCATTGCAATGATGACTGCACGTGTTTCTTTAGAGATAACCATGGTTAACAGAAGAGAAACAATGATGCCAAGCACCAGCCTCCTTTTAAAGTGTCCAGTGGTGTCATTCTTACTTAATCATGACAGATTGATCTCCAGCCATGTCCTCATCAACACCCACACCTGTGTTAATGGAGCAATCACTGAAAAGAGGTTAGCTGGTCCTTTTAAGGCAGGGCTGCAATGATGTTGAAATGTGTTTTGGAGGATAAAATTCATTTTCTAGCCAAATATTGACTTTGCAAGTAATTGCTGTTAAGCTGATCACTCTTTATAACATTTTGGAGTATATGCAAATTGCCATTAGAAAAAGTGAAACAGTAGACTTTGTAAAAATTAATATTTGTGTCATTCTCAAACTTTTGGCCATGACTGTACATCCTTCTTTGTGATCGTGTTTTATCACACTTTTTGTTCTTCAGTATGATGATAAATCATTGTTTTTTGCCTCGTTTATTTTTTGTTACGATGTGCACTGAAGGGGTTAACTAGTTGGTCAGTTTTATAGAGTGGGTCATTACAGACACGGCGATGCCAAATATGTGTACTTTTATTGTTTTTTTTTTATTTACATAAATAAATGTATTTATTGGAAAAATATTATTTTTTTTTTCTTTAGGGATTTTGAAAAAAATATTTTTACACTTCGTAATTTTTTTTTACTTTTTTACATTGTCTCAGTATGGGAAATCATTATATAATGTCAAATCGATGATCTGACACTGTATCAGATCAGGATCTGACAGGCAAGGAAGGAGGCATGCCAGCGCCTGCTCCCAGCAGGCACTCGTTAGCCACCTTCCCTCCAGGACCTGGAATGACCCCGCAGCCATCTTGGCGCCGGGGGTCTCCATGGAAACCATCAGGCCAATGCGATTGCATTGCATTGGCCTGATGGAAGTGCGCAGGGAGCCCTCTCCCTGTGCGATGCTTCTCTATGCCACTGTCAGCACTGACAGCGGCATCAGAGTGGCTAAATTCTCACGGTCGGTGCTAGCACCAATCGTGGGCATTGCTGCGGGGTGTCAGCTGTCAAATACAGCTGACACCCGCACTCGATCGCTGCGGCACTCAGCGTGAAGCCGCGCGATCATGCCGCCGTTGATATACTGCTCTTTGCGGGAACGCACCTCCCGCAGAGCGGTATATGTAAGACTCATGTCGGGAAGGGGTTAAGCATGGGGGTGGATCAATCATGCATTGCGGTTGTGTTGCAGCCAATGGCACGGGGAGCATTTCATGGGTAGAGGGAAGAATGGATTCAATAGAATTTCAACAAATTCTTGTTGCAAACATAACACCATCTATAAAAAAGCTGAAGTTGAATAGAGGATGAAGTCGACTAATGCAGTGCATTGAAGATGACCCAGGAACCTCACAGAACTGGAAGAATTTTCCAAGGAAGAATGGATGGAAATCCCTGAAACAAGAATTGAAAGAGTCTTGACTGGCATTTACAAGCTGTGATACTTGCAAAAGGAGGAGCTACTAGGTACTAACCATGCAGGGTGCCCAAACTTTAGCATCTGCCCATTTTCCGTTTTGTAATTTTTAAAATGTAAAAAAATGACACTATATATATATATATATATATATATATATATATATATGTACATATATATATATATATATATATGTACATTATATATATATATATAATATAATATATATATATATATATATATATATATATATAGTACAGACCAAAAGTTTGGACACACCTTCTCATTTAAAGATTTTTCTGTATTTTCATGACTATGAAAATTGTAGATTCACACTGAAGGCATCAAAACTATGAATTAACACATGTGGAATTATATACTTAACAAAAAAGTGTGTAACAACTGAAATTATGTCTTATATTCTAGATTCTTCAAAGTAGCTACCTTTTGCTTTGATGACTGCTTTGCACACTCTTGGCATTCTCTTGATGAGCTACAAGAGGTAGTCACCAGAAATGGTTTTCACTTCACAGGTGTGCCCTGTCAGGTTTAATAAGTGGGATTTCTGGCCTTATAAATAGGGTTGGGACCATCAGTTGTGTTGTGCAGAAGTCTGGTGGATACACAGCTGATAGTCCTACTGAATAGACTTAGAATTTGTATTATGGCAAGAAAAAAGCAGCTAAGTAAAGAAAAACGAGTGGCCATCATTACTTTAAGAAATGAAGGTCAGTCAGTCTGAAAAATTGGGAAAACTTTGAAAGTGTCCCCAAGTGCAGTTGCAAAAACCATCAAGCGCTACAAAGAAACTGGTTTATCCGAGTCACCAGCCTCAGAAATCGCAGGTTTACAGCAGCTCAGATTAGAGACAAGGTCAATGACACACAGAGTTCTAGCAGCAGACACATCTCTACAACAACTGTTAAGAGGAGACTTTGTGCAGCAGGCCTTAATGGTAAAATAGCTTCTAGGAAACTACTGCTAAGGACAGACAACAAGCAGAAGAGACTTGTTTGGGCTAAAGAACACAAGGAATGGACATTAGACCAGTGAAAATCTGTGCTTTGGTCTGATGAGTCCAAATTTGAGATCTTTGGTTCCAACCACTGTCTTTGTGCAACGCAGAAAAGGTGAACGGATGTACTCTACATGCCTGGTTCCCACCGTGAATCATGGAGGAGGAGGTGTGATGGTGTGGGGGTGCTTTGCTGGTGACACTGTAGGGGATTTATTCAAAATTGAAGGCATACTGAACCAGCATGGCTACCACAGCATCTTGCAGCGGCATGCTATTCCATCCGGTTTGCGTTTAGTTGGACCATCTTTTATTTTTCAACAGGACAATGACCCCAAACACACCTCCAGGCTGTGTAAGGGCTATTTGACCAAGAAGGAGAGTGATGGGGTGCTGCGCCAGATGACCTGGCCTCCACAGTCACCAGACCTGAACCCAATCGAGATGGTTTGAGGTGAGCTGGACCGCAGAGTGAAGGCAAAAGGGCCAACAAGTGCTAAGCATCTCTGGGAGCTCTTTCAAGACTGTTGGAAGACCATTTTTGGTGACTACCTCTTGAAGCTCATCAAGAGAATGCCAAGAGTGTGCAAAGCAGTAATCAAAGCAAAAGGTGGCTACTTTGAAGAACCTAGAATATAAGACATATTTTCAGTTGCTTCACATTTTTTTGTTAAGTATATAATTCCACATGTGTTAATTCATAGTTTTGATGCCTTCAGTGTGAATGTACAATTTTCATAGTCATGAAAATACAAAAAAAATCTTTGAAAGAGAAGGTGTGTCCAAACTTTTGGTCTGTACTGTATATTTAATATTGTCTAAAATCTAAAGGAAATGTGTCATCTCTAACTTTAGGCCTTTTAGAGAACATTTAATCTTCAACTTAACTGTTCACAATCACAGCAATTTTGACCAGGGGTGCCAAAACTTTTACATGCCATTGTATATAATAACCACAGGTTGGAACCTGTTTCAGTAGAATGAACTGAAAACACCACAGGTCTTAAAAACATCATTTTATTGTTTTTGCTATTAATATATACAATACATAGATAAACATGGCTTTTTTGCTGCCCTTGTTGATAGAATGTTAACGGTTTAAAAAGATGTATATATTGCACTTAAAAATGTTATCCCGTACCGAAAACATTTTACCAACAGCAGTAAACATTATGTGTACATTATATATATATTTATATATATTTATATATCTTCTATTGGAGCAAAAGAGAAACAAAGCATAAATTATACATGTCTAAAGGAGTCGATTCTTTAATACCATAATGCAAACTATGTTAATGAGTCAATGAAATTTGCCTTTCATACAGGCCCTGTTTCTAATAAAGATGTCCGGTTTATTGATAATACAATAAAAACAGTTACAGGTAATAGCAAAATTGTGTCCACATGATATGAAGTAAGCATATGTGAATGAATCCACAATGGCGTAGTATGAGTAAATAAGCCATACATAACTCTTTGCACTGTAGTTTACACTATAAGATATGATTATTATTACCAATAGCAGAAGTGGACTCAAAACCAAACTAATTAGACACAAGTTGACATTTGGTTGCCATAGGTTCGAGTACTTCGCTGCTATTTGCCACATTGTCTATTTCATATATTGTTTTTTGGAATACAAAATATTAAATTCTAGCAAGAAATGAGTAAAAATTCAGCAGTTACATGATTTTGCAGCTTGTAAAAAGGTCAAGCTGAATTTTGCCAAATGTTGACTTTGTCAACTGTCAGAAACTAGGTTGGATATTAATTTATCACAACTATAGTATAAATGGCTTTTTATATTCAACATAATTTTTGGAAAACGTAGTAAACTTCCATGCATCTTTTCGTTAACTCAATATTATCGCTGACTTTGATTTTAGATCGTCTTTCAAACTGAACTGGAAGAGGTTCACTCATTTCTTTGGCTACGGAGCCCTCTAGTTACACGTAGTATCATTGTTACATGCAGAATCTTTGAGACGTGAGTTGAAATAGCAGCTTGATATGAACAGCCAGAATGCCGCGACTGGAAGGAAATGCATGATTGGTAGGAAGCAGCAACCCATGGAAACGCACTGCAGACCTTCACAGCATAGCCTTCAGATAAAAATGGAGCAGCATACCTCATATACCTCATATACAGTATTCATAAAAGTTCTAACTTTAACTGCCATATAAAACATGATGTTGCGTAGAAAATATTTCACTTTTGTTATGAGTTTATGCATTCATGCATTCAATATAATGTTTGGCACTGGGTAAAAGAGGAACATTGGAGAAGTAGACCTGTTCTCTTTTCTGGAAGATGCATTATGCAGTTTGTATGTGTTCCTCTGTTGCGTTCTACTCATACTGCAAATTTATTTTGCCCTTATCCCCACTCTTCTTTCTCTTGCCCTAGATTCTCCATTCTTCACATATTGCTTTCTTCTTTGCTTAGAATAGTTCAAAAGGCTAACATCATCAGTAGACTTTTTTCCACTGATTTGTGTAGCTTATACTGACTGGGTAGAAAATAGCATTTCGATTCTGTCTCACTGCTGGTATAATTTGGATATAAATGGCCATTTTAGAATAATGGGTCTGATTACCCATAGTGGTCTGATTGAACCAAGATGAGCCGCAAGTTGTTTATCGTAGCGGTACTTTGTAGTTGAGGGTCAGAATATAAACCAATTTAGGCTGTGAGGCTACCGTGTGTATTTGCCCATTGCGCTAGTGAAAATAAGACATTGCTTTCTTCTAATCTATTATATATATATGTACATATATGCAGAAATATAATAGGTATATATCATTTTATTTGAAAACGTATACATTCATCCATTTTATAGTTTTGCTTTCAGTTTACACTTTAAGGCGATTTGGTTATTCATCCTTCAGAAATCAAATCATTTCCATCTTCTCGGTGTTCTCCTAACTCGTCGGTCTGAGACAGCAAAGATCTGTGGTGAAACATGCGTATGTTTGATTGCGCCATACTCGTCACATGCTAGTTAAGTATTTGCTTTCCAGAAATTTCTTAGTATAAGAAATATTTAATTTAATATTACAACCTTTCTCTGTGTATTCAGGCATATGACAGGCGTGGTGGTACGGTGACAGATAGATAAAGTGCTTAACAAGGTGGAAAAGATGTTTTGCTCCTTGTTTAGGGATGACAATCAATATCTCGTGATCAATAATAATGAATTATACACTGGGTTGCATATAATGGGCATGTCAGAAAAAATACTAAATGTTATTACTAGGTTGATACAATCAAAGGTCTGTTTGGCACACCGACACATTTTAAATTAACATATTAATTTTGTCTTCTCATTTAAAAAGAACAATTATTGTAATTTAATAAAAAAAAAAAATATTTTTTTAAAACATCTCTTCTAGTCTGTTTGCTCCATTGAAATCAGTGGATGTTCGATGCTCTGATACTGAAAGCTACAGAAATGGCAGAATCAAAGGACAATTAGAGCTGAATAGATCCAAGTGAATATACCCTTTCTTTACTGGGTGTGTTGACCCAAATCCTGGACGTCAACAATTATTTTGTTGAAAGGAAGTTATCATCAGAATCATCTACTATTGAAATCAAGTTACCTGTATTTAAAAAAAATGGACTATATTGATTAAAAACTAAAATTATTAATCCTGTAATTTTCTCAGTGGCCACTGAGGCTTTTTTAGACTCTCACTTCCTGCCCTTTCAGGAAAAGTTTACCATATTCTTTTACACAGCTGATAAGACCAGAATCCACCATTCTCAATAGGTGATGTCACAGGTGACTTTGCTTCCCCTCCCTCCACAATGAATTTTGTATAAAAGATAGGTTCAGGGTTTGACTATTATGGCTATGTACATGTGTTATTTCCTGAAACAAAAGTAAGTATGAATCGATAAAATCCCCAGTGGCTAGTGTGAAAAATGATCAGATTTTTATTCTTAATACAGATTGTGCTAAGTAAAAAAAAAAAACAGCCAAAATAAAAAAACGCATGTAACACAAAACCCTGATTTAATCAGTAGGTCAGTTTCTGATGATATCTTCCCTTTAGTTAGAAACTGCTGAATTCTCCAAGATTAGATTTGATAGCTTTGCTTCAAAATGTATATTTTAGCTCAGAACAAAAACCATTATAGTTTTTAAAATGATCATTTAACACATTAATAAACGTTTGATTAAAGAGCCTTTCCTGCATTTTCTGAAAGTTGGCAATGAGTAGGGAATCTTCAAGGAAGTCAAGGGATATCTAATGCTTATTTCTTTATTTTAGAACAGTCTCTGCTTTTTGCCAGCTTTTCAAAAATCCCAACAACCCCCTTTAAATTTAGCTACTTTTACTGTGGAAGAATGGATATGAAAAGCGGCAGTGTCTTATATTGTGTATGCTTTGGAATTTTGACTATTTGGTGGATGAAACAACATGCAAAGTTTCAAAGCTTTTTGGGGCTTTTTTTTTAACCTTTTTTACATTTAGTTACTCTTTTCCACCTCAACACAAAAAGGGAATAATAGAAGACATTAGATTCAGACTACGCTGAGTTTGTTTGTAGTCTGTTGCCCAGGAAACACGTAGGTCAATGTATGCCCAAGTAGTGTAAACATCCACTTTACTAATTCCAGGGTTTCAATATAATTTAATTTAACTTAATGATTTTAATTCTTCAGCTTAATTTGTTAACTACAATGTTTTACTTTAGGCTTCATGTGGGAATTATGAAAAATGATATTTTATGCCACATATCACTCTTCGGAAAGCTTAATGGCCCAAAGGGCTTCATGCTGTCAAAAGTTGTCTTAAAACTTTAAGATCAATTTACCATAATTTTGAAAAAAAACTAGCACATATTTATCAATAGCTACACATTTCTGGACTAACTATTTAGGGTAAGCTTACACATTGCAGATTTGTTGTAGAAAGTTTGCAACTTAAAATTTGCTTGATACATGTGAATGTCTTTGTATATAATGCTGATGCATTGATTTTTACAAGCTCATTCAGATGAATAGGTCAGTTGCATAATTTTTACAAAAAAAGTTGTCTTATGTAAATATACCCTTGCTGAAAATTAACTACCTCTGACATATTAGACTGTGTACATTTTCTATACAGTTTTTAAAAATTACATGTATCTTCTGTTAAACTTTGGAATATTCTGCTGGGACTGTATGTTATTTTTTTAACAGCAGAAACTATGCTACATTGAAAACATTCTTTTTAATACTGAAGGATAGTCAACAACCTGTCCCATCAAAACCAAGTTTATAAGGCTTGTTTATCGTATCTGGAAAACATCAGTTTGGTTTAGGATATGTTTATTACTATTCACCATAGTAAACAGTACATTGCTTTGTTAATGGAGCTAGACCTACATCTGATAAAGGTACTCACTGAAAAGCATTTACAGCTACGGAAATTCCTGCCCATAACATCATGATATTTAAAAAAATGAACACAAAGGGGAAGATCTACTAAAGAGGACCTCTTACCAGTCAAAAGTGGTAATTTTTTGCTCTTATTTTATCCACCCTGTTCCAATGAGACTCTTCACCAGCCCCCCCAAAAAACAATACTCAAAAGCAATGGGAATAAAATATGAGCAAAATTTGGCCACTTTTGTCCTTGTGACAGGTCCTCTTTAAAGAAGCTTTCCCATTATTTTTTATTCCATAAACCTGTGTAAATGTTAGTGCAGTATACTTTAAGTGTGTTAATATACTCACCGATTGCAGTCTTCACTGGTACCCAGCGCTGCTCTTATCCTTTTCTGGGTCACGTGATGGCTTTTCCAACTGATTGCCTCACACTGCGCTCTGTGTGACCCAGAAGTGGCTTTTACCATGTAAGTCTATGGAGCGTCAGAATATGGCTCCATAGACTTACATTATAAAAGCGTCTTACAGTTCACAGATAGAGCCCAGTGTGATCCAGAGTGTCAGAACCGCCGTCACGCGATTAGAAGAGGATCAAAGTGGCATTAGATACTGGAGAAATGGTATTGGTACATATATGAAATCACTCACACTACACTAACATGTATATACATTTATGGAATACAAAAAATAACGTGCGTACTTGTTTAAGACTAGTGTCAGTCTTTAAATAAATTTTGATCTAGTAAAATAGTGCATGTCGCTTAATGGGTTTAGTGTGTTTTGATGTGTCTTAAAGCAAGAAAATGAAATCTATGCCTTCTATGAGTGGGGGAGTATTTGTTCTTCTTTTTATACCAATTTCTGTCTTGAATGAAGAGGACTTGTACTCTATAGCGCCACCTATTGGAAGTAGCGATCCTACACAGTCACAATCAACCCTTTAATGAGTCTTGTAATATGACTTAGGATAAAAGCCAAATCAGAATCTCCATTTGCAGACATGGTGTTTCGGACTGTTGGTCCTCGTCAGTGCAAAGTAGGAGAGATCTGATTTGGCTAGATGAGAGGCTCTGGACTGGGGTCTAGGGGTAAGGTTACTCCTTGTGGAGAGTGACATACCAGCTCTGGCGTGTCGAGGTAAGGAGGCTTATTCGCCGTGCAATGCTCCTCTGGGAAATTTTAATATGCAAATTGCCTCTTCAAACAAAGAGGACTTGTACTCTATAGCGCCACCTATTGGAAGTAGCAATCCTACAAGTCACAATCAACCCTTTAACGAGTCTTGTAATATGACTTAGGATAAAAGCCAAATCAGAATCTCCATTTGCAGACACGGTGTTTCGGACTGTTGGTCCTCGTCAGTGCAAAGTAGGAGAGATCTGATTTGGCTAGATGAGAGGCTCTGGACTGGGGTCTAGGGGGTAAGGTTACTGCCTTGGTGGAGAGTGACATACCAGCTCTGCGTGTGAGGCAATTTGCATATTAAAATTTCCCAGAGGAGCATTGCACGGCGAATAAGCCTCCTTACCTCGACACGCCAGAGCTGGTATGTCACTCTCCACAAGGAGTAACCTTACCCCCTAGACCCCTGTCTTGAATGATACATTTTTTGTAGCACTGCTGGCTACAAACCTCCCACTAAGCTTTGTCCGCTCTTCTTACCACTATTGAAAAGTGATTCAAGAAGAAAACTCTGGTGCCAAAATGTTTACTTATTAACACAAATTGATTAATACATTCCCTTTATTGCGCTGAAATGCAGCTCTAAATATGGTGGAGGGAACATTTCTCTTAAGTCTTTGGAGCTTGCGAAAGGGCAAGCTAGGTTTTTCATCTAAATCGAATTATCCAAATATCAAAGCAATGGCAAAAAAAATTTATGTATAAACTAATTAATTAGCTAGAGTAGGTAATGGCCTTATGGTAACATCCATGAGGTCTGAAGCATTGAAAGAGTTAATGTCAGTAATTCCTGTTAGCTTAGGACAGAGAAGTGGTAAAATCTGAATCCTTGGTGGTCTGGTGCTATGAAGTGTTAATATCAATATTACAAGTGGTCTACAGCAGAGAAAGGATTAATGTTGGATACTTGGTGTTTAGTGGGTTACTCACCCCTCCAGAATTGTCCATACAGCAGGAAGGCTAAGAACCGGCAACCCTTCTCACAGATTGTTCATATGACCTATAATTTTCAGTAACAACTATCTTTACCCCTAACTATGTTACACAGGCAAGTCTTAGTCCCCCCTTTCACACAGACTGCTTCCCATGCCATGGGGTTACCCTCACAAAAATTGCTCCATCATGAACTTCTCCCTTCTCACAAACAACTCTTTCCTCCTGATGGACAGCTTACCCTCCAGACAAATAGCCCTGTTACGCAACATTTTCTCCTACGTTCAGTGGCCCCGTCAGGGCTTAAGTCTGGACCCCCTGATAAATGGGATTCGGGTATATGCATCAATTAACTGTAATGGTGCAGACGGAGTCACAGTGTGCTCTGTGGTGCATCATTACCATCTGTATTTTTAAATCTATTGGAGGTGGGTACCAAGATGTAGTCTACAGATCTTGCTGTCTGCTTCGAATAGCCGTATAAGTTCGAAAATGATGAATGATAGAGCATATAGTCATTGGACCCGTTGCAACATACGCCCGAATCAAGTTTTGAGGGGGAAAGGGTTTGGAGGTGAACCCCAATGGGCCACTGAACGTAAGAGAAAACACAGTTACACATTTCTTTCAATGATCAGGCAAAGCACTGCATCAATGCACTTTCTAATCATTGTGAAGATTGCTCAGGGACTCTGCACAGGAGCCGATTTTCTTTGAGCGTGAGGGAAGAGGTTAAAAACAATTTAAAGTGAACAGTGCTAACCAGTATGTAACACTTCCTAAATCTCTTGATGTTATACTGTTTCTGACTCTCACAATGTTCTGAGATGCGATATTAAAAGGTCAAAGACTCATGCATGTAACCCTGCAGAGTGCATGGACGTACACCTTCATACACAGACTTCAGGCCATGTGTCTCCATGCACCTCTGTAAGGCATTGTAATTCTATGAGCTCTCCATGTAGTATGAAACTTGATTATGGTATGTATTCAAGACCACAAGGCCTTAAATGGGGAATGGCTAGAAAGTAAAATCTTATTTACACATAAATATATATATATTCTATTGATTAAACATGCAAAGGATTTGGAAGTACTAGTTTTTGGAATGGATTTTGTTTAGAACGTGCACATACTTTACTGTGGCCCATTTTTTTTAGTTTATATTATCCTGCTATTGACGACTGCATTTTCTGGAGACTTATACAATCACAAATGAATGAATTCACTTGAGACTGAACACATATACAGATTATTTGTTAGAACGTTTCATTTTTCTCTGGTAGCAGTATTTTTTCATTTGTTTATTACATGTATTAGCTTGGATTTGGACAGTGTTTTGTTTCTAAAAATGACTTTTTTTTAGGAATTTTCTTTATTCTTTAATCTTTTTTAGCAGATTGCGATGTGATATTATTTTGAACTCTATATTGAAAGACAAAATGCACAATATATTTTAGTTTGTGCCATTTTTGGCAGTATTTTTGGGCAGTATTTTTTAGGTATAGCATTATTTTCCGGCATATTTCCTATAGGCAAAATAATAACTCAGTTAAAAGATGCTTGCCGCATTTAAAAAAAACAGAGCATTTTAAAATGTGGGGTTTTATCAAAATTTTAGGATTCTAGGAAATAAACCTATGATAAATTCCTTTGTGTATAAACCCAACTGGTTACTTCTACTATAGTTGTGTACAATGCTGTATCATGGTCGCTATTATTTGCTAATTAGAGGTTAAATTTCTAATGGAATTAAATTCTACTTGAATTTTGCAAGAATCTGGAGTCACCAAAATGCAGATTTTTTGGAATTGGCTTATGTGCAGATTCCACAAAATGTGGCCAACGTGAAGGGCTATGAAAAGGTTAAAAAAAATCTTTATATTCACATTACCGCTTACCTCTCTGGGCCACTACGCTACTCACCACCACCTACGTCGTGACAGCATGACATCTTGACCGTCTGCTTGTTTGTGGGATTCCAGCTCAAATGGTGGGAATCAGAAGACTGCGGCAAGGAACAGGACGGATAGTGGTGACTAGTGGAGGGGCATGAGAGGCAAAAGGTAAGGAGAGTATAAGGATTCTTTTAATTTTTTGTATATAAAGTTTACTATGGTTAGGGGGTCTGGAGAGATGCAAGAGCACAGTAAAAGACATTGAATTTGTGGAGAATTACTTCTCCGCAAATCGAGTTTCCAAGGCAAGTTTGAATTTTTCCTGACCCACTCATCTTTGTGGATCTCTATCTATAATATATTTAGTTTGGAACAAACAACATAATTCCTTGAAGGTTTGATAACATCTGATAATAAACATATTTGTGTTTTCTATTATTTTATTTTAGAGCTAGGGAATTTTAAATATTTAGTGTCTTTTTATTTCCGTTTTAGCTAAGCAGAAATTGGAAGCGATTGCAGCTTTCCTTCTCTGTGCATCTTGGTGCATGTCTTTTTTTAAGGCTTCTAAACCTACAGTTGTGTGATTACTTTACCAAATGGAAAAAAAGGCATTTGATTATGTCTATGAAGCTAATTACAATGTATGTAAAACTAAGATTTATTGTATAATTCTCTAGTCAAATCTTAAAAAAAAGTAATACAAATATTTAATAAAATAGCTTATTTATGTATTTGGCTATTTAGTTATCGATTATCTGATTACTATGCATTTACCACATTATTTGATTACATAACATTTGCAATATTTTTCTTCAGCCTTTCCATTTTTTAGTTAACGGTGCCAAACATTGAAAGCCACTCTCAGGAATGTATACAAAAAAATTACCAAATGATTGTCAGTTTTCTTATAACGTTTTAAGCGGTCACTGGCAGACATATGTTACTCTGTAGCACATGAATAACCATACATTTACATTTGTCAGAACCATTTTAAATGGTGACACCAAATGTGAACACTATGAATTTAACCCAAGTAGCCTATTTAAGTAACACTTTTCCTTCTTATTAACCACTCCTGGCGTTTATTGAAAAAAATGCATTAAAACTGCATGTGTTAATCTAGTCTCACGCAATTGAAGATGTCAAATTAGAAAAATCACATCTTTAATTTCAGGTTAATCTAAGACCAGCTGATGGTGACCAGCAGCATTTGATGGTGAAAAATTGGATGGTCTTTACTGTATTTTCAAAGGATGACTGTGGCCCAAGCTATTTCCTGTAATCAATATGACTCTCAGCTTTAACCAATAAAAAAGTATGTATCACGGACTATTACTAACTTAGTTTGCTATAGTAGAGCACATGGAAATGGACATTCTAAGCAAGACAACTCTGTAGCTGAAAGTTTGACTAGTGGGATGGTAAGTGATAAAATAAAGTAAGAAAAGAAAAAAAAAGAATAAAATTGTTTTATTTAGTATGTACAATGTAGGCAGTCTATGAGTTAGTATTCTTACTTAATATTATATTAACTAAAGTTATTTTAATTATTGACCAGCTTTTCCAAAGTTCAGAATATTTGTAATGTACTCTATTGTCTTCTTTTGCTTCCTTCTCTCAAAAGACTTAATGCAGAGAGTGATATTTTAACTGCCTAGTTCATGCTCCTTTAGAAGCTGCTTTCAACTGCTTGCCTAAAATATCCATATTCAAACAGTATTTACAAATATACTCCATGTGTGAGCTTCTAAGCTCCACTGACCAATGTTCAAACAGTGAGAGTTTTGATAAATAGTGTTTAAGTGTGCATTCTTTATAGAGCAGCAGTTGAAAGCATCTTCCAGCTAATTTTCAGCATGGTTTTAGGAACAGAAGAAAGCAAAACAATGTAATGGAGTATATTATAAAGATTCATAACCTTGCAAATTCTGATTAATAATTAAAAAAAAGTTTAGGCAACGGTATTAATAATGTAATTTTTATTAAACTTCATTAAAAAGAGAAAAATACTAAAATGTTTAAGGCTTTTTATCACCAGATCTGAAAGCTTTAGTTTTGTCCAGTTCCTTTTGCAACCATATAGAAATACTATCTTGGAAGGATATAGCAGCTAAATGCAAATTACATTAAGTTATTTTTTTCCTGAAACTAAAAAAAGCCCTTTCCGCTAGTTAGCCACACACATAAAGGGAAGATTTATGACAAATTAGACAAGAAAAACTGAACTGAAATTTGAGGTTACATGGTTCCTCTTTACGATAACTGGAGATGCGAAAAATTGCTACATTCCCTTATTCCCTTACACTGTCGTATTTTGAGACAATGAAGTTATTAATGAAATCTGGTAAGGAAGAAAATAATTTATATAAAAATAAATTAATAAATTACAGGTGTAAACCACATATCACCATTACTATACCTTAAAATAACCATCAAAACGGAAAGATATCTACCACTTATAGTCATGATTTTAAAAATTATTACCACGTCACAACTGGCATTTTAAACAGCAAACATTCATATTTGTAAGGATGCCCTGTCAACATAGTAGTAGCTTTGAGTGTGTGTTAATATAGCATATACAACAATGTATTAAAATAAAGACAAATGTAAACAGAAGTGTAGAGTCCATGGAAGGACGTTTGACTATCCATTTCATATTGGGTTTCAAAACATCTTTTTGTTAAGGCATTCACTTTCTTTCCACAGATACACTCATGAAGTCTTCTTGCATTTCAAATACATGGTTGGATTGCAGAGTGCAAAGGCTTCACCCAACAAAGGGTTGTATAGGAGCCAAACAGGTTCTTGGAGGCTTGATTTTTCCAAGCAACCAAATGAAATATTAGAGATTGGTGATCTTTGGTTGCTCTATGCAACCTGCTAATGTGAATAGGAGCAGCATAGTTACCTATCTTGTCTGATCTGAATGAAATAAACAGGAGTTCAGAGAGTAATGCATTCATTTTCCCCTGCATTTCTAATGTGTAGCACCTTCTACTTGGATTAGCTAATGCCTCTAATGAGTGGCGAGATGTACCCATTTAGTTATTCTTGTTTCTAAAGATCGTGTAATTTATAAAAATAGAAATAACCAAGAATTTAGGCTGGGTTCCATCTTGGAGGTTTTTCTCGTTGTCCTCTGAGAACATGTTGGAGAAGTCAGGTCTCAACAAGCCCTATGCATGTAGCTGATCTCGAGTCAGACATGGGTAACAAAACAAGGAGTTTTTGCAATGAGTTTAGCAAACTCGGAGGAAATGAAATAGCATTCCACTGCGCTTATGGCACAAAGAGCACAATGACAAGGGCATATATAAGTAGAAGATGAACTAAAATGATCAGGTGTGCTACAAACTGTACAAATATGTTGTTTAAAAAAGACCAATACAGTGCTTTGTTCTTAAAGCCTAGTCTGGGCTTCCGGTATGTATATTTCGATGCTGTCTGCACGCTCACTAGCTGAATTTTGCCGGAATGAAGCCGCTCTCTTTGCTGCCATTAGACGTCTTCTGGCTTCTTGTCTTTGACGGTCAGGTAGGTCCAGAGACCTTTCTCGAGTGACAGGGAATTTTCCCCTGGAAGTTTTCTTTGGTATTGCAGGTGGGAATTTCTTGTCATCCTAAAAATCATATAGAAATAGTGTTATTTCATTTAAAAAGTGCGAACTATTTCTCATAGCAAGGAAACCTACAGTAGGCTGTGAAACTCAGCTGCAACGCTCTGCTTCTAATTTGCTCAACCTTAAAGGGAACTTGTCACAAAATTTTCCAAATATAAAGTGCAACCATTACGTTTAAGGTCTCTTTTACTTTTTACAGTATTCTAGTAATCTGTATGTAAGTCATTAATCCCCTCTGCATAGCACACAAAAAAAACCTTGTTTAATAACCCCATATGTGGTCCTGTCATATGGGCGTCACTGGCCTTGATTCGGTGCCTTCTCTCTCGTCGCAATCGCAGGTCTCCCACTTGCTTCATGTGGATGATATGTCTCATGTCATCCACACAGTGTCTCCCTTTGCGCCTCTGCGCAGGCGCACTTCTCTCTAACCTGCTGAGGGCAGAGCAAAGTACTACAATGCGCATGTGCTGGGAGAGTCCAAAGAGTGCCGATGACACGGAAGTAAAGGCGGCACATGCGCATTACAGTACTTTGCGCATCCCTTAGCAAGGTAGAGCAATGTATACCTGCGCAGGAGAGTGATTGAGGCGCACTGTGTGGATAACGTAGGACGCGTCATCCACATGAAGCAAGCAGGAGTAAGTGATTGCGACAAGAGATGAGGTGCCGAAACAAGGCCAGCAACACACATTTGACAGGACCGCACGCTATAGGGGTATAATAAAAGGTATCTTTGTGCTATGCAGAGGAGATTGGCGACTTACATACAGCTTGATAGAATACTGTAAAACAGGTTTTAAAGTTGGTGGCCATACTTTATATTGGGAAAACCTGGTGACACTAGGCATTTTTACAGAGTTTTTTTTCTGTAGCAAAACCTGATCTCTTGGCAGGAAAGAAGCTGCGGAAAAAACCCCACGTATTCTATGTTTTTTTGCATTTATTTATGCGTTTTTGTGCAGTTTTTGCGGCTGTTTTGGCATGCTAGATTTGTCTTTTATGCATGCTGATAAAGTTTAGTGTTGAAAAAAGTCCTATTCTATAGAGTCAAGTTTTGGTACAAAACAACGCAGCAAAACCTGATGCCTGCATTTTTTATGTGTTTTTTCAGCATTTTTTCACCACCCATTCATTTCAATGGGTGAAAAACGCTGAAAAAATGCTACTAAAAAGGAAGTGACATGCTCCATTGTGCAAAAAAACAAGCAAAGCACAAAATCCTAATGACAAACAAAACAATGTGTGTGCATGAGATTTCTTAAATCTCATAGACTTTGCTGGTACTGTAAAACGCAGCTGAAAATTTGCATAAAAAAACACTGTGAAAACGCCTAGTGTGAACATAGCGTAAGAGGAATAATTTTTGGTGTCTTGCAATTGAATATGCATTTAATACTATTATTGTAACTTTGTGTGGTACAGAGATTTTTACAGTAAACCTATATATGGCATAGCAAAGTCTACTATGCTATTCCATACCATAAAAAGATATGCTAACCTATACTGGCCTGGTATATTCCAAAAGGACATTTTCTCATCAAAAGTCCTGCTAAAACATGATGTGAGCAGGCAGTATAGCCATAAGACAGATATCTCTATTTATTTATAGTTGAAATATATGTTAATTGAACTGCTCTGACAGATTTATTAACTGACAGGAATGCCTTGTCTAAAAGCTCCCTGCCATGCTTGGTTGGTTTTAGGCAAAATGGGGCCCTAGGCAAAAGTTTAAAATGGGGCCCCAAATGCTAACATATTGCACATCACAGAGAAGCATTTTGGTTGTATTTACGTGCGCTGAGTTCAGGCCGCTAAACGAGTATGATCAACAATATTGAAGTCGTTCGATGCTTGTTTCTCGGCCTCTTTCCAGCGATGAGGAATAATGATGGGACACAACAATCACTAATAGATCAATCTTTTCCCATACAGTATCATGTTATCAGCAGCACATCTGCAGTTTTCACAGGGTGATGTGCTGCTGAGAACAATGATTTTTGTTCCGGCATACACAAACCAATCACTTGATGAATATGCAGCATTTTGCTTGTTTAGTATAATACACCCCATAGTCCTCCATATAATATAATATGCCCCATAGTCCTCCATATAGTATAATACACTCCCTATAGTCCTCCATATAGTATAATACACTCCCTGTAGTCCTCCATATAGTATAATACACTCCTCATAGTCCTCCATATATTAAACTACACTGCTCAGTTCTCCATATAGCATAATACACTCCTCATAGTGCTCCATATAGTATAATGCACACCATAGTCATCCATGTAGTACAATTCACTTCCCATAGTATAATACACCCCATAGTTCTTCATATAGTATAATGTATTCTCCATAGTCCTCGATACAGTATAATGCAGCCCACATATGGTATAATGCAGTCACCCCATAGAGCATAATGCAGCCACCCCACAGAGTATAATGCAGCCACCCCAGAGTATAATGCAGCCACCCCACAGAATATAGTGTAGCCCCCTCAGATTATAATGCAGCCCCGCCATACAATATAATGTAACCCCCTATAGAATATAATGCAGCCCCCCTCATATAGTATAATGCAGCCCCTCCATAGAATATATGGTAGCCCCTTCGTAGAGTATAATGCAGCCCCAATAGAATATAATGCAGCCCCCATAGAATATAATGCAGCCTCTCCATAGAGCATAATGCAGCCCCCTTATATAGTATAATGTAGCCCCTTCATAGAATACAATGTAGCCCTCCTCATATGGTATAATGCAGCCCCCCATAGAATATAAGGTAGCACCCTCATAGAGTATAATAAAGCCCCCATACAATATAATGCAGCCCCCATAAAATACAATGTAGCCCCCCATATAGTATAATGTAGCCCCCTCATAGAGTATGATGCAATCACCCCTTATAGAATATAATAAATATAATACAGCCCCATAGAATATAATGTAGCACCCCATAGAATATAATACAGCCCCATAGAATCCAATACAACCCCCTCATAGAATATAATACAGCCCCCCATAGAATATAATAAAGCCCTTCCCATAGAATATAATAAAGCCCCTCCCATAGAATATAATACAGCCCCCCATAGAATATAATAAAGCCACCCAAAGAAAATAATACAGCCCCCATAGAAAATAATGCAGCCCCCATAGAATATAATTCAGCCCCCATAGAATATAATACAGCCACCCATAGAATATAATACAGCCCCATAGAATATAATACATCCACCGCATAGAATATAATACAGCCTCCCCATAGAATATAATACAGCCCTAATAGAATATAATACAGCCCCCCATAGAATATAATACAGCCCCCATAGAATATAATACAGCCCGCCATAGAATTTAATACAGCTCCCATAGAATATAATACAGCCCCCATAGAATTTAATACAGCTATCCTCCCATAGAATATAATACAGCCCACCTCCCCTGACAATGGCCCCAGAGTTCAGTACTCACATCTCCTTGTGCCCCACGCTGCTCCTGTCTCGGCTTTGGTCTCTGCAGCTGCACTGCCCGGCACACAGTGGGTGCGCGATGAAGTGACGTCATCGCGCACCCGCAGTGTCAGAGGCGGAGGGGAATGATAGGAGAGGGAGCGTCATGTGATGCTCTCTCCTCCATCATTGGTTTGAACTGTCATAGATGCCAGTATAGTTGAATGCGGCACGGGGTGGAGTCGGCACTGACTCACGGGCCCCATAGCAGCCCCTGGCTGGGGGCACCTGAGAGTTCGGGGGCCCTAGGCAGCTGCCTGGTCTGCCTGATGCTAACACTGGCCATGGTCATCATTAGAGCTAAATAAATTAGAGTGGAATTGAATTCTACTCAAATTTTCCAAAAATCTGAATATTTCTAGATTTTTTGCAATTTTCCTGAACTATAAAAGGCCATCAAAAGGTTAATAAAAACACTATTACTTTTACATCACTTCTCCAGCCCCGCTGCTCCTCACCATCACCTGTCCTTTCCTCATCGCATCTTCTGATCCCCACCATGAGTGCTGATGAGGCTCTGGACAGTTCTGCTTATGCATGCGCAATATCACTGCGCATGTTGTGACATCATGATGTCGTGACCTTGTGCCAGATTCCTCCCAGACCTTATCAGAGTCGGAAGTCTCAGCCCGGTGGGAGAGGCCCATGGATTTTGGTGTGAGCAGAGGAGATTAGAAGATATGACAAGGACTGAAGGGTGAGTGGTAAGGTGAGTACAAGGATTTCTTTAGACCAAATTAAGGGACATTGAATTTGTGGAGAATAAGTTCCCAGTAAAATCTGTGCACACAGGCAAATTCGAATGTTGACTTATCCCTCATTGCTAGTCACAGAAGTTTTAATCCATTAGATGAGGTTAGAGTAGAAACTTTGGCATTTAAAGTGTTTGACTAAGGGTTTCTAATGGTGACTGTGGGGCCAACGAACGCCTAGCCCCCCCAGGTCTGTTACAAGCATCTGGTTTGCCAGTCAGTGTAACACTGAACAATAACAATGCTTTGAAATACAAGTAGAATAAAAAAATCGCACCTACAAACAAACGTAATTCCTTTATTCATTATAATATTATTTTATGTAGTGAAAGTACTGATTTTCTTTCCTTTCCGTTGAGATAAGCGAAAGAAAAAAGGTCAGCACATGACCTTTTATGTGTAAATCATGTGTGTGTGTCATGTGACGACTGATGTAGCGGTGAAGTAGAGCAGAATCATAACAGTGTGTACATTACATAATGTTAGGACTTCCCATTGATAAGATTTTTTAGACTCTGGGTCTAATTTTATACCTTGGCTTGAAAACCCCTGTAAGGATTCAACACTGGTTGAAGAAACATGAACAGTATTCACTATGATGAAAACACCAAACACAAATCTGAAAATAAAAAAGCCCTAAAGACTAGATTTACAATGTAATTGATTTAATAATAAAAATGTTTGAAGACATGTATACAGTTCATTATGAGTTGATTTTATTTAATATTACAGTTTACTAGATCAATGTGTTAGAATATGAGGAATAGGACGTGTTATTGGCTATGTATGCTCCCACCTTCTTTTCAGGAGAATCCATTGCTTTCCAATCATTGGCTTTCAAATGGTGCAACTTGTCAAACTTCAAGCTCACGTCCTCAATAGATAATTGCAGGAGGTCCCAGAATCCCGCTAAGTCTTGTGAAGTAGGCCTAGGCATTGCACTTGGATCCTTAAAGTTAAAAAAGTTAGAACAAATCTTTAAATGTTAGGGATGCAAAAAATTGCAAAGAAATGAAGTAATATATTTATTTTGATATAACAACTCTTTTCACATAATATTATTACTAGAGGACCATAATGGCAAAGGTGGAAATACTGTTCTATCTGATCTGGTCCTCATCAGTTCTTGTTAAAATCATCAACAGCAGAACTTTTTTCACATTAAAGCTGACCCAGTATTCAGATGATTGATGTGGCTCCAGCTTTGTGAGGCTAAATACACACAACCCTGAGAGTGTTATTAGATGAGAGATTGTGAATACATTTTTTCTCAGGTATCATCCTAGTTGCTTGCAATTTTTTTTCTAATCTGCTTTTCTTTTTCACTAAAGTAGGCAAACTGTCCAAATTGTTTTATTCATTGACTGTTAAAACAGATGAACATAGGATGGAAGTCTACAGTACAAAGTCTGTATTTTATGTTTCATCTGTTTCATACAGATACCCATAGACTTTAATGGCAGAGTCTGATCTGCAAATTGTACATGTTCTAAGTGTCACAGATCAGACACACGGATCTGTGTTTAAAACTGCTCTGCTTTGGATCAACTAAACTCTATACTGTACTATACTGTCTGAGAAAAAAAGGACAGCATTATGACGTGTCACACAGAACGCTGTTTTTTTTTTCCAATACTTCTTCCATAGTATTGGAAAACTGAAAAACGGTGATCTGCAAGTTTTTTGCGGCCCGTTATCGCGGCAGACCACCTTTTTTTGCGGCGATATGGCCTGCAATAATGGGCCGCAAAAAACACGGTAAGTGTAAAAGAAGCCTTACACATAACTTAATTTATTGACATCTATGGTTTGATTTCTTTGTGTGAATTGGATGGGTTGTTAACAACATCTGGTGAGAATTTCATGGAAATAGCACCTTTAGAAATATATTTACTTAGAAAATTGGTGACGTGTTAAATACTTATTTCACCTACTGAACAATGAGTGAACCACTTTAATGCACAGTGAGGTACGCTCATGTAAGGTAGGGTAAGCTCATTGTTTACTGGATATATAAAGCTGGCTGAACACTGTCATTAATCTATCTGTGAGGAGCCTTAAGCTATCTTTATAATCAAATAGATACATAGTTTGTTTGCTTTTTGTCATGCTGAATTGTTATTACAAAATGTTTTACATCTGTAAACTTTAGATTATCCACTAGATGTCAGTATCTCCTAACTTTGTGATATAGTTTAGAGAGCGCATTGGGATATGTAATTTGCTATTCTCAGTTGTTTCCCTTAGAATTGTATATTACCCTACTATAATGGTAAATTTAGACCGCTGCAATATAGCTTTCTAAAGGAACTGAGATGAGTGAGTTCATGTGAATTGAATTCACAAGACCTGGAAAATTCAAGTATTTGATTCTCGTTAGCCAACAAAAATCGCTGCTGCTGTTTTGCACAACGCAGAACATTTAGTAGCTATCACAGTGCATTGCACATCACACAGTATAGAGCAACTTATCATAGCCTATATAAAAGTCGAGGCAGGGAAGCTGAGCAGCAGCTAATTTGGTGTGAATCTGATTAATGAAAGGATGTCACATTTTACAGATTAGCAATAGAAACAGGTAGAAAAAGCCATAAAACTCAGATATTCTGTAGTGTGTGTGTGGCAAAACAGCAGTGAAGATCAGTTGCCCCCCTTTTTACCCATAGTAATATACTGTATGTGGACGTCACTTTGACATTACTAAGGCGGTGTTTGCGTGTTTGCATTAAAGCTTTGAAAGGGGTTTCATACAGTCCTAGTATTATATATGTCATTTCAGGGCAATTGGAGTACCTGCAATTTATGGCAAATCAAATTTTTGTTAAAGTTGAAAATTTCAAAAGATTGGATCATCTCTAGGAGCTTGATAATCACCAAACCTTCCAACTTTGTAAGACATGAAAGATGACAAGTATTGTGGTGCACACAGCAGCAGATTTTTCTTACGATCAGCCAGCATGATCCACCCACATTGCCCTCCACACATGATGCCCTCACAGAACCCCTCTGATACATAATGTCAACCACAGTAACCCTCACACACACAGTATGATGCTCCAGGGTACTCCACCACACACAATTTGATGTACTTCAAAGGTTATTCTCCCAAAAGTATTGGGGATCATCAAAATGTTTTCTGGCAAATCTGAGATGAGCCTTTCTGCTCTTATTGCTCAGCCAGTGGCGTACTACCAATGGCGGCCGCCCATGTGACTGCTATGGGGCCCCAAGGGTAAGGGGGCCAGCCTGAGTCGGACTGCAACGGCTGTGCTGTGCAAGGCCGCCATCAGGGCATTACTGCTCTGACTAGCATATGGGGCCTGTTGGAAGACAACATGGACAATGTACATATCATAGGAATCACTGAACTATATATTGAATTTATGAGAGCTAAAGTTCCAGGACTCTATTGACAAGATTGTCAACCTGTTTGAGAAGGCCTGTGTTCTTTTGTGTAAAGGTCCTATCTTTTAGTGATAAGATAAAGGAGCATCTACATACAAAATGAATAGTGGCCCTCTAACCTAAAGGGTATGCCACACTAAGCGAGATCGCTAACGAGATCGCTAACGAGCTCACTACTGCGTCACTATTTATGACGCAGTAGCGATCTCGTTAGCGACTTAGCTGTGTGTGACATGCAGCAGCGATGTGGCCCCTGCTGAGATGTCGTTGATCTCTTATGAACGTTCTGAGCCGTTTTTTGGTCGTTGGTGTCCCGCTGGTGAGTCTAAATCGCTGAGTGTGACACCCTTTATGAACGACTTCACCAGCGTCGCAGGTGGGACTAGTTTTTCCCAACGACCGCAGAGGTCGTTATACAGATCGCTGATGAGTTGTGTTTGGAATCACAGATCGCTGATGAGTTGTGTTTGGAATCACAGATCGCTGATGAGTTGTGTTTGGAATCACAGATCGCTGATGAGTTGTGTTTGGAATCTAACAGCTAAGCCGCTAATGAGATCGCTACTGCGTCATAAATGGTGACGCAGTAGCGATCTCGTTAGCGATCTCGCTTAGTGTGGCATACCCTTAATAGAAGATACAGGTGTACACTGTGGAGATCTTCAATGAATAGCCTCTATTCTGTTTGTATCTGCATATGTACATAGCTTCTGTGGGTTTCCATTATAAACCAGTGGTCCTGAAATAGACAACCTGTCTCCGGCCTATGAATATGTATATTGATACTCAATGCCTGTGGTGTTTGGATGATAAACCATTGTTCTTTAAATGGACATCTTGGAGCCAGCCCAAATGGAGTTGAACCTGTCTACACAAGAACTTGCTTCCCAAGCATGAAGATGCCATCTGCAGGAAAGTGACGGTTATTGCAGCCAATGACATTGTTCATATTACCAGAAGATGATTAGATATGTGCCACAGAAGAAACCGGAGGAAGAAGGGCGTAGTTGTGGGTTGTATGTGGGTGTGGATGTGTATTGGTTTAATATACAGTATATGTAAGGATCAGATGTACATCTGCTCCCCACATCCCAGCTTCCACTACCCTCTCCTATTACCTCTTCCCTTTAATTGTACCCTTGTCCCTTAGTTAGACTTTCCATATTTATCTCATTGTAAATATCTTTTATAATTAAACACCCTTTTAAAGATCCAGTAATTCTTGTTAATTAGTATTAATTGGCATACCAAAACTCAGTAGATTCTTCAGGGCCCGATGATAATATGGGGCCCACATCGGGCCCCGTCTCTTCTGGTCATCAGGCCCTAATGGCAGGCTTCTGCCGGTGCAAAAACTGAACCTGCATCTGAGACGCAGGTTCAGTTAAACTCTATTGCTGTGTGGTCCCACACGTCAATAATTAAAAGCTGCCAGCCAATCGGAGGCTGGCAGCTGAGGTCAGTGCGCACGTTACCAGCGTATGACGTCCGCGCTAAAATGCCTGGGATGGACGGCGCTGGACCACGGTCAGGTAAGGAGAAAGTGGGTTTTTTTATTTTTATTGAAAGCAGCAAGCCCGGGGCAGACTGGAGACACGGGGGCAGGATGGGAGACACGGGGGCAGGATGAGAGACATAGGGGCAGGATGGGAGTCACGGGGACAGAATGTAAACATGGGGCACTAAAATATTCAATTTTGTTTATAAAAATTTCAATTTTGGCTTTCTTAAATTATTTTTAAATCTTTTTAAAATTTTGCCTTATATACAAGTAATTATACAGGAAAGAATGTTTCTTAGCCTTTGTTTTCCTGTAAATTCCAATTTCCCATCAATTTTGTATGTTTTATTGTCAGTACTTAAAGTGGAGTAAAAGAATGACACCATTGTTCTCAGCAGCGATCTGGGAGTCAGAGATGCTTCCAGGTGTTTTCCCCATGCTGTTCTCATTTCATTCAGCACTTTTTTCCATCCATATCAACATTTTCACTGCCCCAGACCACCTTTTAGAGTCTGCTGGGAAAATGCTTGGATTTCCTATTGACTCCCATTATACTTGTTCATCGAAAAGAGCATTCGAGCATTAGGAATTGCTCTGTTCGAGTAACAAACATCCGAGCACTTTAGTACTCGCTTATCTCTATGCTTTTTTTTATTGTTTCATTATATTGTTTTTTCTCATAGTGGGAGTACCATCCATTTTTGCTGTGATTTCAATTATAGCCATTTGCTTACATATATAGTACTAGTCAAAACTTTTAGGAAGGTGTGGAAAAAATACTGCAAAATAAAATTGCTTTAAAAAATGTAAGTATTAATAGTTTATTTTTAACAATTAAAATCAAAGTGAATGAACAAGTAAGAAATCTAAGTGAAATCAATATTTGGTGTGACTAGCCTTTGCCTTAACCCCTTCACCCCGAATAATGTTTTCACCTTCTCAACATGGCCAATTTTTTCAATTCTCACCAGTCTCACTTTATGACGTAATAACTCTGAAACGCTTCAACGGATTATACTGATTCTGAGATTGTTTTCTCATGACATAACATATTGTACTTCATGATAGTGGTAAAATGTGTTCGATATTTTTTGCATTTATTTGTAAAAATATCTGAAATATGGCAAAAATATTGAAAATGTAGCGATTTTCAAAATTGCAATTGCAATTGTGGTGAGCACCTTGGACCTACAGACATTTGTAACGTTAGCAGTGAAAATAAAAAATCCTATTTTTTCCACAAAAAGTTTTGCAGCCCCAATTTTTTTTTTAATTTTCATAAGGGTTTCAGGAGAAAGTGGACCCGAAAATTTGTTGTGCAATTTCTCCTCAGCACGCCAATATGTGGGGGGGAAACCACTGTTTAGGCGCACGGCAGAGCTTGGAAGGCAAGGAGCACCGTTTTACTTTTTGCATGCAAAATTGGCTAGAATGGAGATCGGACGCCATGTCGTGTTTGGAGAGCCCCAGATGTACCTAAACAGTGGAAAAACCCCAAGTGACCCCATTTTGGTAACTAGATCCTTCCAGGAACTTTTCTAGATGTGTGGTGAGCACCTTGAACCCCCAGGTGCTTCACAGAAATTTATAACCTTGAAAATAAATAAAAAAAATCACATTTTTTCCACAAAAATGTTTCGTAGCCCCAATTTTTTTTTATTTTCACTATGGTAACAGGAGAAAATGGACCACCAAAATTGTTGTGCAATTTCCCCTGAGTATGTTGATACCCCATATGTGGTGAAAAACTACTATTTGGGCACACGGCAGGGCTCAGAAGGGAAGTAGTAATGGTTTGGAGCTCAGACTTTGATGGAATGGTCTTTGCATGCCATATTGCACTTGGAGAGCCCCTGATGTGCCTAAACAGTGGAAATTCCCCACAAGTGCCCCTATTTTGTAAACTGCACCTTTCATGGAACTATATAGTGGCATAGTTATAGTAATGATAATAATGCTTTTAGTTTTACTGGTGTATGAATTTATAATGTAGTGATATGTGTAAGTTGTGTGGAGTACATCAGTTTCTAAAAGTGTGTTGTGTCAACAGGTTAAAACCAAATTTTATTAATCTGTGGACTTGTGGTATGCTTTGAAGCAATCCTTAATGTAAAGGCCAGGTTTCTCAGGGCAGGTTTCACAATGATAAATTGTGTTTTTTCAGATTACTCTTGGAGCATTCTTTTTTCCTGATGTTCCCTTCGCTGTTTGGGGAACTTCTGCTGGAAAATGTTGACCTGGTACGATATACGTACTATTAGCTTCAGAAGTACTGGGACACTCACCTTCCTGAGTGCCAAACGTTAGGGCCTTGATGACTATCTCCTGAAACTGAAGGAAGGTTCCTGTACAGATCCAAACAGCACAAAAGCATTGTACAGTACCATCTGTACCTTGTGCACAGACAATTTTTTGTACCATACCTTATCTTTTTGCATGGCACTTTATGGTTTCCGGACCTGATCTGAGAGATTTACACCCTCCATGTATTTATTATAATCCAAGATACATCCTGGACAGGGAGCTGTTGTCACGATGTGTGTGACTGACTGTGTTTTGCAGTATGTATAAAAATAATAGTTATTATCACCTGTTTAGAATAATTAGTTGCTCGCACACCTGACTATAAGGGTATGTTTCCATGTGGCGTATTCCTTCAGTATTTGCTGCGGATTGGATTTTATAAATCCCAGCTCTACTATGCGTTCAAACACGCAGGTGGCACACCCGCGTATACGCACATGTGGCACGTCTTTCTAGACTGCAGCATGTCTATTTATGTTGCGGAGACGCTCTGTCTCCGCAAGATAAATAGCACAGTCTATGTATAGGATGCGGTGATCACCGCGCGTATAAAACGGGGCAGCGCTTTGGGCGGAGCTGTGTCCAAAGCACTGCCAATACGCCACGTGGAAACATACCCTAATCCTACAAAATCCCTGACTTTGTTAAAGTTTACCCAGAAGAATTGATTCTGTTTTGAAAGCAAAGGGTGGTCACAACAAATATTGATTTGATTGAGATTTATGTCTTATTTATTCACTTTGCATTTTGATAATTGGTAAAAATAAACTATTAACACTTCTATTTTTGGAAGCATTCTTACGCTAAAGTTTTTTTTCCACATCTGTCTAAAACTTTTGCGCAGTACTCTTAATATATTTTTTTTTGTTAGCAAGGAAGCGTTTGACTAATGGCCTGAAAGATGCTAAATGTACTGACATTTAAGGCTCTTCAGCAGCATTGATTTATGAACTGTCTTCTGTTTCGATCTATAGAGTGACATTATCATGTGAATGTTCTTCTAGAGATCGTCATGTATTACAAAGCTGGATTATATAGAGCAGAAAGCAAGATAACTCAGTAGTCATGTAACTAACATGTCAAAACAGCTGACATGTCCCGGGAAAGATGTGGGCTCACCGCCGGAGCCCATATCAAAGGGAAAGAAGCGACATGCGCCATACTAGTATATGGTATATCCCAGCCTATTGGGGGGGACTCTCAAAGTCCCTATAAAAGCTGAAGAAGGGAGTGCAACAGCCATTTTAGACTGTTACAGGCTATAGAGAGAGAAAGGTCTAAAACCTTAAACAACTGCTCCAGAGTGTGGCATACAACTGCAGTGTTAAATGTTTTAGAAGTAGTCTGTGAATAACAGATTCAGTTGACAGGAGAACAGAGATAAGAGAGGTGCCAAAATCAGCAGCCTTAAGCCCCCGTCACACTAAGCGAGATCACTAGCGAGATCGCTGCTGAGTCACAAGTTTTGTGACGCAACAGCGATCTCAGCAGCGATCTCGCTTTGTTTGACACTTACCAGCGATCAGGCCCCTACTGTGAATCGCTGCTCGTGTCAGAAATGCCTGGACATTTCTTTGGTCTTTGACATCCCGCTGGGTAGCATGCATCAGTGTGTTTGACACCTTTTACCAACGATCTCCCTAGCAACTCAGCACTGAGACACATAGGAGACATATCGTTACACAGGTCGCTACAGGTCGCCGATCGTTACTGCGTCACTGGAAGATCTGACTGTTTGACATCTCACCAGCGATCACAAAGCGACGCAGCAACGATCCCTTCCAGGTCGTATCGTTATCGGGATCACTGCTGCGTCGCTGAGTGTGACGGTACCCTTAGCTTTATTGATCAGATGAGTGCTATCCAATGTTTCATTAGATAGCACTCACTCCAGTGTTATACTATGGACTAGCATTTATTCTCTCATGCCAAGTAATAGCGTATATTGAATGGTACGCACCCATACATGTCTATGGGTGCATGCAAAACATCAGACTGCACTCGGATGTAATCTGAGTGCAGCGTGATTACCGTGAACGCCGGCAATGGAGGAGATGGAGAAATTACTTTCTGCTTCTCCTCCTCACCTGTGCTGCAATTCTCTCATGCGAGAGGATCAAAGCACAGTAGCATGACACTTGGCTCACGCTTGCAGTAGAGTTAGAGTCGTGTGTCATTAGCATATAGCATTCGATGCTCTTGCCAAACAGGCAGCGATCAGGACAGCGACTATGCCGGTAACAAGCGACGCACGTCGCTTAGTTACTGGCAGTGTACCTTAGATACCAGCGCGCTGGTGCAGGGTGCTGGTAACCAAGGTACACATCGGGTTTCTAGGCACCGCTCGGCGCTTAGAAACCCCCTGTGTACCTTGGTTACCAGCTCCCCTGCATCAGCGCGCTGGTATCTAAGGTACACATCGTGTTTCCAGGCGCTGCCCGGCACCTGGAAACCCGATGTGTACCTTGGTTACCAGCTCCGGCTGGCTGATCGCTGGTCTCCCGTCTGTCACACGCAGCGATGCGCGCTGGCCAGCGGGAGACTAGCGATCAAAAAATGGTCCAGGACATTCAGCGACGATCAGCGACATCCAGCAGGGGGCTGATCGTCGCTGAGTGTCACACTAAGCGAGATCGCTGGCTAGGTCGCTGCTACGTCACAAAATCGGTGAGGCTTCAGTGATCTCGCTATGTGTAAAGGGGCCTTTACTCAGATATTTCGTTTACATCAGATTATGGTTGTGGTGTGTTTCTGTAAGCAAATTTGCATTATTATAGTCTTCTCTGTTCAACTTGGGAGTAGATGATAAAGCGACTGCTGTTGGTGAAGAATACTCAACAGTGCATGAAGACTCTGGTGGTAGTGATGGTTGTGGTATGTCCTACGTATGGGCAGCTATGCTGTGGGAATTATTTTCCATGTAGATGGAGGACAAACTTATTGCAGTGTGTATGCTTGACAGTAGTGAAATAAGCTGCATGATGTCACTACACAAATCAATTAGGAGGTATGGCTTTCCTCGAGCGCATGAATTAGCATGACCTGCTCTATTTAGAAAAGAAAATTCACCAGCAATGTGAGCTAGGCTCAAGGTATCCTCCCCATTTTCTTGAATGTATTTCTGGTGACAAGGCTACATAAAATGGAAGGTCAACCAGGTTTGGTGTGTACCATCAGCCTAAGCAGCTGAACTCTTAATTGGCCCTTGTGCAGAAAATGTCAGTCGTATTTGTAGATGTACAGTCAGTGACAGAATGGTCTGCCTTATTAAATAAGACTAAGAGGGATACATTTTGGACCGTTTCTTAATTTTTAAAAGCATGAAAAGTCCATCAGTGCACTGTGTTATTAAATTGGCTGTTAGTTACCACCGGATACCATCCCTTTATATGTTGTGATTATTTTAACATTACTAAGGCTATGTTAGTGTCCACTGTTCAAAATGTTTTCATTACAGTCCTATGTGACCTCAGAGTGTTACACACGGGTTTTTCCAGGCGATTCGAGGCTTTGAAGTACTGCAATTCATTGCTAATCAAACATAAAAAAATGACAAAGTGCTTTCTTGCAAGAAACTCATGCCAGCCTAGCCAAGCCAGTCAAACTATCTTCTCATTGGTTCCCAGAGGAGTATCAGAGCTGTTCTCCTGACTCAAAATCTAGAGGGACAGGTATCCTGATTTCCCGGACTCTCCCATGGGAGTTTATGGTTCTCGCACAGATAACATGGGCAGAATGATGTTGGTAAAGGGGAAAATAGCTTCCCACATCTTTACTCTTGCCTCTGTGTATCTACCTAATGTCAGACAGGTCTCTGCTCTGGCGGGCCTCCTGGATTCTATTGCTGAGTTCTCGGAGGGTACTCTGGTCCTGGGGGGCGACCTCAACATCGCACTTGATCCATCTGTAGACACATCTTCTTGAGCTTCATCTCATTCCCTAGCAGCACTACGTAGCCTTAAAAGGATATTACATGACCACCAACTTATCGACACTTGGAGACTACTGCACCCCTCGGACAGGGACTTCTCTTTTTATTCATCAGTCCATGACTCTTACTTTAGATTAGACTATTTCTTTGTACACCACAAAGATATCTCTAAGATACAGGAGACTGACATAGATTCCATTACCTTCTCGGACCATGCGCTCTGCTCTATCGTGCTTGCCCTGCCCTCCTCGGCCTCTCGTCAATGGCAGTGGAGATTAAACTCCTCTCTCCTGGACGATCCTATGGTTGCTCAGGAGATTTCCCAGACCTTGAGAGAATTTTTTGAACTAAACAAACCTGCTGATTCTTCTCCAAACACTGTTTGGGAGGCTCATAAATGTGTGATCAGAGGATTATTGATAAAACATGGGGCGAGGCGGAAGAGGGAAAGGGAGGCCGAACTTGATGCCCTCCTGACCCAATTAAAAATACTGGAGACAAGTCATAAAACTTCCCCTACAGAAGCTGCAAAAACTGCACTCATTAAGGTGCGAGATGATTTGCGTAACCTTCTTAATAAAAAGGCCAAGGGATTTTAGCCCGCTGTAGGCGCACTACTAGAACATGGAACAAATGTAGCAAATCCCTCGCAAAAGCATTAAGACAGCAAAGAGCTAGATCTTACATTCCAGAAATATTCTCCACCGCCCATGCTAAACGTGTCCAATCCTCCCATGACATTGCAAAAGCCTTTCAGACATTTTACGCGTCCCTTTACAACACAGATAATAAAAACCCAGCCACTGCCTCGCTCGGTTTTCGTTCCCGTGTAAAGGAATATATCACGAATGCAGGTTTACCAAAGCTGACCCCCAGTGACATCTTAATGCTGGAAGAACCCATAACAGAACAAGAAGTGCGCTCGTCTATTTCTGCTGCTAAAACGGGCAGGGCACCAGGTCCCGACGGCTTCCCGGCCCTTTACTACAAAAAATTCAGAGACCTACTAACCCCGGGGATGCTAGCTTCCTTTAATTCAATGTCTAAAAATAACCCCTCACATACAGATTCTCTGAGAGCCCATATTGCGGTGATACATAAAGAAGGGAAAGACCCGACCCAGTGTGCCAGCTTCCGTCCCATTTCCCTGTTAAATGTTGATGTAAAACTCTTTGCCAAGATCCTTGCTTCCAGACTTGCTCCCCTTCTCTCAGGATCGTTCACCCGGACCAAGCTGGATTTATGCCAGGCCGAGAGGCCAGAGACAATACTATTAAATCTATTAACTTAATTCATCATGCTAAATCCCGACATGTCCCATCTATCCTCTTATCAACCGACGCCGAGAAGGCATTTGATAGAGTCAATTGGGTTTTCATGGAAGAGACCCTCATTCACCTGGGTATGGGAACAAAGATGCTCCAATGGATCCTGTCTCTCTATTCAGTCCCTTCCGCAAGGGTCCAGGTGAACGATGTACTTTCAGATTCGTTCTATATTTACAATGGTACACGACAGGGATGCCCTCTGTCCCCTCTCATTTTCATCCTCACCCTTGAACCCTTCCTCAGACATGTTAGAGCCAACCCCAACATGTCGGGTATTAATGTACTTCAAAACACGTATAAAGTAGCTGCCTACGCTGACGACCTTCTTTTCTTTGTTACCGCACCTAAGATTTCCTGCCTAACCTTATGAATGAATTCAGAATATATGCCCAATTGTCTAATTTCAAAATTAATTTTTCAAAATCCGAGGCGCTCAACATTAATTCTTCCCCTGAACTTGTGAGATCCTTACAGGAGTCCTTCAGTTTCAAATGGCTACCCGACACCTGAAGTATTTAGGAGTTAGACTATCTGCCGACATCAATTCTCTATATCGTTGGAACTTCCCTGGCCTTTTAACATTCATTCAAGCAGATTGTGATAGGTGGTCCAAGATATCTTTTACCTGGTTTGGCAGATGCCAAATTTTTAAGATGAACATATTACCAAGGGTCCTATATTTTCTACAGACTCTTCCCATCAATATCCCTGCTAACTTTTTTAGAAAATTAGGGTCTATTCAGGTCTCGTTTATATGGGGAAGAAAACCTGCTAGACTAAAGAGGGAGGTTCTCTGCAGACCCAAGAGGTTGGGGGGGAGTGGGGCTTCCGGACCTAAAAATGTATAATTTGGCAGGTCACCTAGCAAGAATGATAGACTGGTGCAGAAACGGATACAATAAGGCCTGGGTTCAAATAGAACAAAGTTTTTGCCCGACCCCATTGAAGACCCTTCCATGGGTTTTACTCTCGGCCCCAGAACAAATCAAATCCCATCCGACAATTGGACCCACTTTAAAATACTGCAATACAGCACTGGTCTGTCTACATTTACTCCCAGAGGCTTCTTCCGCTTACTCCGGTGTTGAGTCATCCTAAATTTGTCCCTAGCCGCTCGGACCCCATTTTTGTCTGTGGATGGACTCTGGGATGGACAGAGTAGAAAACTAGGGTGAGGGAACCTCCTGGCCTTCTCTGAATGACCTTACCACCAAAACGGATCCAATACCCCTGGGCCGTTGGAGGTGTTTGCAACTCATCCACTTTTTCAGCAGCCTTCCCCCTAAAAGCTCATTTAGACGACCCAAAACCCAATTTGAGCTTTTATGTAATAGCCCAATCAGACACACCTTAGCTAAAACCTACTCTATGTTGATGGCCGCCGAAGCCGGTCGCCCCCTTCTTTCCTTGAGCAGTGGGAGAGAGATTTAAATATTACGTTTACGGAAGATCAGAGAACTCAAATTTTTTCCCTTGTACACTGTGCATCGATTAGCTCTAGGTTCCAGGAGGCTGGCTATAAGATTCTGTCCAGGTGGTACAGAGTGCCCTCGAGGCTGCACACCATATTTCCGGAGACTGACCCCAATTGCTGGAGGTGTGGAAGAGCGGAGGGCACAATTTTTCATATTTTCTGGCAATGTGATGTTTTGCAATCATTTTGGACAAGGGTGTGGGAAATTATTTGTCGGGTTACGGGCTGTTCCGAAGAATTGACTCCAGCTCTGATACTACTCCAGCATAATGAAATCCCTCTCCGGATCTATAAATCTTCTCTATTGAAATTTTTGATCATGGCAGCGAGGGCTTGCATCCCGGAGAGATGGAAGAGTCCCGCTCCTCCCACCATATCTCAGTGGATTGCAAAAGTCAATGAAATTATGTATATGGAGGACCTCACCTCATCCATATACGACTCATATCCAAAGTTTTGGGCTACTTGGCTTGGATGGATGGACTTTCGAAGTTCTAGTGAGTATTGTGATCTAATGGTTGAGGCAAACCCCTCCTCTGTAGTTAACTGAAACTATAGGCTGAGTGGTGGGCTTGGCCTGGTGGGCACTCCTTCCCCTTACCCCCTCGTTTCTTCCCTTTAATTTTTTTTTTTTCTCTTCTTCTTCTCTCTTTCTCCTCTTTGTTATACTGTTTGTTAAAAGTTAAAAAATGGAAGACCCTTGGGTCAGGTCATTGACCTCTACTTCCGGGTCTCCAGATGATAATGACTCTTGGACGATCGCCTTGGTTGGGTGTTAAGCTGTACTGATTGCATTCGTCTACTTGTCTGATTCCAATTATTATGTTAACCTGGATTTCGTTATGAGTCTTTAAATAAAGAATTATAAAAAAAAAAAATGACAAAGCTGGTGAATTTGAATTTTAAAACATTTGCTCATCTCTAATACCTATGTGTCTCCATAGTTACAAACTATGAATAAAACATGAGTTTCATACTTCCTTCCATCTGTACCCTATTTTGCGGATATGGCACACATGGAAGGCATAACTGTAGGATCTGATTAAACAGATTAGCAGTCAATAATCATGGAGATGTGCAAAATACAAGATTTTTTATCAAAGGTTTTTTTAGCCACTGATCTTCTAGGATTGCTTGGTTATTTGCCCCTGGACTACCACTACATCCAACTATTCAGTTAGATCATGTACCTGGTATGTGTTAAGGCACTGTCACACTTAGCGATCGCGACAACGACACGACCTGGCGAGATCGCTGGTGCGATCCAAACACAACTCATCAGCGATCTGTATAACGACCTCTGCGGTCGTTGGGAAAACCTAGTCCCACCTGCGACGCTGGTAAAGTCGTTCATAAAGGGTGTCACACTCAGCGATTCAGGCTCACCAGCGGGACACCAACGACCAAAAAACGGCTCAGAACATTCATGAGCGATCAGCGACATCTCAGCAGGGGCCACATCGCCGCTACATGTCACACACAGCTAAAGTCGCTAACGAGATCGCTACTGCGTCATAAAATCGGTGACACATTAGCGATCTCGTTCGCGATCTCGTTTAGTGTGACAGTACCTTTATAGACTTCACTGCTGTTACAATCATATCGCAAACATCTCGAGGAGGTCTGGTTTCCGTTCGGTAACACCTATCTGGAGAACCAATTACTAGGCACCAAACAAAAGTTGAGGTAATAGATGGTGCTTTGGGTAATTTGTTTTCTATGTTAGTATGGTAAGTACTAGATCTCTGAGCTATCAATTGTGTAAGCATAAATGAGGATCATCATGATCACTCTGAGTGCCGTCACAATCAACAACAGTTCATCACACATCAGTAAGGCCTCTTTCACACTTCAGTCGTATGACGTCAGTTAAAATCCGCAAAAGGGTGAAAAAAGCGGATCCGTTGTAAAATGTGAAAACGGATCAGTTTTCAGAAAGATCCGCCATGAACTTTTGAACCCGGAAAATGCATTGTACGCACGTCTGGCACGGAGGAGAGAGAGAAAGACTCTCCAGAATGGATTTTCCTATTTTTGGCAGAGAAGAACAGTTCCGCTGGGTAAACGGACCAAGACGCGGCGGATCCGTCATAGTCCGCCTTTTCGACGCACACAAAAAACATTGCAGAGGACATTTTCAGAAACCGACGGACGCCAAAATAATGGCGGATCCGTCATTTGACGGATCTAATGGACGACCATCCGTCAAAATCCGTCACTAATGCAAGTCAATGGAAAAAAAAGCGGATCCGCCAAAAAAAAATGGCGGATCCGTTTTTTTGACGCTTTGACGGATTTGGACTGACGTCGCACGACTGAAGTGTGAAAGAGGCCTAACATAGAGCAGTTTGAGACATAGAAGGCTCACAGAAGGGAAAAGATTTAACAAAATTTATGAAAGAATGATATTACAAGGCTCACAAATTTTTCGTATGTATTCCTAGAAAAAAAAACTTTTTTTAGACTAGAATCACGTACGTTTTTTTGATAATTTTTTAAACATTTTATTACATTAAATAAGGTGTGGATTTATTATTAATATATAATAATAATAATAATAATAATAATGTAAAGACAGGACTTGTTCTCTTTCCTAGTGGATCCACTTTTGGTTTAGACTGAAAACACTACACTAAAATAAAAAATGCATAAAAAGCTGCATGTGTGGTTCCAAACTTATGAACTTAAATATTTTTAATATTAAAGTTGTTGCTTTACCACATGAATGCAGCAAAGCTCATAACTTGACTAAATTATTAAACTGCAACAAGAAATATTCTGATAATACAGTCTACAGAGTGATTCACAAAGGCTGGTACAAAAAGGTTTCCATTGGTGACAAAGCAGATGTGTGGGTGGTAGCCCAGTTAAGGGTGCCAACCATCCTGAAATTCCATGACAGTCCATAAAAATAAGGCATTTTTTTTTACCTGTGAGTAAAATAAAATGAAAGTCCTCTGTGATTTTGAATTTGAAGGAATTTATACAGATTATTTTAACTGTAATTATCCTAACTTTACAGATTACAGTGTTTGCCGCTACTGTCTTCATCATACCTCCCAACTTTTGAAAATGGTAAAGAGGGACAAAGGTTGCGGCGCGCTATGTGCGCCGCGGTAAATTTTAGGCCACGCCCCTGACCACACCCATTTCAAAACTAATCACACCCATGTCCACACCCCAACCACACCTATTTATCACTGCTGATCACACTGGTACTGAGGGCACAGTGGCTGGCATTATGGGATCAGTGGCTGGTACTGTGGGCACACTGACTAGTACTGAGGAAAAGAAAGAACAGAGAGAGCGAAAAAAGAAAACAGAGAGAGAAAGAAAGAGCAGAGAGAAAGAAAGAGCTGAGAGAAAGAGAGACACAAAGAAAGAAAGGGGAACGAAAGAAAGAACAGAGAGAAAAAAAGAACAGAGAGAAAGAAAGAGGGGACAGAAAAAAAGAACAGAGAGAAAAAAGAGTGGAAAGAAAGAACAGAGATGGAGATAGAAAGAAAGGGGAAAGAAAGAACAGAGAGGGAGAGAGAAAGAAAGAGGGGAAAGAAAGAACAGAGAGGGAGAGAGAAAGAGGGGAAAGAAAGAACAGAGAGAAAGAAAGAGGGGACAGAAAAAGAACAGAGAGAGAGAGAGAGAAAAAGAGGGGAAAGAAAGAACAGAGGGAGAAAGAAAGGGGAAAGAAAGAACAGAGAGGGAGAGAGAAAGAAAGAGGGGAAAGAAAGAACAGAGAGAGAAAGAAAGAAAGAACAGAGAGAAAAACAGAAAGAATGAAACAGAGAAAGAAAGAGGGGACAGAAAGAATAAACAGAGAGAAAAAAAAGAAAGGGGAAAGAAAGAACAGAGAGAGAAAGAAAGAAAGACGGGAAAGAAAAACAGAAAGAAAGAGGGGAAAGAAAGAACAAAGAGAAAGAAAGATGGGAAAGAAAGAAAGATGGGAAAGAAAGAAAGATGGGAAAGAAAGAACAGAGAAAGAAAGAACAGAAAGAGAAAGAAAGAAAGAGGGGAAAAAAAGAAAGAACAGAGAGAGAGAGAAAGAACAGAAAGAGAAGAAAGAGGGGACAGAAAGAACAGAGAGAGAGAGAGAGAAAGAAATATGGGAAATAAAGAACAGAGAAAGAAAGAAAGAGAGAGAAAGAAAGGGGACAGAACAAAAGAACACAGAGATAGAAAAAAAGAAAGAGGGGAAACAAAGAACAGACATAGTAAGAAAGAAAGAACAGAGAGAAAGAAAGAGAACAGAGAGCAAGAAAGAAAAAGAACAGAGAGATAGAAAGAAAGAGGAGAAATAAAGAACAGAGAGAAAGAAAGAAAAAGAACACAGAGAGAGAGAGAAAGAACAGAGAGAAAGAAAGGGGAAAGAAAAAGAACAGAGAGAAAGAAAGAACAGATAGAAAGAAGAGAGAGAAAGAAAGAAAAAGAACAGAAAGAAAGAACAGAGAGGAAAGAACAGAGAGAGAGAAAAAAAGGATTAAAGAGAGAAAGAACAGAGAGAAAGAAAGGAGAGAGAGAAAGAAAGAACAGAGAGAGAGAAAGAAAGAAAGATTCTATAAACGTAGTATAGCAGCCCGGCTGCCATTGTAGTGCCCACCTGAGCCTCCCGAAGCAGGACATATCATGATCTGCTCACATGGCCGACATCCCCGATTCCAAGGCAATCCCGCTGTCCGCGCTGTCGGAGGAGGACACGGTGATGGTTCTGAAGCATTCCCTGAAGTGCCTCCATGGTTCCGTCACAATCTCCTCCTAAAATTACCTAATTTCCGGTCAGCTTCCAGCACATCTCTTCCGGTGGAACGTCACGTGTGAGTTTTAAAGTGCTCCTCGGGGCTCCGCCGTGTACTCCTGTTCCAGGGGAAAAGTAAGCTCCCGGCTGGGACAGCGGGGCAGACTATCAAAATCGGTACTGTCCCGCTGGATCTGGGACAGTTGGGAGGTATGAATGCTCCCCACCATACACCTTGTACACGCACGGCTTCGCACACCTCATACACACACGGTTCCGCTCCGCACACACACGGCTTCACTCCGTAAACCTCGTACATACGCAGCCACGCTCCGTAAGTCTTGTACACATGTGGGTTTGCACCATACACCTCGTACACATGCGGTTCCGCTCTGTACACCTTGTACACACGCGGCTCCGCTCCATACACACGCGGCTCCACTCTGTACACTCCGTACACACACGGCTCTGTTCCGCTCCGTACACACACAGCTCAAGCACGAAGCCCTGTGTGTACAAAGTGTACGGAGATAAGCGGCTCAGCTCCGTACACTTCGTACACACAGGGCTGTTTCGTACGCCCCGTACACATACAGCACTGCTACAGCCACCTCGTACACACATGGCTCCGCTCACCTCGTACACACATGGCTCCGCTCACCTCGTACACACATGGATCCGCTCCGTACACACACACACGGCTCCGCTCCGTACACCTTGTTCACACACTGCCCCGCTACGTATATCTAGCACACACACGGCTCCGCTCCGTACACCTCGCTCACACGCGGCTCCGCTCCGTACACCTCGTACACACACGGCTCCGCTCCGTATACCTCGTACACACATGGCTCCGCTCCGTACACCTCGCACACACACGGCTCCACTCCGTGCACCTAGTACACACGGCTCCGCTCACCTCGTACACACATGGATCCGCTCCGTACACACACACGGCTCTGCTCCGTACACCTCGTTCACACACTGCCCCGCTACGTATATCTAGCACACACGCGGCTCCGCTCCGTACACCTCGCTCACACGCGGCTCCGGTCCGTACACCTCGTACACACGCGGCTCCGCTCTGTATACCTCGTACACACATGGCTCCGCTCCATACACCTCGCACACACACACGGCTCCACTCCGTGCATCTAGTACACACACGGCTCTGCTCCGTACACCTCGTACACACATGGCTCCACTCCGTACACCTCGTACACATGCGGCTCCGCTCCGTACACCTCGTACACACACGGCTCCGCTCCGTACACCTCGTACACACACGGCTCCTCTCCGTACACCTCGTACACACAAGGCTCAGCTCGGTCCACCTCGTACACATGCGGCTCCGCTCTGTGCACCTCGTACACACACGGCTCTGCTCCGTACAACTCGTACACACACGGCTCCGCTCTGTGCACCTCGTACACACATGGCTCCGCTCAGTACACCTCGTACACAAACGGCTCTGCTCCGTACACCTCGTACACAGTACAGCACTGCTACATCCACACTGTAAATGCCTCCTGACCCCTTACATAAACTTACCCTCATGGAGCACCTGACAACCAGCACAGCAGAGAGCCAGAGACCGTCCTGCACACAGAGTAGCCTGACCGTGTGACACCCAACTCCTCCCCTCCTGTGACCTCATCACAGGTCCTGTATGCACATATGAAAGACAGCCAGCAAAGTCATTGCTCTGCTGTCAGAAGCTGTAGTGGAGCGCAGGAAAGGCAAGGAAGGGGTGCATGGGGGGCGTGGCAGCCTCTCACTGCGGGGTACATACCATCCCGGCCGGAACAGCGGGTGGGAGGGTCTAAATCGGGACTGTCCCGGTCAATCTGGGACGGTTGGGAGGTATGTCTTCATGTTGGAATTATGAGCTGTTGATATAGATCACTGATAATCACAATAATTTATTATGGTTTTCCAATGTGTCCTTAAAAATAATTGTCTGTCAATGATTTTTTAATAAGCTGTACAGAGAAAAATAAAAAGTCAAGTTGGCAACTTTGGTCCATTTCTGTCCAGACAAGTGCCGGCATTTCCTTGGATATGGACTCCACTGTTTCAGTGATGTTTTGTCAGCAATTTGCCAGTTTATCAGCAATTTTTCATTTCTCCAACAAAATTTACAGAACCAAATTCTTTAGAGACCACTACACATTTGAAATGACTTTGAGGGCCTATGTGACAGAAAATCCACAAAAGTGACACTAAAATTGTACCCCTCAAGGTGCTCAAAATCACATCTAAGAAGTATAATAACTCTTTATATTTATCACAGGAATTAAAACATTGTGAAAAAAATATGAACATTTTACTTTTTTCCCATAAAAATGTTACTTTAATCCCAAATGTTTTCACAAGGGTAACAAATGAACCATACAATTTTTTGTCCAAATTCTCCTGAGTATGCCCATACCCCATATGTAGTGGAAAACAACTGTTTGGGTGCAGGGCGGGACTTTGAAGGGAAGGAGCGCAAAATTGGCTGTAATAGAAAGCAGATGCCATGTCACTTTTGGAGAACCCCTGATGAGCTTAAACATTGGGAACCGCCCACAAGTGACCCCATTTTGGAAACTACACCCTCAAGGAATTTATCTAGAGGTGAGCACCTTAAACCCTCAGGTGCGTCGCAGAATTTTAAAACGTTGAGCTGTGAAAATGGAAAAATACATTTTTCCCATAAAAATGTTTCTTTAGCTGAAAGCTTTGCTTTTCACAAGAGTAACAGGAGAAAATGGACCATATCATTTGTTGTGCAATTTTTCTTGAGTACACAGGTACCCCTTATGTGATGGAAAACTACTGTTTTCCTGAATTGTGGATTTCTGAGTGCCTTTCTACCTATTCTATCTTTTGGGGGCTTTTTTAACCTATTTTTTCTCTCTAAAGGATTAATCTCTTATTTTACTATCTGTGTGTTTAAAGGTTTAAAGGTAAACTATATTGCATTTAAATCTTGGTGTAGCTATATTCACAAGGGGTTAATTAAGGGTGGGGGTTCATAATTAAGGGTTTATAAGGGCCAACTGGTTGGGACTCAAGTCTTTTTGGAAGTGCATTAGAGCAGCAGGGTGATTTGCTGCTGAAGGAGAAAAAAAAAAAAAATCTCTCTTTAAATCTTCTGCTTCAGCGAGTGTGAGCGAGCTGAGTGTGACCGGTGTGCAAGTGTGAACGGTGGTAAGTGTGACTTGAGATTCAGTGACTTTGGATTCAGGGAGTTTCCAAGGGAGGATTTACTGAATTGCTGTTACTGTATATTTTATTAATACTTTTTATTTATTTTTACTTATCTTTGCTGTCTGGTGAAATCCCCATTAGATATGTGCTCCACTATTGCCAATGCCATCCAGTGTACATCTTGCCACATGTATGCAGTCCTTGAACAGCCGGTCGAGGGTGCATACTGCTGTGTGAGATGTGAGCACGTTGTGCATTTGGAAGCCCAAATTGTTATGTTTCGGTAGCTGAGGAGTGCAGGAAAAAAAGGCAATACACCAGAGAAGTTGGAATCTATGGGATTGCAGTACCCTGACTAACCACCACAACTAGAGGCAGCCGTGGAGCGTTCCTACGTTGGTCCTAGACGCCTCGTCACAGCCTGAGAAACTAACTACACCTAAAGATAGAAATAGGAAAGCTAACTGCCCTGGAGCAGAACCCAAAGATAATAGAAAGCCCCCAAACATGTAATGGCGGTTAGACAAGGGGAAATACAGACACAGAAAGAAAATAGTATGAGCAAACGCTGGGGCCCAAACTATCCAAATAGAAAAGGATAGGAAGGGCACCCACTGCAATCCCAGAAAACCCTGAAAAACACCAACACCACCAATTTCAAAATCACCTGAGATCACACGACCTCTACCACCTAAATTAGCTCTCTGGTGTAACAAAATCAAAACAGCAGCCACTGAAAAAACTGGAAAAAGCAAAAGTACAAAACTCAGTGGCTGAACTAAACTGAGAGGGCAGAAGCCCCCGGAGGGACCCTGAAGGCCCCCACAGAAGTGCAGGACAAAATGCAAAAATCAAGCACAAACACAAAAGCAGAAAAAGACTTATCTGTTAGCAGGAGAAGCAGACATGACACAGCAGGCTACAAGGGAAACTGGAATGAAGGATTCAGACCAGAACAATTGATCACCAGCAACCCTGATGGGAAAATGACTCCCTTATATAAGACCAGTCAGTAACACCTGATTCCCAGTCCTCACAATCTTCACTAGCACCGCTTGTAACCACCAGAGGGAGCCTCTGCTCAGAACTCATCTCAAACCCATTCACAACACCAAATCTTGGATCTAAATGTGCAGCTGGCAACACTGAGATCCATAGACAATATGGAAAGGAGTCTTCTGCTCACTGAGCAGACGCTCAATGGGATAGATGAGAGGGGGATGCTAGGGGGGAGCTGCAGGACACTGAAGTAGGAAGCTGGGTGACAGTTAGAAAGCGGGGTAGAGGGAAGAGCGCCAGGGAGGCTAGTCCTGATCTGGCACACCCCAATAAGTTTGCAAAGTTGGCAGATGAGGGGGTTGTCAGTACAGGGGTAGCACTGCTGCAGCCAGGCATGTCCTCTGAAAGCCGGGGGAGTGTCTGCTCCAGTAAGGGGGGAATTAGGAGAGCAGGGCAGGCCAGACAGGTGCTGGTAGTGGGGGACTCAATTATTAGGGGAACAGATAGGGCAATCTGTCACAAAGACAGGGATCGTCGAACAGTGTGCTGCCTACCTGGCGCTCGAGTCCGACACATCGCTGATCGGATTGACAGATTACTGGGAGGGGCTGGTGAGGACCCAGCGGTCATGGTGCACATTGGCACAAATGACAAAGTTAGAGGCAGGTGGAAGGTCCTTAAAGATGATTTCAGGGAATTAGGCTGCAAGCTTAAAGCAAGGACCTCCAACGTGGTATTTTCTGAAATACTGCCGGTACCACGTGCCACACCAGAGAGGCAACGGGAGATTAGGGAAGTTAATAAGTGGCTCAAGAATTGGTGTAGGAAGGAGGGGTTTGGGTTCCTGGAGAACTGGGCCGACTTCTCAGTTGGCTACAGGTTCTATGCTAGGGATGGGCTGCACCTCAATGGGGAGGGTGCAGCTGTGCTGGGGGAGAAAATGGCTAGAAGGTTGGAGGAGTCTTTAAACTAGGGACTGGGGGGGAGGGTATTCATTTTATAGAAGGGGAAGGCAGTACAGATAGAGACCTGGGCACAAATAATGAAATTGGGGGTGGGGGTGGCATGGGGGGTGGGGTTAGAACAGTTAATAATTTAAGAAAGAATAGAGGTTCAGAGAGATACATAAAGTGCATGTATACTAATGCTAGAAGCCTCACCAACAAAATGGCGGAATTAGAATTAATTTTGTTGGAACATAATTATGACATGGTGGGGATATCTGAGACTTGGCTGGATGAGAGCCACGACTGGGCGGTTAATTTACAGGGCTATAGTCTGTTTAGAAATGACCGTAAAAATAAGCGAGGTGGGGGTGTGTGTTTATATGTAAAATCATCCTTAAAACCCATCCTGCGTGATATCTGTGAATCTAATGAAGATGTAGAGTCTCTGTGGGTGGAGATTAGGGGAGGGGGGAAAAATAATAAATTACTGATAGGGGTTTGTTATAAGTCTCCTAAAATATTGGAAGCAGCAGAGAATATCCTCGTAAAGCAAATAGATGAAGCAGCAACTCAAGGAGAAGTCATTATTATGGGGGACTTCAACTACCCTGAAATACATTGGGGAACAGAAACCTGCAGTTCCAGCAAAGGTAATAAGTTTTTGGCAACTATGAGAGACAATTACCTTTCACAACTAGTTCAGGACCCAACAAGAGGGGGGGCACTGCTAGACCTAATATTATCCAACAGGCCAGACCGCATATCAAATATAAGGGTTGGGGGTCACTTGGGTAATAGTGATCACAAAATAATAAGCTTTCATGTATCCTTTAATAAGATGTGTAGTCGAGGGGTTACAAGGACACTAAACTTCAGGAAGGCAAATTTCCAACGGATGAGAGATGATCTTGGTGCAATAAACTGGGACGATATCCTGAGACATAAAAATACACAAAGAAAATGGGAGACGTTTATTAGTATCCTGAATAGGACCTGTGCACAGTATATACCCTATGGGAATAAACATGCTAGAATTAGGAGGAAACCACTATGGCTAAATAGAGCTGTAAGGGCGCAATAAGGGACAAAAAGAAAGCGTTTAGGGAATTAAAGCAAGTAGGTAGTGAAGAGGCATTAAATAAATACAGAAGACTGAATAAATTCTGTAAAAAGCAAATCAAGACAGCAAAGATTGAGGCAGAGAGACTCATTGCCAGAGAAAGTAAAAATAATCCCAAAATATTCTTTAACTACATAAATAGCAAGAAACTAAAAAATGATAGTGTTGGTCCCCTTAAAAATAGTCTGGGTGAAATGGTGGATGAGGATGAGGAAAAAGCCAATATGCTAAATAACTTTTTTTCAACTGTATTTACACAAGAAAATCCCATGACAGATAACATGATCAGAGATAAAAAAATTTCTCCATTAAATGTCACATGCTTAACCCAGCAGGAAGTACGGAGGCGTCTAAAAATCACTAAAGTTGACAAATCCCCGGGCCCGGATGGGATACACCCCCGAGTACTGCAGGAATTAAGTACAGTTATAGATAGACCATTATTTTTAATCTTTAAAGATTCCATAATAACTGGGTCTGTACCACAGGAGGGTTTTTTAAGGGATACTATATTGGAGTATCTGAAGCTGAATAACCTCATGACACAGTATCAGCATGGGTTTACGAGGGACCGTTCTTGTCAGACTAATCTGATAAGCTTTTATGAAGGGGTAAGTTCAGGACTGGACCAAGGGAATGCAGTGGACGTGGTGTTCATGGACTTCTCAAAAGCTTTTGATACAGTGCCACACAAAAGGTTGATACATAAAATGAGAACAATGGGGATAGGGGAAAATATGTGTAAGTGGGTTAAGAACTGGCTCATGGATAGGAAACAAAGGGTGGTTATTAATGGAGCACACTCGGACTGGGTCACGGTTAGCAGTGGGGTACCACAGGGGTCAGTATTGGGGCCGCTTCTCTTTAACATATTAATGACCTTGTAGGGGGCATACAGAGTAGTATTTCAATATTTGCAGATGACACTAAACTCTGCAGGGTAATAAATACAGAGGAGGATAATTTTATATTACAGGAGGATTTATGTAAACTAGAAGCTTGGGCTGATAAATGGCAAATGAGCTTTAATGGGGATAAATGTAAGGTCATGCACTTGGGTAGAACAAATAAGATGTATAATTATGTGCTTAATTGTAAAACACTGGGCAAAACTGTCACTGAAAAAGACTTGGGTGTATGCGTGGACGACAAACTCACATTTAGTGGCCAATGTCAGGCAGCTGCTGCCAAGGCAAATAAAATAATGGGATGCATTAGACGAGGCATAGATGCTCATGAGGAGAACATAATTTTACCTCTATACAAGTCACTGGTGCGACCACACTTAGAATACTGTGTGCAGTTCTGGTCTCCGGTGTATAAGAAAGACATAGCTGAACTGGAGCGGGTGCAGAGAAGAGCGACCAAGGTTATTAGAGAACTGGGGGGTCTGCAATACCAAGACAGGTTATTACACTTGGGGTTATTTAGTTTGGAAAAACGAAGGCTTAGGGGTGATCTTATTACAATGTACAAATATATGAGGGGACAGTACAAAGACCTTTCTAATGATCTTTTTACTCTTAGACCTGTGACGGGGACGAGGGGGCATCCTCTACGTCTGGAGGAAAGAAGGTTTAGTCATAATCACAGACGCAGATTCTTTACTGTAAGAGCAGTGAGACTATGGAACTCTCTGCCGTCTAATGTTGTGATGAGTGATTCCTTACTAAAATTTAAGAGAGGACTGGATGCCTTTCTTGAAAAGTATAATATTACAGGCTATATTCACTAGTTTCCTAGATACAGCGTTGATCCAGGGAGCTAGTCTGATTGCCGTATGTGGAGTCGGGAAGGAATTTTTTTCCCCAATGTGAAGCTTACTGTTTGCCACTTGGGTTTTTTTTGCCTTCCTCTGGATCAACATGTTAGGGCAGGTTAGGATAAGATATGGGTTGAACTAGATGGACTTAAAGTCTTCCTTCAACCTTAATAACTATGTTACTATGTTACTATGTTTGGGCACATGGCAAGGCTTCGAAATGAAGGAGCGCCATTTGACTTTTAGAGTGCAAAATGGGCTGGAATAGCTAGCTAACCCCATGTCGCGTTTGCAGAGCCCCTGAAGTGTCCAAACAGTGGAAACCCTGCATAAGTGACCCCATTTTGGAAACTACACCCCTCAAGGAACTTATCTAGAGATGTAGTGAGCACCTTGAACACCACAGATGGTTCACAGAATTTTAAAACATTGGACAGTGAAAATTAAAAATTACGTTTTTCCACCAGAAATGATGTTTTAGCCTCAAATGTTACATTTTTACAAAATTAACAGGAGAAAATGGACCACATAATATGTCGTGTAATTTCTCCTGAGTACAAAGATAACCCATATGTGTTCAGAAACTCTTGTTTGGGCAAGCGGCAGGGCTTGCAAGAGAAAGAACTTTGCAAAATTGTATGGAATTTATTGTGCAAGCCATCTCATATTTGGTGAGCTGCAGAGGTTCCAAAACAGCAGAAACCCCTACAAGTGACCCCATTTTGGAAACTCTCAAATAATTACTCTAGGGGTGTAGTGATCATTTTAAACACACAGGTATTTCACAGAATTGTAAACATTGGGCTGGGAAAATGAAAAGTTACATCCTCTGGGAATTCATCTACTGGTGTAGTGATGATTTTGCTAGCAATGGATGATGCTAAGTGAAATGCAAATATATAATTGAAGTACCCAGTATGTTATTGTGCCAAGTACATTGTATCCAAGCTCATGCTTCTGGAGACACGAATTCCATAAATTAAGTGGCTTCTATTTGATGGTATCTGGCTTTTCAGAGGTGCACAAAATTGTGGTTGACTGTGCTTTTATGAACGCCTAAAAAAAGGGCACCACCGGATTACAGGCCAGATGGCCTCCACAGTGCCTCTATCTGCCTCATTATAGGGAATCTTCCATCGGTAGTTCTGTCTGAATCACGTTTTTCAGAGACTTACAGGAAAACCCCGATGTAAGCCCTCAGCACAGAGCTCAAGATAAATGTGAGCCTAACCTTACTGTGATCTTTGGGAGGCAGAACAAACAAATTAACGTCAATAATTGTTATTTATTTTTTAACGACTTTCCTCATGCGATATAAGTGATTAGAGGATTTCATTCCTCGGGTTGGTGCAATTACAGCGATAACAGATTTGTATCGTTTTTTTTGTTTGGCTTCTGGCACACACAAAAAATGCATTTTTTTACATAAACAAGTTTTTGCAGTGCTATATTTTGGAAGCTATAATTTTTCAGTATTGTTGCCAACAGAGTCATGTGAAGGCTTGTTTTTTGCAGGACGAGTTTACGTTTTTATTGGTAACATTATCGTGCACATAACATTTTTTGATCACTTCCTATTCCTATTTTTGAGAGGCTGAATGAACAAAAAACAGTAATTGAAGAATTTTTTTATGTTCTTTTTATGACGTTCACTTTGTGGTAAAATTGATTAGGCAGCTTTATTCTTCGGGTTGGTACGATTACAGCGATGCCACATTTGTAAAAAAATTTTATGCTTTGTCGTTTCTACATAATAAAAACTATTTTATGGAAAAAATATTGTTTTTGCATTGCTATATTCTGAGAGCTATAACTTTTTATTTTTCCACTGATGGAGCTGTATGGTGGCTTGTCTTTTGCGGGACAAGATGACGTTTTTAGAAGTACCATTTTTATTTACATTAGCCTTTATTATCACATTTTATTCCCCTTTTTTCCAGTGGTATGATGTAAAAGTATAGTTTTTTTGCCTCATTTTTTTTACGATGCTTACTGTAGGGGTTAGCTAGTGCGACAGTTTTATAGATCGGGTAGTTCCGAAAGTGGCGATACCAAATATGTGTACTTTTAATGTTTATTTTTGTATTTACATAAATATGTATATTTACTGATGCAATATTTGGTATTTTTTATTTTGTGTTTTTTTTGTTTTCTTAATTACTTTTTCTATCATCTTAACTTTTTATTAATATTTTTTTACTTAGTCCTCTTATGGTCCATTAACTTTTATTTTTCTGATCACTGGTCTCATGCATTGCAACACAGATGTACTGCAATGCATGAAATTTGTGTTATTACATGGGCAAATCGCCTGTTACACCCTGCCTATGGCTGGGTCTAACAGGCCACTGTATGTGGCACACCAGGAAGTCAACTATGACAACTATCGGTTCCCCGTGATTTGGTTATGGGGGTGCCGATGTGGGTGAGAGAGAGAGACCACTCCCTCTCACAACCTTCCAAATGCGGCGATTGCTATCGATTGTGTCATCTGGAGAGTTAATCAGCCAGGAGTGTTGTGTGAACACTGGCCCAAGCTGTTACCGCAGGAGCTCAGCTGTCATCTGCGCCGAGGTTCCGTGGTGATCGTGTGGGGAAGTGCTGAAATTTCAGCACTTCCCTGTAATCACATTCTGTGATTGGTTAGTCAGAATGACTGACCGAGTACAAAAATCAGAGAATGGGGACCGCTGAAATGGATCACTGCATCTCTGCCCATGCAGCTCAGCTGTCAGCAACCGCTGTCGGCACAGAGATGTCACTATGTTTTTATGACGTACATAGCACATCAAGATGCGAGAACTGGCACCCGCTCATGGCGTTCTATTTATGTTATTGGTCGTTAGTGGGGTTAATGACCTACAGATAAAAAATATCTATATCTATTATGAATAGGTACAGATTTATTGCAAAATTTGCAACATTTTCTTGCGCTGACCTAAATAAATCTTTTGAAACATTTGTTGACCACACTCCTTCCTAGTATAACTTTTTACAAATTTGGGTGTGTGTGGTAGAAAAATCAAAAACTTTACACAATTTGCTATTTTTTTCAAGATTTTGAGTTAAAGGAAACAGCAAAAACTTAAGAAGAAAGGCACCTGCTCTCCCAGGGTTCACGTGACATTGTTACATCACACGAGGTTTGCAGCCAATTAGCAGCCATTTCACTCTCTATTACTTCATATGAAACTGACACTCAGAAGAAGTGAGAGCTTGCTACTGCTCTCTGACTTCTGGAAATCAGTTATACTTGTAGTAGGTGAGGGTAAAGCAGACGCTAATTGGCTGCAGGGCTATCATGACGTAACAATCCTTTAACCGTCTACTAAAAGAAAAATATAAAATAATAAAACAAGACAGGTGATTATAGCCATCACAAACAATACATTTTGTCTGAGAGCAGGTGTCCACATCTCTGAAATAGAGTCCTAACCAGAAGTGAGTTATTATTTTACATGGAGGAAATAAGGTAATTGCTTGAGTAGTGGTCAACCCCTTTAATGTTAATGGTAAACAAGACTTTTGTTTAAAGTCTTTGCATTAAGTTGTGTTGCACTTTTTGTAAGAAAAATCATAAGTGGATCAAGAAGGAAAGTGAAGACTTTCCTTCATATTTTCTATCCATTCACTTCTGCATTTAGCTCAAAAAATTGAAAATTTGCCACATGAATGCAATGTTTTCCTCCACCTTAAAAGGAAACAAAGTCTGCTTTTTCTTTATCCACACTTGCTATGGACTTTGTATGGTATTTTAGATCAGCCCCATTCAAGTATACCGGAAAGAGCTGAAGAGAACAGACCCTTCCTTTTTCTAATCTCAAATTCTTTTTAATTTAGATCCTTATATTAATCTAACGCACAAGCACATATTTTCTTGTTTTCTATTTGAGAGGCTCGTGAGTAGACACAGCAACTCTGGAAGATGTCAAGTAGTTGTCAACTCAACCCAACCTGACTTGTCTCACCTTATATGATTGAAGATCATACAGGAATTACACACCACAATCTTCCTTGTTTTATAAATCTAAGCCAGTTTTATTTACTTAAAGAGATTGTCCACTACTTTTGCTTTGATAACCTATCCTAAGGATTTCTGATCAGTTGGGATCCGACACCTGGCACCCCTGCCCATCAGCTGTTATCGGTGTCAGCGGCTGCCGGCCGGAAGTCACTTGCGGAGCTGGCTGTCTTCTGAGAGTGGTCGCTGCAGGGTACTGCGCAGCAACTTCCTATTGACTTGAATAGGAGGCAGATGTGCAGTACCAAGCCTCGCCCACTACCAGAAGATGCACTAGCTCGGCAAGTGAGCATTTCCAGTTGGTGGTTGCCGCCGCCAACACCGATCACAGCTGAACGGTGGGGGTGCTGGGTGTCAGACCCCAGCTGATGAGACATTGTTGACATATCCTAAGGATAGGTCATCAGTGTAAAAGTAAGTGGACAATCTCATTAAGTTTTGGAATCCCCTCCTGCAGCATAAGCATGAAATCTAATACACTACTTAAACAGTGTTAAAATCTCCATATAAATGTATATCGATATACCATTAATCAAAATCATAAAATGACAAAATATTTACGCATGATTAAACACAAAAATAAAATAATGTAAAATATTTTAACTTTCACTTACCAAATTTTGCTGACAAAGCCAATAAAACTGCTGAAACTTTTGGGACATGAGCAACTGTGCGCTTCCAACTGCACTTCGGATTTTCCCAAGATCTGAACATAAAAAAACCCCATTAATTGCATATTAACAGTATGAATAAAAAAAAAAGGGAAAAAAATAAAGCAAACATGAACAGTTACTCATACTGTATGCATGGCTACTACATTATCCTGACACATCCACATTAAAATAAAAGTAGATAGTTGAATAATCCCCAACAGTGTCACCAGCAAAGCACCCCCACACCATCACACCACCTCCTCCATGCTTCACGGTGGGAACTAGGCATGTAGAGTCCAGCCGTTCACCTTTTCTGCGTGCAAAGCAGTAATCAAAGCAAAAGGTGGCTACTTTGAAGAACCTAGAATATAAGACATATTTTCAGTTGTTTCACACTTTTTTGTAGTGTAATGTATAATTCCACATGTGTTAATTCATAGTTTTGATGCCTTCAGTGTGATTCTACAATTTTCATAGTCATGAAAATACATAAAAATCTTTGAATGAGAAGGTGTGTCCAAACTTTTGGTCTGTACTGTATATATTGTGGGAATGTCATTTTTTGAGTGTAACAAGCCCTAAATCAATTGAACTAAAGTGATCAATGTTCTTTCATTCTGTTCTTTTTATTGTGTCCTGTTCTTCATTTGCTTGGCCAATCTTTTTCTCCCCTACTCCCTCTCTGTTTTTGCATCCTCATCGTTCTTTCTTTTTGTGTCCCATCGGGGCATTAAAGAATGCATTAATGCAAAAGTTAATTCTCTGTGCTGTGCTACAATATTTTTATTGTTCATGAAAAGTGTGGTCTGGGACTTTTATATTGAGGGCCTATCCTTAAGATAGCTATTCAATATCTGATTTTGGGGGTGCGACCCACTGATGAGCCTTATCCCAATGCTGGCGGAGGCCGGATGTGCACAGTACAGCTATGTCAACTCTATTGTGGCCAGGGAGGGGTACTGCACATCTGCCTCCTATGCAAATCAATAGAGGCGGATTTGCAGTACATGGCCGCATCCAATATAAAGCTGATGGAGCTGTGCAGTTTTACTCCACAACTTACCTAAGGCTGGAGTCACACTGGCGACAAAATCGGACGACTGCAATACGATGAAATATCGCATTGCAGTCGGACCAATGTTAATCTATGAAGCAGCTCCCAGTATCAGATTTTTTGTGGTCCGTTTTAAACGTCCGAGTGCAATCGCAGCATGCTGCGATTGTCACCGATTGTGGGTCGACTATCGCCATTGCAAGTCTATGGGAGCGATGAAAAATCGAATTACAAACGGACCGCACGTGTGACTTGCGATTAAATCGCATCGGTGTCCTTTAGAAAAGCCGGCAATTCATCCCCGGCTATACTGTAAAATCACACTGACAGCTTTAATAAAGAATAGAAAGAATAGATATACACACATAGAATACATATATATTGTGAGACAGTGAGTGAATATGTGATGAATGGGGTGTACATTTCACCTAGGTATAAGGGAAATGTGTGGCTTTGTAAACCTAGTGGTAGAGAAAGGTCACTACACCTCACATTCAGCACACACTTGCAGCACAAGCCTGAAACTACTCAGGTCTTAATTAGGAGACCAGAAGTAGGTGTCTGCAAACACAATCTGAGAGCTAGTTTAGCCTGGACACAGGGAGGTGTCCTGGCACAAGGAAGCAGTCTCTGTGAGCATGCATGCTGATGATTACTGAAGAGGAGGGGAGCCATCTCGTCTGGGTTAGATGTACCCCGGACACAGGAGTGTCTCTGTGAACCTCCATGCTGATGATTACCGAAGAGGAGGGGAGCCGTCTCAGTCTGGGTTAGAGGAAGGACCCCGGACACAGGAGTGTCTCTGTGAACCTCCAGCATAATGACTACTGAATAGGAGTGGACCTCTCTCAAGTCTGGACGTTGGAGTTGCCTTCAGACATAAAGAGGAGTGTCTGTGAAACTCCATACTGGTAACATATATCATATGTGTTGTTTTGGGCACAGACTGGTAGAGTCTGGGTCCCGGATAGAGAGGGCCATCTATCTAAGTGTAATTAGAGGCTAGACAAGCCTAGGTCTTTTGTTTATGCTTTGTTTTATCTGTGTGCTGTGGACTTTAATAAAACTGGTTGCGGCCAGTTTTTACCATAATTGCTGTCTGAATGAACTGTTTCCATGCCATTCTGTCTACCCAGACAGCGATCTCAGAGCTAAAACCCCCGGAAAGGCTACAATTGGTGGAGAATGCTGGGGCAGCGCAGGCCTGGTACAGTTAGTGCTGGAGTGTGCATGCAGCACAGTGGCAAGAGACAGCATTAAAGGTGAAGTCTATTGAAATAGCAGCAGAAAAAAAAAAAAAAAAGTGTGTGTCAGCAGAAACGTCTGTTTGGAGCAGTCTTGGAGAGACAGTGGCCCTGATAGGGTCTGCAGAGAGAAAATGTATGCACAGCAAAGCTGAACTTGTTGTGAAAATGACTGTGGAATGTGCAGCAGCAAAAGAAAAGTTTGTGGAGCAGTCTTAAAGAGACAGTAGCCCTAATAGACTTTGCAAAGGAAAAAAAAAAAAAAAAAAAGTGGTTGCACAGCAAGGCTGAATTTTCTGTGGAAAAAAGCTGTGTAGTGTGTATGTCTTGAGTGAAGACTGCCGTTGTTAAGACAGAGAAGTCTGACAGCATGGATGACAGCATGGAGGCGCTGTTTGAACAAATGGCACAAGTTAATGTGCAACATAAAACTGCCGTGGTTGAGACAGATAAGTCCGGCCGTGTGAAGGAGCTCATTGAGTACCTGGTACAGGCCCAGCGAAGCATGCAGCAGAGCATGGAGCAGCAGCGCCTGCAGTACCAGCGGCAAATGCAGCAGTACCAGCAGCAAATCCTGCAGCAGCAGCAGGAGAATAACCGGTTGTTTTTTGAGCAGGTTGCAGCACTGCAGGGGACTTGTGGTGCATCGTCCCAAAGTAATGTTGCAAAGTCACCTGACTTGTCCGCTGTGAAGAGGGCGGTAAGACGGTCCTTGAAAAAGATGACACCTCGTGATGATGTGGAGGTATATCTCACTAGGTTTGAGAGACTGGCAGAGAAGGAGAATCTGCCCCTATCTGAATGGGCCATGATGGTCGCACCATATCTGATTGGAGAGCCCCAAAGGGCATATGCTGACCTGAGCGAGCAGGACAGCCAAGACTATGCTAAGATGAAAGTGGAGATTCTTACCCGGCTGGGTGTTACGGTGACAGCCCATGCCAGAGGAGTTCATGACTGGAGATACAGTTGGGAGTCTGCAGTCAGCAGGCCTGATTATGGAGTTGAAAAGGTGGTAGTGAACCGCTACACCCGAGCATGTCCTACAGTGAACCGCTACACCCGAGCATGTTCTCCTGAGGTACAGCCGTCTGAGAGGACGTCACTTCAGAGTTCCCGGACGTCGAACTCTCCCGGTAAGAGCGTTCCAGCTGTTGGGGACATGGGGTATGCTGATAAGCGGGTTCAGGCCCGAGGGGACATGTGGGTGGAAGAGTGTGATGGACAGTGTTGGAGATGTCGTGAAATTGCAGCCAACTGTCCACTAGAGGGGGAGCCTATGTGCCGTGATGTTGGCAGATCCCTCTCTCTCTGCGCAGAACCTGTGTGTGTGACCACCGCAACCGAAGAGACTGGACCACAGGTGTCCCCGGTGGTTACAAATGGTTGCTCAGCGCAGGCCCTCTTGGACTCAGAGAGTCCAGTGACTTCCGTATGTGACAGCCTGATTGATAGGGACTTCATCCCTGATAAGCACCTGAGTATGGTGTGCATCCATGGAGACACCAAAGTCTACCCAGAGACTGCCGTGGACTTGGTCCCCAAACTCGGGGAGATTTCATGTGAAGTGGGGGTAGTGAAGACCCTGGTGCAACCCGTTATATTGGGTAATGACTTTCCCCGGTCTAAGGATCTCTGGGGGAAGGGTGATTCTGATGGACAGTGTGATGAAGCCCCTACTGAGGGTACGCAGTCCCGAGGGGCGGAACACGATGCTAGTGGGATGTTAAAATTATGTGATAATGATGATGATAATGCTAATGATGATGATGATCCTGATAATGATGATGACCATGAAAATGGTGCTGATGCTGGTAATGATAGTGATGATAATACTGATCATAGTCATGATAATGATGTTGATAATAATGATGACTGTGATAGTGATGAAATTCCTTTGCAGGTGATGTTGGGAGACGAGGATGGTGGTTCTCGGGAACCGAGTGTCCCTGACTTGCCTGTGTCCTGTGACGGTTTTGAGAGTGAGCAGTGGCGAGAACCCTCTCTTAAAACAGCACAGGAAAATATGATTGTTCTAAATGAGGTTTCCCAGGAGCCTGACTCTGAGGAGAGGTTCTCTCATGTTGCCATAAACACTGAAGTCCAGGGAGAGGTCGTGAGTCAGCTCCTAGTACCTGAGCTATATAGAAGTATAGTGCTGGGGTTGTCACATAGTCACATACTTGAGGGACCAGATGATGAAGTTAATGTTGTGGATGACATGTTAACTAAGGTTCCAGATCAGGATGTGAATGAGAATGAATTCTATACTCCTGAAAGTGAGCAGGATATGAATGAGAATGAATTCTATACTCCTGAAAGTGAGCAGGATATGAATGAAAATGAAGGGTATAGCCCTGACAGTGAGCCAGATGTGACTGAAGAAGTAGAGTGTGGGACGGACGGTGGGGCTTCTGGGCATGTCTTGCCAGAAGAGCCTGAAAGTGGGGAACTGGAGAAAAGTGAAAAACCCCCTATACCTTCTGTGACAGCTGGTGACACAGGGTCAGTGTACCAGGGACAGGAGATACGTGAGTTTCTGAGGAAGAGTCAGCAGAAGTGTTCTGATGTGTCGGGTCGTACTTCTCTGGCCAGGCACTATATCGAAAATGAGCCCGGCCCTAAGGTCAAGATGAAACCGTGCAGGGTACCCGAGGCCCGCAGAGAGTATAGGCCTGGGAGGGTACAGGGTAGTGCGGATGCTTCAGATAAAGAGAAAGCTGATGTTGGCTATGACTCAGGTGAAGATACAAGTGACAGTGGTGGAGATGAAGCTGGTGAGGGCCATGACTGGTCCGGAGTTCACTGTCTCTGTTGGATTGTTGACCAGCCCTCCGGTCTGGATGACCAGCCCTCCGGTCTGGAGAAGAGGGAGGGGATATGTGAGACAGTGAGTGAATATGTGATGAATGGGGTGTACATTTCACCTAGGTATAAGGGAAATGTGTGGCTTTGTAAACCTAGTGGTAGAGAAAGGTCACTACACCTCACATTCAGCACACACTTGCAGCACAAGCCTGAAACTACTCAGGTCTTAATTAGGAGACCAGAAGTAGGTGTCTGCAAACACAATCTGAGAGCTAGTTTAGCCTGGACACAGGGAGGTGTCCTGGCACAAGGAAGCAGTCTCTGTGAGCATGCATGCTGATGATTACTGAAGAGGAGGGGAGCCATCTCGTCTGGGTTAGATGTACCCCGGACACAGGAGTGTCTCTGTGAACCTCCATGCTGATGATTACCGAAGAGGAGGGGAGCCGTCTCAGTCTGGGTTAGAGGAAGGACCCCGGACACAGGAGTGTCTCTGTGAACCTCCAGCATAATGACTACTGAATAGGAGTGGACCTCTCTCAAGTCTGGACGTTGGAGTTGCCTTCAGACATAAAGAGGAGTGTCTGTGAAACTCCATACTGGTAACATATATCATATGTGTTGTTTTGGGCACAGACTGGTAGAGTCTGGGTCCCGGATAGAGAGGGCCATCTATCTAAGTGTAATTAGAGGCTAGACAAGCCTAGGTCTTTTGTTTATGCTTTGTTTTATCTGTGTGCTGTGGACTTTAATAAAACTGGTTGCGGCCAGTTTTTACCATAATTGCTGTCTGAATGAACTGTTTCCATGCCATTCTGTCTACCCAGACAGCGATCTCAGAGCTAAAACCCCCGGAAAGGCTACAATATATATATATATATATATATATATGTCATTGTGACATGTATATATACATATATTTATAGTTCTTACACTTCTACATACTGTAATAGCCGCTAATTCAATTGCCGGCTTTTGTGAAATCACAGAACCCGACATGAAATGATACATTGTTTCCACACAGTTAACCATGTCATTTCATGTATTTTTATATATGGTTTAAACTTACAATTACATCAGTTTATGTGTGCAAAATTGCAGACATGTAGGGGTTAACTAAAGGTATAATTTCGTCGAAAAAAAATGCGTGGGCTCCCGCTGTATTTTCTCCACCAGACAGACAAAGCCAGTGAGTGGGGGCAGATAATAATAGCCCAGAGAGGGACCATTTTTTTTGTCCCCCCCCGGCTACTAACATCTGCCCCCAGACACCCCAGAAAGGGCAAATCTATAATTAGATTTGCCCTTTCTGGTACTTTGCCCGTCTATTCCCATTGCCCTGTAGCGGTGGCGAATGGGTTAATAAGGGGTTAAAATGACCTTGCAATTGAAAGGTCACTTTAAGCCAGGTTAATAATTGAGAGCTGTCAATTAGACAACTATCAATTATTAATCCTATTGTATGAAAGAAAAATCAAACACACACACTTTAATAAAAAATAAGTTTAATGAAATAATCACACAGTTTTTGACCATATTTTATTTACCTGCTAAAACCATTTCCTGTAATAAAAATAAAATAAAAAAGCAAAATTATTCTTACCAATCCGATGTACAGTCAGATCCCACGGTGTAATCCATCAGAAAGGGTTAACAGGTTACAGCTCGCAGACAGCTAAATGCTGTCTCCGAGCTCTAACCCCCTGAATGAATAACTTACTCTCCCAGCGAAAGGAGAGGAAGAGATGAATGAATGGAGCTTAATTGATTTATTGCCACTTTCACTTCAGTGACCTGACCTCACCGTCATAATAATAATAAATTCTCCATTCTTATTGTGACAGAAATGTGAGATGCACTATACGGAGAGATTAGATAAAGGAATGCAGATCATACTCCCTATTAACTGATTCACTA
>JARQOD010000005.1:220602358-220639127 GCA_033576555.1 Oophaga sylvatica | reverse complement strand
GGGCGAGATATAGGAAAAGCTACAGGCCCCACTTTACTCTGATTCAACGCGACATTTGTAAAGCTACCAACACCGATTATCTGTGAAACCGATGCATAATTGTTTGTATAAGTACACTATAGAGAGGCCTAGTCATATATATACTTACAAGTATCCCCCGGGTGCTGATCTACAGAGAATGCTGAATTAACAGACATCACGCTGCTCTATATAACTACAGATTTATATTATTAAAACATGTCTAGCTAAAATAAAATTAACTGCATGGATTTTAGCGTCAGTCTATATTAATTATTAATATTAATAGTAGACGTTATAAATTTACAGCTACAGGGTAATGATGGTAGTGCTTCGGGTGTGAAATATTACTTCTCCAATATTGCACCAACGCGTTTAGCCGGCATGATGGCCCTGTAAAACATGAATGGGATGTTTTTTCTGCCCCTAGCGTGGGGGCAGTGACAGAGGGCGTGTTCTCTCTGCTAGCCCTAATAAATACAGGCAGCTCCCAAGCGACACACAGCTCACCTGTAAGGCTTCGCACCTCGCAGAACACACGCCAGATCTTTAGAGCTAAAGTGAGTATTTTTATGGATTTCGTTTCAATTATATTAAGTTTGTGTAGTATTTGCATGAACAGATTAGTCGCGTTTTCATACTTGATCTTTATTTGCTTTAATTCAATAGCGGACCCTTTTTATTCAAGATGGAGTCCAGATATTCTCGCGTTCAATATTCTGCTTTGCTTTCACCAGAACAATCGGGTAAGTTTTACACCGTATATAGTGTACGACGTATTGTGTCGGGCTGTCTGAGTCTGCGCTTTGTATATATAAATTATATATTTCATTCCTTCTTATTTAAGAAGCGGGAGTCCATTCAGGCTACTCTTACGAGAATCGGTTCATTACGCCGAACCTGTTAGAGGATGGCAACTCTGCTAGCGGGCGACGATCCTCCAGCTATCACCATTCTGTCACAGGCAAGAAACCTGTAGATATATCAGATGTTTTAAGCCTTTGTATCTAGTCTGGTAATTAAATACATTTTCTCATACAGATACACCTGTAGCGGACTGGACGGTTGAAAACACCGTGACGGCTGAGCCGCTCGAACATCGCGATTCCGATGTTGAGATCGTGGAGGATCCCCTGGATTCCGGTGTTGAGTTCGTAGAACTGGACTATAATCCTCTAACTCGCGCGATACCCTACGCTCCTAAAACATGGAGTGATTCGCTAAGCACACGTCGCTGGAACAGAAAAGGTAGCGGGTCCTTGAAACACGAATGTTATGTGTCTGTATCCTCTGTACCCTGCGTACCCACCCTTAACTAGCGGATATATTTTATTTACGCTTGTTACGGTATCTTTGCGAATTTAGCTTTATGCGCGCGGTCCGTGTAGATATAATTTCTGAGGCGATTATATTTTATTTACAGCTGTTAAACTAGCGTGCAGGAGTCTGCAGCTTGAAAAAGAAAACAGCCCCATACGACAACTACCGAACAACTCCACACCGTTTAATTCACCAATCTCTGAACTACACTACACGTCTCATACTTGTAAGCATATATGTCTACGCAACTCTATAGTGTAGTTATACATGCAGATAAAAATTTCTGCGGTAGCTAGTTTTATTTACGTGTGTCAAGTTAGCTTTGTGAGTGCTCTGCCATTCATGTATGCTATATTTTATTTACAGCTGCTAAAGTATCGCCCGTGAGGTTGCAGTTTGAGGGAGAAAACAGCCCCATACGGCGGCGCTCGAGCAGCGTGATGTCTGTTAATTCAGCATTCTCTGTAGATCAGCACCCGGGGGATACTTGTAAGTATATATATGACTAGGCCTCTCTATAGTGTACTTATACAAACAATTATGCATCGGTTTCACAGATAATCGGTGTTGGTAGCTTTACAAATGTCGTGTTGAATCAGAGTAAAGTGGGGCCTGTAGCTTTTCCTATATCTCGCCCGGTTAGCGGTTAACTACACCACGTGTCTTTTCTTTAGTTACGGAGGAGCGTCATTCGCGAGTTTTGCAACAATCCAATTATGGATTTGAGAACAGAGCGGATGTGAGAACGGAACCTCTTTCACTCAGGTGTGTCGTGGATCGTGAAGAAAGCGCCGCGCCAATCACACACCCCGGGGAATACGGCGAGTAGTAGGCGTAAGAATATACGTCTGTGTCAAGCTACAAAATCTGCAAATAACAACGCGGAAGCTGCAGATGCCAATTCAGCCGATGCATTAGCGTCAAAGAAACGCGCTGTATCGCGCCGTCGTGTAAGTAAAAAACAGAAGGTTGATGGACGATCGCCTTACAAGCCAACACCCGCATGGACTGCTGAACACGCCAAAATGTTTCTTGACATGTCTGCACAGTACGTGCACAATAAACTCACGCAGAACAGACTAAAATCTTTCTGCGACACGTATGAAAGACTGATAAGTGCGTGTCCAACACCCGACATTATCGCAGAACTATGCGATTTTAAACAAAATTATGCAAATGTATGCTTTTAAACAAAAATTATACAATTGTACAGTCAACTTCTGTGAAATAAACCTGTCTGCCTGAGAACGTATGGTTATGAATTGAAAAAAATAATTAAAGTGCTCACGCATTACAACCTAGGGGTCGATACACGTGCCCCAGCGCATTTACACAACTATGATGTCACTGGAAATGGCAGCATTCACGAGCAAACAATCGGTCAAAGCATCGATCATCTTGATACACACATACAGAAATTCTCGCGGGGCGTCTCTGTAGGCAATAGTGTTTGTGATAGTGGTGAGAGTTTTGGGGCTGATAGTTGTACGCACGACTTTTTACTGTTCTTTACCAGCGGTAAATTTTCAGACTATACATTTATAGACCGCAATGCATGTCACCACGATTCTTACTTTATTGTTAAGGCAGTGGTTTTTGAAAACTAGTGGTAAATGTGATAGCCCGAGGTCTCGTGGTCTCGTGTGTGACGATACCCGATTTGTCTATATGGTTCTCACTAAATTACCACAGACCGCGGGATTTTCAGTTTTCCACACTTTTTTTAATAGCTGAGAAAACAAAGCTATGTAGGTCCAATACCCGCTGTGAAATATTATGGTCTAGAGTACATGGCACAGGGTGCTTCTGGTATGACATGAGAGTCAGAAACATTTGTCATGTGCCAAAATAGGCCGGGACACGTCTCAACATGCCTCAATTTTTTGTTGAATGGTGATCAAAAACGAATATTATGGTGTAGAGTACATGGCACAGGGTGCTTCTGCTATGACATGATAGTCCGAAACACAGATATGTTAAAAGTTTGTAACCAATTTTTGTTGAGTAGTGGTCAAAACCGTTGCATAGGTGTAGGCCTGTGCCAAAATAGGTCTTTCTGGTACGACATGGGAGTCAGAAACAGAGGTATGCTAAAAAGTTTGCAGCCAATTTTTTGTTGAATACTGATCAAAATCGATTATTATGGGCTATGGTACATGGCACAGAGTGCTTCTGGTATGGCATGAGCGCCCGAAACACAGGTATGTTAAAAAGTTTGTACCTGATTTTTGTTGAACGGTACTCAATATCGCTGCATAGGAGTGGGTATGTACCAGTCGTACTATAATAAAAATGATGCAAATAAGGGCCTTTTTAACTAAAAAGCGCTAGCTGCAGCGGTGCGGGTACACCATAAGTGTGCTGTGGGTGCATGAGTGGCGTGAAATGTTTAAAAATTATTCAGCGGATCACCACCATCTATGAAATGTGGTATTTTCCAAGCACCAGCGATAATCTGTTTGCCCCCTACATTAAACTACACTATAGGGATGCGCTGTAGGGGTCCGTGTATCCGCTACAGAAACACAGGTATGCTAAAAAGTTAGCACCCAATTTTTTGTTGAATGCTGATCAAAATCGAATATTATGAGTTAGAGTACATGGCACAGAGTGCTTCTGGCATGGTCTGAGGGTCCGAAACACTGGTATGTTAAAAAATTTGTACCCGATTTTTTGTTGAATGCTGGTCAAAATCGTTGCATAGGTGCGGGCCTGTGCCAAAATAGGCCTTTCTGGCATGGCATGAGAGTCAGAAACACAGCTATGGTAAAAACTATGTACCTGATTTTTGTTGAACGATGCTCAATATCGATGCATAGGAGTGGGCATGTGCCAAAATAGGCTGGGACACGTTCCAACATGCCGGTCTTTTATATCTGAGGGGCATAGCATCTTTAAAAATAGCCCTGTGCAACAAGAACGCTACGCAGCCCAGGCTATACAATTGGTCATGTGTGTAGCTCATAGCGGGAACGTTGACATTCAGCATGCCTTGAGAGGGTTTGTGAAGCAACTCGCTCAATATTTTCTAGATGACTATTTGTGTGTTAACGGCCAGCACATAGTTTTTGAATTTCAGTATTGTTTTTTCCACGGCTGTCCCGTGACCAGGACTTGTCCAGGCATGCCCGGACTTGTCTAGGCATGCCCGGGCCAATATGTCTATCAGTATTAAACCATAAAAACTCCTCTGTACATGATCCTTAAGCAAAATAAAAAATATAATGCAAAATAAATCTGTGAAGGAGCAAAAATGTTGAAAAATATGGTGTCTCACATGGACCCTATATGTCAGTTCACAATATGTCTATCAGTATTAAAACATAAAAACTCCTCTGTACATTATTGTGAAGGGGTTAAAAGAGGCTTCATGGTTGATATGATAAGCTGATTAGAATAGCTAGCATCATGAGAGCTGCTATGGTTGACAGTGGTAGCGAACGCACAACTAATATTTGAAAAATATGGTGTCTCACATGGACCCTATATGACAGTTCACAATATGTCTATCAGTATTAAACCATAAAAACGCCTCTGTACATGATCCTTAAGCAAAATAAAAAAAATATATAATGCAAAATAATTCTGTGAATGAGCAGAAATGTTGAAAAATATGGTGTGTCACATGGACCCTATATGTCAGTTCACAATATGTCTATCAGTATTAAACCATAAAAACTCCTCTGTACATTATTGTGAAGGGGTTAAAAGAGGCTTCATGGTTGATATGATAAGCTGATCAGAATAGCTAGCATCATGAGAGATGCTATGGTTGACAGTGGTAGCGAACGCACAACTAATATTTGAAAAATATGGTGACTCACATGGACCCTATATGGCGGTTCACAATATGTCTATCAGTATTAAACCATAAAAACGCCTCTGTACATGATCCTTAAGCAAAATAAAAAAATATAATGCAAAATAAATCTGTGAAGGAGCAAAAATGTTGAAAAATATGGTGTCTCACATGGACCCTATAAGTCACTTCACAATATGTCTATCAGTATTAGCAACTGAGAGTCAGAAACATTTGTCATGTGCCAAAATATTACCATCAACTGTTCACATGTGCTTTGTGCCGGAAGACTTACAAATAGTTTTGAAGAACCACCTGGTTGTATTGTGATGTTAGACAAGAGGAAAAGTAGCAGTGAGGGTCACCTGTTAATAAGTTAGCTATCTCTAACAATCCCTGCCAAGATTCTTCTTAGTATACAATGAATTGCTGAGATAAGTGTAGATACAGTGGCAGGCTATTTCATAAGACTTCTAGCAAATGAATATATAAACTCTGAATAAAACTATAAGTTGAGCGTCATAAATGTTAACGGACAGCACTTAGTTTTTGAATTTCAGGGTTGTTTTTCCACGGATCCCCGTCGGGTTATAATGAAAATGATGCAAATAAGGGCACAAACATCACCTGCGGGCAGTTATATCACGCCTTTTTAGCTAAAAAGCACTAGCTGCAGCGTTGCGGGTACACCATAAGTGTGCTATGGGTGCATGAGTGGCGTGAAATGTTTAAAAATGATTCAGCGGTTCACAAGCATGGCATAGCATCTTTAAAAATAGGCCTGTGCTGCAAGAACGCTGCTCATCCCAGGCTATTCTACTGAAACCTCACACAGAAAAAGTCTCATACCACTTATACATAATATGACCCGTAATCACTGCAGAAACAGACACTCACTAGCAAATAAATATATATAAACTCTGAATAAAACTATAAGATGAGAGTCATAATGACACAATATAAACTAGAATATAAAATCCCATATGCACAGTTGGCCATATACATTTCCCCACAAATAAACTCCTGAATAATACTATAGAATAAACTCCAAACATAACACTGCTGCACTCCTGCTAAAAAGATACGTAGCCTGTTTTTATTCACTATGTTCCTATATCCTGGATAATACTGTAGAATAAACTCCATGAGACTCAGAAACATATCACTGCTGCACTCCTGCTAAAAAGATACGTACCCTATCTTTAGTCTGTACATAGGCTGCTAAGCTATAATGTGCTCAAAATCGAATATTATGGACTAGAGTACATGGCACCGTGTGCTTCTGGTATGGCATAATGGTGCGAAACACAGGTATGTTAAAAAGTTTGTGAAATAGTTTTATTTTAATTACAGACTAGCAGTACACAGATATGACTTGCACACTCCCATACATTAAACTACACTATAGGGATGAACTGTAGGGACAGTTTTCTTGAAAAAGCGACCATCCTATGCCTGTATTCTCACATGAAACAATCACTATGTTTACTCCTGGCCTTAAAAGAGTCTTATAAATCAAGATTCACAATAGAGTGATCTCTGTACAAACCTCTATACACAATACAACCATGACACTTCATGTCAACACTGCTGCTAATAAGTAAGCCATCTTTAACAAACCCTGTAGCTGAGATGTCCCCATGTGTCAGTCCTGCTAAAAGATACATCTCCAAACTTTTACATACATATAAAACAAGCCTTTTATACTGGAGTCTGTATTTCACTAAGAGTCTGTATTTCACTAAAACACCACAGACTAATCAAAACCACTGGATAAAATATAAATAGAGACGAATAAATCACTTTGATTGAAATTCACAAATCCAGCAGCTCAGATTTCCCAGCCTGATCAAAGTCCAGCCAGATCAAATCCCAGGGAGACGGATTAAATGATAGGGGGCGTGTCGACCTGTCAGATTGAGTTTGACGAGAGGTGGGGTATCTATACTACTCCTCTCCCATATGGATAGTTCTGCTTTACATCACTTGTCTTATCCATTGCACTATTCCTGTGTCCTGTTGTGTATAAATATGTGATTCTTCAGATGTTGTATTAGTCTTTGCCTGATGAAGAGACCTGAGTAGTCTCGAAAGCTTGCAATTTGTTACCATCTTTTCAGTTAGCCATTAAAAGGTATCAACCACTGAGGACTCTCAATTCTAAATGTTTTTCTATCTACTGGCTAACACGGTACAAAGATATACATCTTTTCTGTATTTATATATATATATATATATATACTGTATATACACTGCTCAATAAAATAAAGGGAACACTTAAACAACAGAATATAACTCCAAGTAAATCAAACTTCTGTAAAATCAAACTGTCCACTTAGGAAGCAACACTGATTGGCAATCAATTTCACATGCTGTTGTGCAAATAGAATATACAACAAATGGAAATTATTGGCAATTATCAAAACACACTCAATAAAGGAGTGGTTCTGCAGGTGGGGACCACAGACCACATCTCATTGCCAATGCTTTCTGGCTTATGCTTTGGTCACTATTGAAAGTTGGTCATGCTTTCACACTTGTGGTAGCATGAGACGAACTCTACAACCCACACAAGTGGCTCAGGTAGTGCAGCTCATCCAGGATGGCACATCAATGCGAGCTGTGGCAAGAAGGTTTTCTGTGTCTGTCAGCGTAGTGTCCAGAGGCTGGAGTTGCTACCAGGAGACAGGCCAGCACACCAGGAGACATGGAGGGGGCCGTAAGAGGGCAACAACCCAGCAGCAGGACCGCTACCTCTGTCTTTGTGCAGGCCACAAATGTGCATGTGTATGCACAAATGGTTAGAAACCGACTCCATGAGGATGGTCTGAGTGCCCGACATCCACAGATGGAGGTTGTGCTCACAGCCCAACACTGTGCAGGACGCTTGGCATTAGCCACAGAACACTAGGATTTGAAAATTCGGCACTGGCACCCGTGCTCTTCACAGATGAAAGCAGGTTCACACTGAGCACATGTGACAGACGTGACAGTCTGGAGATGCTGTGGAGAGCAATCTGCTGCCTTCAGCATCCTTCAGCATGACGGTTTGGCAGTGGGTCAGTAATGGTGTGGTGTGGCATTTCTTTGGAGGGCCGCACAGCCCTCCATGTGCTCACCAGAGGTAGCCTGACTGCCATTAGGTACCGAGATGAGATCCTCAGACCCTTGTGAGACCATATGCTCATGCGGTTGGCCCTGGGTTCTTCCTAATGCAGGACAACGCCAGACCTCATGTGGTTGGAGTGTGTCAGCAGTTCCTGCAAGATGAAGGCATTGAAGCTATGGACTGGCCTGCCCATTGCCCAGACCTGAATCTGATTGAGCATATCTGGGACATCATGTCTCGCTCCATCCACCAACGTCATGTTGCACCACAGACTGTCCAGGAGTTGGCAGATGCTTTAGTCCAGGTCTGGGAGGAGATCTCTCAGGAGACCATCTGCCGCCTCATCAGGAGCATGCCCAAGCATTGTAGGGATGCACTGTCATACAGGCAGGTGGAGGCCACACACACTATTGAGCATCATTTTGACTTGTTTTAAGGACATTACATTCCACTTTAATTTTGTGGATGACGCCAAATCCAGGCCTCCATTGGTTAATAAATTTGATTTCCATTGATGATTTTTGCGTGGTTTTGTTGTCAGCACATACAAATTTTTACAGAATAAAGTATTCAATGAGAATATTTAATTCTTTCAGATCTAGGATGTGTTATTTGAGTGTTCCCTTTATTTTTTGGAGAAGTGTATGTATGTATTGTGGTGTAGTAACCCCTGATGCAGCTAGGAGGCACTGTGTATGCTCCTCGGGATATGCATGGAGGCATGTCATGGATGGACGGTATGTATCGCAGAGGTGGGTGACCCTGTGATGGAAGCCTGGGCGTGTTTTGTTCAGCAGATCTACTGCTGAGAGTTGTGCTATACATTGGGAGGCTTCCAGGTGACTTGGAGAGCTGGGCGGGTCCAGTCACCTACAAACCCACCCAAGGGGTATGTGTCTGTATACCCGGGATAAAACCTGTATGTAATAGTGTGTTGTGGTAAAGGACCTGTGATGAAGTCATGACCAGGTGACCTAACCATGTGATTCTGACCTCATCGGTGGGTGGGGTTACACCTATGTAACAGAAGTGTGCTTGGCACCTGTGAGAGAGTGTGTGGGAGTCTGCCAGTGTGGACAGGCTTCCATGTGTCCAAGGCAGGACATTACAGAGAGGTCTCTGTAACTGAAGAGTGAGGCTCCAGGCAGGAGCTGAAGCATTGAAGAGTTGTATTATATGTTACCATATGGTTTATGATGTAATAAACCTAAGGACTTTTTTGCATAAGAAAAGTATCTCCTGATTACCTCTGAAGCAGCCGAGTGAGTTGAAACCTTACAGTATATATATATATATATATATATATATATATATATAATATGTCATTGACACACATACAGTACAGACCAAAAGTGTGGACACACCTTCTCATTTAAAGATTTTTCTGTATTTTCATGACTATGAAAATTGTACATTCACGCTGAAGGCATCAAAACTATGAATTAACACATGTGGAAAAATATACTTAACAAAAAAGTGTGAAACAACTGAAAATATGTCTTATATTCTAGGTTCTTCAAAGTAGCTACCTTTAGCTTGCTATTGTAAGGTGACATTAAGCCTGGTTAATAATGCAGTGGTGTCAATAAGACACCTATCCATTATTAATCCAATAGTCTGAAATGGTTAAAAAAAAGCACACACACATTAAGAATAAATTCTTTTAATGAAATTATAAAACACACAGGTTTTCCATCTTTATTGAACTCCCAATCCAAGCAAAGCCATTGTTCTGGAAAAAATAAAACATAAAAAAGCAACTATATACCCATACCTGTCTGCCGTACAGTCAAGTCCCATGCTGTAATCAATATCAAGGGGTTAAATAGTTTACAACCGGGAGCGGTGCTAATGTGGCCGGCCCGGCTGTAAACCACTGTGGAATGACTGAGAAGCTGCATGCGCAGCCTCCTAGCATGACCGGAGATGAACTCTGTAGCGTGGGAAAGTTTCTGAACATTTTCCCATTGTGCCGAGTTCACAGCGGGTCAGGCGGGGCCACTGCGCAGCATCAGTGACTACCAGTGACGTCACTGATGCTCCGCTCACTCACAGGCTTACTCAGGGTGAACTCTGCAGCGTGGGAAAATCAACAGGCATGATGGGGGAGTGAGCGTCATCTGACACCCTCTCCTCCATCATTTCTTTTAACTGTATCGGCGTCTATGATACCGCTACAGATGAATGTGGCATGGGTGGTCAGCGCTGATGCTGGGAGGGCCCCCTGATTTACAGGCCCCTTATCTGCAGCGTTGTGTGCCCCTATTAGCAGCATGCCACTGCCTAGTCAGCCTGCTACTAACGCCGGTCAAGCCTGTAAAATACCATAATAATTACACATTCATATAATGCACAGAATCTATTCTATTATTTCAAAACACTGTTTTTCGGTGATTACTTTGTATCTCAATTCATACTGCACCCACACACACAAATTATACACCATTTGAAAGGTAAACTTGCCCCCTTCAGCAAGAAAATAGCCAAACAAACCACATATCCACTATTTGATCACAAAATACAGTTTAAACATTAATTTTCATAAACCTGCAGTAAGGAAAAATGAACTGCAGGTGGCACCATCTACCCCAAAGCACACTACCACAAAGCTGCTTACAGAATCACAAACAAATCCAAACATTTGCCTTGGGAGCTTTCCAGCTTGCTCAAGTGCTTGCCCAGCCTATTTCAGGCACATTGGAGGATTGCACACTTCACTGCAGGTGAGTCACATATGCAAACACATTTGTAAACATGCACTGCTTTTTCGGTGATTACTTCGCCCACACACACAAATGATACACCATTTGAAAGGTCAAATTGCCCCTTCAGCAAGAAAAGAGCCAAACAAACCACACATTCACGATTTTATCACTAAATACAGTTTCAACATTAATTTTCATAAACCTACAGAAAGACACAATGACCTGCAGGTGGCACCTCAACCCGAAGACATTTTTTGGCCTCTACTTATCAAACCAATTTATTGTATTACCAATCTACATATATAAATACCTGTCTATGTTCATCATCTCATGAAATACATTTACATTTGACCAGCTTGCTTTTTCTGAAATTGCCTGGGCCCCCCGATGACCAATATGCAAAAATTTTGCACGGGCCAAGCTAGTAAACTTTATATTTAATAAACTGTAGAAATATATTATCAGAGTAAACCTTATGTTTTTAAAAATAAAAAATACTGTAGGTAGAGTGTCAGATGCTGATGTATTATCTCACAAATTTAAAGTTTAAGTTTTTTTTAAATGGAATTCAGTACCATTTGATAACCTGACTGCATTTATACAATCAATTTCACATAAAATGTGAACATGAAAAAAGTATTTTCTCTTGAGGCCAGCAGATGGCAGTCATGATGCATTGGAAAGAAATTGTTCTCAATGGCATTTCAAACAATCCTGAATTGATAGCACATACTGAAAGCATACTTTAAATTATTGGTCACATTACTTAAAGGGGTGGTCTGAAGTCCAAGTTAATTTTCATCCTAAATGCTGTTTTTTTTAATTGCATAATTAAATTATTTTCTAATATACTTGAATTAAAAAAAACTCCCTATCCTTCTCTAACTATACTATTTAACTGCTTGTAATTTTTTCCTACTTTCTCTTCGTTTGAGAATCCCAATTCATTCTAGGATACTCAAATGAAGCGTCATCAGGGGGCCGCAGCCTCTGCCTCCTCCCTGAAATGAACAGTCATCAGCAATGCTTGTTTCAGGGGCTGGGCTAGTCCTTGCATGATGGGCACAATGACTGCACATGCTCTGTTGCTGGCTTAGATCAACAGTAATGAGCCAGCAGCCAAGCATGTTGTCTGTCAGAATACCCGGCTCGCAGAGTCCAGCGCGGCACCCGCAAGTATTCTGACAAGGCACTCTGAAGAAAATTAATTTGGACTTCGGAACACTCCTTTAACGTATATTGATATGTTAACAATATTAATATATCCCCTCTATTTAATACGTCATATACAGTATAGACCAAAAGTTTGGACACACCTTCTCATTCAAAGATTTTTCTGTATTTTCATGACTATGAAAATTGTAGAATCACACTGAAGGCATCAAAACTATGAATTAACACATGTGGAATTATACATTACACTTTACAAAAAAGTGTGAAACAACTGAAAATATGTCTTATATTCTAGGTTCTTCAAAGTAGCCACCTTTTGCTTTGATTACTGCTTTGCACGCAGAAAAGGTGAACGGATGGACTCTACATGCCTGGTTCCCACCGTGAAGCATGGAGGAGGTGGTGTGATGGTGTGGGGGTGCTTTGCTGGTGACACTGTTGGGGATTTATTCAAAATTGAAGCGGTGAGCGGTCCAGCTCACCCCAAACCATCTCGATTGAGTTCAGGTCTGGTGACTGTGGAGGCCAGGTCATCTGGCGTAGCACCCCATCACTCTCCTTCTTGGTCAAATAGCCCTTACACAGTCTGGAGGTGTGTTTGGGGTCATTGTCCTGTTGAAAAATAAATGATGGTCCAACTAAACGCAAACCGGATGGAATAGCATGCTGCTGCAAGATGCTGTGGTAGCCATGCTGGTTCAGTATGCCTTCAATTTTGAATAAATCCCCAACAGTGTCACCAGCAAAGCACCCCCACACATCACACCATCTTCTCCATGCTTCACGGTGGGAACCAGGCATGTAGAGTCCATCCGTTCACCTTTTCTGCGTGCAAAGCAGTAATTAAAGCAAAAGGTGGCTACTTTGAAGAACCTAGAATATAAGACATATTTTCAGTTGTTTCACACTTTTTTGTAAAGTGTAATGTATTTTTCCACATGTGTTAATTCATAGTTTTGATGCCTTCAGTGTGATTCTACAATTTTCATAGTCATGAAAATACAGAAAAATCGTTGAATGAGAAGGTGTGTCCAAACTTTTGGTCTGTACTGTATGTGCATAGAAACTAAGCCCTGCAGATGCTGGTTGTGTTATGCAGCCAGCCCCCAACTGTAACTGCTACAATGTAACCCTTTTGGTGCTGATCCAACAGCAACCTCACCATCGAGTGTAGTTTCACACAGACACATGTAAGTAAAGAAGCGTGTGCCTTTAAAATGAATGTTTTCCTGCAATTGGAATTGGACTAAGGCCGGAGTCAGACATGAGAGAAACTTGCACGAGTCTCGCATGTCAGTAACTGGCACTGCCTCTGGCACTTGGACCAGAGCGTGTGGCTGCATAGAAATACATGCAGCTGCACGCTCTGGTCCGAGTGCCGGCGGCAGTGCCGTTTACTGACATGCGAGACTCGTGCGAGTTTCTCGCATGTCTGACTACGGCCTAAGGCAGATATCAGTATATTAAAAGACACCCCACCTGCCCTTAGCCTAAGGGGTTATAATGCAGAGTTTCCCTGCATGATAAAGAGGAAGCCAAAGGTTCAATTTTATAAGTAGAAATATCTGAGGGATGTTTCTAAAAAACTGAAGTAGGGCAATAAAGAACTTCAGAGATTTTTAAAGTGAAGTCACTGTCCCACCATCAATGTTGTTGCCTGTCAGGAGAAATTATATTAATAAAAGAGACAGTTAAAGTTAACTAAAGTGACTCATCATGAGAAGTAACAAATGTGCTTAAAGTGTTCAAAGTATTACAGACTGTGAAATTTCTTGATCACTAAAGCCCCCGTCTCACACAGCGATCTCGCTGGCGAGATCGCTGCTGAGTCACTAGTTTTGTGACGCAACAGCGATCTCCCCTGCGATATCGCTGTGTGTGACATTCAGCGATGATCAGCCCCCCTGCTGGGTATCGCTGATCGTCACTGAATGTCCTGGACATTTTGATCGTTGGTCTCCTGCTGGCCAGCACGCATCACTGCGTGTGACAGGCGGGAGACTAGCGATCCGCTGGTAACCAAGGTACACAGCGGGTTTCCAGGCACGGGGCTGTGCCTGGAAACCCGATGTGTACCTTGGATACCAGCGCCCTGATGCAGGGAGCTGGTAACCAAGGTACACAGCGGGTTTCCAGGCACCGCGCAGCGCCTGGAAACCCGATGTGTACCTTGGTTACCAGCTCCCTGCATCAGGGAGCTGGTATCCAATGTACACTGCGGGTAACTAAGCGATGTTACCCGCAGTGTCGCTGTGCTGATCGCTGCCTGAGCTGCCTGTTTGGCAGCTCAGCAGCGATCATGTAGCGACACACCAGCGATCCTGATCGTTGTCGGGATCGCTGGTGTATCGCTATGTGAGACGGGGGCTTAACAGGCCGCAGAGCTATCTCCTAGTCCTTACGGTATCAAACCTCTTTCATGGTGGTTACCATTGTTGTTATAATTTGTCACTGTTGTCATTGTCTTGTAGAGAAAGGAATCTGATAACTCCGATCCTGACAGTTGCTGCTGTGAGCTGTTTACTACATCTGACACCAGCTGGTGATGGCATAGCCTTGACTCCTGAGCACCATCAAAATTATGACAATGTGCATTAAGGTCTGTCATCCCACGACATAAATGTATGAAATGGTACACTAAGTGTTTCATGGGTTGTCCAAGAGTTAAAGAAACTTTTTTAGCAGCAGAAAAATGTTACTAAAAAATAAAATAGAAATCCTTATTCATACATATAAACATAAACACACCTGTGCTTTGCTGGTTGGAGGACTACAAACTCCAAGGACTCAAAGCGACGCTACTGAGCTGAGAGAGGGCTGCATTTTAAGTGCAGGTCTGCAGAAAAATGCATAGTTAAACACAATATCATAGTTTAACACAAAAGCATAGTTTGGTGTTTTTTCCTTACTAGTTTTCCCTTGTTTTTCAGCTTCTATCTGTACTCTTTATCCCCATTTAGTATGTGCTCCATGGACAATGCTACTAGGTGTGCATCTTGTGAGATGTATGCATGCCTTGATCAGCCGTTTGAGGGTGAATAAATCTTCGCTCAATGTCAGTGAGTTACGTTTGGAAGCTGAGATCTAAATGTGTACCTTGCAACACTCAGGAGCAACTTGGAGAGGAGTTTAGAGCTTACTGAGCATGCACTGGCTGGGGCCATAGATGTGGAGGTGGGGAAGAAAAGGACATAGAAGTAGGTAGCAGGGTAACAGAAGAAGGGTTAGGAGGAAAAGTGCCAGGGAGCCTAGTCCTGATCTAGCACAACCTAGTAAATATGCCTGTTTGGCTGATATTAGGAACGCAAGCCCATGACTATGATCAGTAGAGTAGGATGTTGCTCCTAGCTACCAGGAAAACGACTGCTGTTGGAAGGAGGGAGATAGGAGTGCAGCAAAGGCCAGACAGATGGTGGTAGGAGACACGATAATTAGGCAGACAGACAGGGTCATCTGCCGCCAAGACCGTGAATGCCAAACAGCATGTTGTCTGCCGGGTGCTCAGATTCGACATATTGCAGATCGGATAGACAGATTGCTGGGTGGGGCTAGGAAAAACCCATGGATACCAATGCAAAGTTAGAGGGAGGTGGAAAGTCCTTAAAATGATTCCAGGGAACTAGGAGAGAAGCTGGAGGCCAGGGCCTCCAAGTTGGTGTTTACGCAAATACTACCAGTACCACAAGCATCACTACTAAAAAGACAGCGGGAACTTAGGGAGAAAAATAAGTGGCTTAGAAATTGATGCAGAAACGAATGGTTTTGGTTAATGGAGAACTAGGCCGACTGCTCTGTAGGCTACAGGCTATATGGCAGGGACGGGCTGCACCTCAATGGGGAGAGTGCAACTGTGCTTGAGGGAAAAAATGGACAGACAGATGGAGGAGCTTTTAAACTAGGATCTGGGGAGAAGGAAGGTAGATGTGATAACAAGCGAATAGAGTAGACAGAGAGCATGAGACAATAGGAATTAATGAGGATTTAGAGTTTTAGGCTGGGATATGCAAGAAAAGTAGAGGGACGTAGAACTAATAAATGTGCAAATAGTATTAAATGTCTGCGGGCAAATGCAAATTCAACAATGTAGAGTCAGTATGGGTAAATGTACATAGGGATGGCAATAATGGAAAGCTGCTAATTGGAGTTTGCTACAAGCCTCCTAATATAGCTGAATAGGTAGAGGATGAAATGCTGCAACAAATTAAAAAGGCAGCAAATTATATTAGGGTCCTTATTATGGGAATTTTAACTATCCAGACATTCAATGGGATATAGAATCTTTTATAGAATCTTTTGGTTGTGCTTCAAGATGCAATGTCTTATCCGCGATTCAGAACAATTACCTCTCTCTGTTGGTAGATGAACCAACCAGGGAAGATAATCTGCTGGATCTGTTTCTGTCAAATAGACCAGATACAATCTCAGATCTACAGGTCATGGAGCATTTGGGGTGCAGTGACCATAATATGGTAAGTTTCAATGTCATTAAACACTCGAAAGGGGAAATGCAAAAACCTGGAACTTTAGGAAAGCTGATTTCAACAAACTACGGAAGAGAATAGTGTAGACTGGGACCATGTAATAGTTACTGGGGATACCAAAAATAAATGGGGCATGTTTAAGGATATATTATTAGAATCCTGTAGAAAACCCTCTGATAATAAAATGTTCAGGAATAAAAACAAATCATTATGGGTAAATAAGACAATACAAAATTTCATGAAACAAAAACAAAGTGCATTCAAAATCTTGAAGGCTGAGAATACAGTGATAGCATTTTAGGAGCATAAAGATCTCAATAAGAAATGCAAAAAAAGAATCAAGCTAGCAAAGTTATCTACAGAGAAACAAATTGCCAGTGACATTAACTCATTTACGACATTGGACGTATCCATACGTCCAGGTTGCCTGGTACTTAATGACCTTTGAAGGAAGGATACGTCAATTCTGAACAGCCAATCACAGTGTTTCCAGCCTATGGGCACTGATCATAGGCTGGTGCCTAGCAACGCCAGCCTCACTAGGGCCAGCTCTGATTGGTGAGATTGACGATGATATCAATAGCACCAATCAGAGTGCACAGACGGTGTGACCATGCAGTGAACATCCTGTACTTCCTCATTCTAGCTGCAGATTTTTTACAGGGCAGTCATTTTGTCCCTTTGTGCACCATGCTGGACCTAGTGGTGCCTCAGAACAATTGCTCCTGCCTGTGCTCCCGGATGCTGCTAAACAGAAACAAGAAGAGTTCCTGATGCCTCCCTGATCCTTGCCTGAATTTTCCTAATCTACCCTAATTACCCCCTTCACACCCCACCTTCTGCCACAGAGGGCTGATCAGTACTTGATCGCTCTATTTTTGGCAGCTCTTTCTTCTTTTTTATGCGTTCTGCAGCCGCCATGCAAATCACTGATCAACATCAAACCACTGATCAACGTGCTTACTGTTTTCCAGGACTTCCTCCTTTGCACCATCTCTGCGCGTGACTCCTGCAGCTGCCGAGCATTGATCTTGATCAGTGACGCAAATCACTGTTCCGCACTTGTGCTCGCTGTTTTCAATTACTTTTTTATCCACCGCATACAACGCATGTCCCTGCGTATCCAATGTTAAAGATAGGTATGCAGGGAATCGCAGAACGCATACAGAAGTAGGCGGAGCTTCAGGGAGGAAGAAAGGAAGAAGTATCTGCAGCCCTCCTGAATGCAAATGTGAAACCAGCCTAAGTTTTTTTTCAACCTATGTAACATATATTCAAATATTTTCTGATCAAAAACATTTTACTTGTCCCTAAAATTACAACATTTGTCTTATTTTAGGTTCGTATAAATAGTTTATATTGCAGTTTGAGGTTTGTGGTCATCAGTGAAATGACCCATCTATTCTTAATGTATTAATGCATTTGCTAGATTTTGAGCAGATTAATAGGCAAATTGATCTTGCTAATTATGAGAGAGACAACACAAACAAATCACATGAAGTCCACCTGCAAATTGAGTCCTCCAAAGTCAGTCCATTCTTTAATGAAAAAAAAACTTGTGCTAAAATATGAGATAAGTCTACTCTAGAAGATCGCATTTTGTTACATTTTTTGGTTACTACACAAGGATCATATTCAACATCATCAAATTTTAATTTACAGAGACAAAGGGTAGTAAGGTAGTCTCAGCATGGCTGTCCAGCGTCCGGGTCAAGGCAACCTGTGAGCTATAAGCACTAGTCCCTTTCCACCAATCCAGAATTCAATCCCTGTAATAACTGATGTAATGATAGTTTACACTTTAACTATTTAGCTTGGTTCTGCTTTTTTAACTAGACATGAAATTTTAAAAATAAAAATTTGTATGTTGTTTTTTATATTTATTTTTATTACTATTTTTAATGTAACAATTGTATTACACTAGCCCTATTCCTAAGACTAACCATAGTCTTAAGCCTTATCCTAAACTCCAACCATAATGCTAAACCTAACTCTAAACCAATCCTTAGTCCTTATCCTAAGGAAAATGTGTAAAATATGAAAGGAGGTTAGTAATGCATTAAGACAAATTATTCAATACTATCTTCCATTCATTAGCTGCTCATCTTCTGTTTTCTCAGTTGCTGCTTACATACAGCACAGCAGTCAAGAGTCTAACGAGGTTAGGTTAGGGTCCCAACTAGAGATAAGCGACTTTGGCTCCGGGAGGGTCGAGTCGGGTTTCGGGCCACCCGACTTTCCCAAAAGTCGAGTCGAACGAAGTCGGCCGACTAACGGAAAAGGTCAAGTCGGAGTCGAAAATCCGACCCAAATGGATTTGACCGTAATACAAAGAGCAGATATACGGTACTGTCTCAGAAGCGTACAGCTGTATACAGTGTAGGGGAAAATTGTAAATCTCCATATATATTTCCGGAGTCACACACAGATAGCATGTATTTGTCCGTGAGACCAGCCGGTACACGGTAGTGTGTAAGGAGCGTACAGCTCTATATGGTGTGGGAAAAAAATGAACGCTCGGTAACTGTGCAGAAAAAAAGAATAAAGTATTAGTGCCAGTAGCGTAGCTACCGGGGGGGGCAGAGGGGGCAGCGGCCCCGGGCCCCACGCTCTGAGGGGGCCCACCGGGCCCACCCGGAGCTACGCTACTGTAACTGTATCGGCATGCACAGCGCGCCGACACAGTTACTTTCTGTGGCAGAGCAGGGAGAATCAATCTCCCTGCTCTACCGCCCGGCCGCTATGGGGCCCCTGAGCAGGCGGTGGGGGGCCCGGTGCCAGCAGTGGGCCCCCGCCCGTCATCGCAGGGTCAGCTGTATCAGCATCTAGCCAATACAACTGACCGCATTGAGAGAGAAGGAGCGCTCGCTCCATAATCCCCCTCTCAGCATCTGACAGCGGGCGCGATGACGTCACTGCCCGGCGCCGGCAGTCAGACGCTGAGAGGGAGAGCAGTGAGCAGCGCAGGAGCCGGGAGCAAGAGAGGTGAGTACTGGATTTATTATTTTTGTAAAGGGGGTGCATTATAAGTAAGGCTGCATATGGGGGTGCATTATAAGTACGGCTGCATATGGGGGTGCATTATAAGTAAGGCTGCATATGGAGTACATTATAAGTACGGCTGCATATGGGGGTGCATTATAAGTACGGCTGCATATGGAGGTGCATTATAAGTACGGCTGCATATGGGGGTGCATTATAAGTAAGGCTGCATATGGGGTACATTATAAGTACGGCTGCATATGGGGGTGCATTATAAGTACGGCTGCATATGGAGGTACATTATAAGTACGGCTGCATATGGAGGTGCATTATAAGTACGGCTGCATATGGGGGTGCATTATAAGTAAGGCTGCATATGGGGTACATTAAAAGTAAGGCTGCATATGGGGGTGCATTATAAGTACAGCTGCATATGGGGGTGCATTATAAGTACGGCTACTTTATGGGGGTGCATTATAAGTACGGCTGCATATGGGGGTGCATTATAAGTACGGCTACATATGGGGGTGCATTATAAGTACGGCTGCATATGGGGGTGCATTATAAGTACGGCTACATATGGGGGTGCATTATAAGTATGGCTGCATATGGGGGTTCATTATAAGTACGGCTGCATATGGAGTACATTATAAATAAGGCTGCATATGGAGTACATTATAAATAAGGCTGCATATGGAGTACATTATAATAAGGCTGCATATGGGGTGCATTATAAATAAGACTGCCTATGGGGTGCATTATAAATAAGACTGCATATGGGGTACATTTCAAGTAAGGCTGCATATGGGGTACATTATAAGTAAGGCTGCATATGGGGTGCATTATAAATAAGACTGCCTATGGGGTGCATTATAAATAAGACTGCATATGGGGTACATTATAAGTAAGGCTGCATATGGGGTGCATTTATAAGTAAGGCTGCCTATGGGGTACATTATAAGTAAGGCTGCATATGGGTGCATTATAAGTAAGGCTGCATATGGGGTACATTATAAGTAAGGCTGCATATGGGGTACATTATAAGTAAGGCTGCATATAGGGTACATTATAAGTAAGGCTGCATATGGGGTGCATTATAAGTAAGGCTGCATATGGGGTACATTATAAGTAAGGCTGCATATGGGGTGCATTATAAGTAAGGCTGCCTATGGGGTACATTATAAATAAGACTCCTATTGGGTGCATTATAAATAAGGCTGCCTATGGGGTGCATTACAATACATAAGCTGTCTATGGGGGTGCATTATACTATATTGAGGACTATCTGGTGTATTATGCTATATGGAGGCTATCTAGGGGCCATCATACAGTGTGGAGAGTACAGTGGCGGGGCCATCATACAGTGTTGGAGCCATTAAATAGTTTGGGGATATTAAGGGGTCAGTATATATCCAGTGAGGGGGCATCATACTGTGTATTGGGGAGCTGTACAGGGGGAGACTCGGGACATTAAGTGTAAAGTGGGTACTTATTGTTATAGGGGAACTCTGGTTACTGTGACTGTCAAAGGGGCACACACAGGGCATTATTACATTCTAGGGGACAACACGTGGGCACTGTTTTCTAGGGCCCATGCACCTGCCATTACTATATTATAGAGGGTGCTTTAGAATTTAGAGGTCACACAGAACCACACAGTAGGTGCAGTAATAGGGACACATAGGGCAGCAGCAGGGCTCAGTATTGGAGTATCATGTGTAGTAATAGGGACACATACGACAGCAGCGGCTCAGTATTGGAGTATCAGGTGTAGTAATAGGGACACATACTGCAGCAGCGGCTCAGTATTGGAGTATCAGGTGTAGTAATAGGGACACATACGACAGCAGCGGCTCAGTATTGGAGTATCAGGTGTAGTAATAGGGACACATACGACAGCAGCGGCTCAGTATTGGGGTACCAGGTGTAGTAATAGGGGCACATACTGCAGCAGCGGCTCAGTATTGGAGAATCAGGTGTAGTAATAGGGACACATACGACAGCAGCGGCTCAGTATTGGAGTATCAGGTGTAGTAATAGGGACACATACGGCAGCAGCGGCTCAGTATTGGGGTATCAGCAGGATGAGGAGTTTGTGCAGGTTGAGAATAGTCCAATTGGTGACTGTGACGGTGCTGACAATATGAGAAGTGAAACGTTTCTTTGTTGTATTCTCTGTAGTCGAGTCCTGGCTGGAGGAGTCGTCATGTCGGTCTGGGCCAGATGGAAAAGACATGAAAAGTGAACGATTCCATCAGAAAGAACGTCAGCGGTAAGTCACTATCTGTAACTCTGCTATGATCTCTTATATGTTCTGTAGGACTGGTGTTATTTACCACTGACCATATGGCGGTGATATCAATATTGGTCTTTTTATATATAGATTAATTTTGGCAACAGCGCGGTCATTTGCTGAGGTTCTCTGGTTAGGGGCCCACTCAGATGTTTCGCCCCCCTAAACCGAAACCCTAGCTACGCCTCTGATTAGTGCTGTTTAAAAAGCAGTCTGCACAGCAGTGTACACACAGCAATACAGCTATCAGGCAGCCTAATAACCAGCGCTGCTGCACACAAGAAAATCCTCCCCTGTCACTGCACACTAACTGTACAGCACAATCGCTATCAGCACAAGCACAGAAGAACTTCTCTTTCCAGCCCTAACTCTCTCCCTACTGATAAACAGCGTCAGCAACCTCTCCCTACTGTTAAGATCAGCAGAAGTAAAATGGAGGTCGGCGGTCAGGGCTTTTATAGACACTATGACGCCCCCCATAGCAAGCCAATCACTGCAATGCCCTTCTCAAAGATGGTGGTGGACGCTGCCCATGTCATCTCGTTGCCCACAGGGAACGTCCTTGCTCATTGGCTGAAAAAAGGAACCTGAAAGCATTCTGGGAAATTCGACTTTGGCGCTCGGGTCGACGACTGCATGGCCGACTTCACGCTATGGTCGGGTTTTCGGCCAACGAAACCCGACTTTGGCGAAAGTCGGCGACTTTTGAATCTGACCAACCTGTTTCGCTCAACTCTAGTCCCAACAATTAGGTACACCTTGCCGATGGCTGTTGGGCTTCAATCAATTGGCTAATTTATGTGCTAAGTGCTTGTACCTTCTTTCATTTTTCTGTAATTTTCTTATAGCAGTATTTCAGCTCCATTTTTTCAATATTCTATATTTACATTAAGTAGCATTTACCCATTTTCCATGGCAGTAATGCAGTTTCTATTTTGTAAATTTGCTATTTTTGACATTTCAGAGTGCAGCTTTATTTTCTTAGTTTTACTCACTTTGTTAGTTTGCACCTGTACACACTTGTTTGGATGTGTTGGTCAGTTTTTTGTTGCAGACAACTCACCTTGCTTGCTGCGCACTGCATAAGCAGCTCTGGACAGGCACTTACTGCACCGCACTAAACAGAAGCGATGTTTGCAGGTACTGCTCATTTGACAGTGGAGAGGTGCGGGGGGGGGGGCAAATTTTTTGACTTTTGCATCCAATCTATGACCGATATCATAATGAGGCATACATATTTCTTTCTGTCAGATTTGAACTAAGTAGTATTCTCCCCTACAAAATATCTGACTGATATCTGACGGCGACCATGACACTACATAGTTCACAGCCTCAAAGGACTTTGTGGTGAAACCCTACAGCCTCTGGTGTATATGTGGTCTGAATGAAGCACATTCGAAAATCTGGCAAAGCCATTTAGTAAAATTTTACATGATTTTCAGTTACATCAGTTTTTGAGAAGATTCATAATGTTTCTACCTATTGGTTCCTTCTCACTAGCACCGGACTTTTCCACTCTTTAGTCGAGTGCTAGCCATCTGTATTATATATCTACCTTACTTTGAACAGAGGCTGGATTCTGCCAATGTAATGTGACAGAATAAGCACCGTCACCAGAGCATTGCTAAATGACTCCAAATCTACATGTGTTTACTACATTGGCCTCTGACTGGCAAACAGGAATTTAAGGAATTTATTTTTAACTGCTCCTTAACAAGTTTGGCCCCTTTAAGCAATCCAATTTAATGCGTGAGTGGTAATGGTTCAGTTTTGTTTTCTCCTTACATTTCGTAGAGTTTAAATGTTATGGCTTGTCCACAAATCTTACCCTTAATAAACAGTTTTAATTCATTCCTGTATGTCTATATTAGAGAAATTCTAAACCTTTAACCACTTCACAACCTTGGGCTTTTCCATTTTTGCATTTCTGTTTTTTGCTCTCTGTCTTCCCAGAGCCATAACGTTTTAATTTTTTGGTCAATATGGCCGTGTAAGGGCTTGTTTTTGTGAGACAAGTTGTATTTTTGAACAACACCATTGATTTTACCATGTCATGTAAAATGGGGAAAAAATTGAAAGTGTCACGAAATTGCAAAAAAAACAACGAAATTTCACAATAGTTTTTTGGGTTTTCTATTACCATGTTCACTAAGTGCTAAACTGACCTGACATTATGATTCTTTAGGTCATTACGAGTTCACAGATACCAAACATGTATAGGTTCTTCTTTATTTACATGGTGAAAAAAATCCAAAGTTTGAAAAAAAAAATGGCACCATTTTCCGAGACCTGTAGCATCTCCATTTTTTTTGATCTGTGGTTGGTTGAGGGCTTATTTTTTGCATGCAAATTATACGTTCACCTGTGTTACACATGGAAGGGCTAAAATGATCATCTGCTTTGAGCCACAGCCACAGGGCGGCGCTAATAGCAGATCGGCAATGACAACCACATAGGTCACACACAGACCCGGGGTTGTCATGCCAACTCACTGGCACCCCGTGGTCATGTGACACGGGAGCCGATAGGCGGGATTAGTGATGCGATTCCAGCGCGACCATGTTAAATGTCGCTGCTGGAGATTGACAGCGGCATTTAACTTGGATCGCAATTCCACCCTTGGCTGTTAGGGGCACATGTCCACTGATGAAGTCAACGGACATGTGCTGGAAAACATGCGGGCTCAGCGCCGGAGCCCGCATGCAGTGCAGTGACTTGACCTATTACGTATATAGTATCACGTCATAGGTCATGAAGGGGTTAATATGACATTTTAATAAAATGCTGCATTTACAGCTGTTACCACCACTGATTTGAAATTGATGATCTATCTTAGAGATGGGTCAGAAAAATCTTAATCCTGTACAACTCTTTTAAGGAGATATGGAATAATTTGCTACCTCTCTAAAGGGACATTCCAGTTTTGGATTACCCCACTTCCAGCTGTAGTTTGTTTAAGAACGAAAAAAACTCAGCTTTACTCACCCTCCCCTGGTTCGGCGTTCTCCAGTGTTGACGTCACATTGACAGAGCTGCAACTAATTACCGACTTCTACCTTAGTTGACAAAACAAGCTGCTCAGAGTCGCTTAACTCACTAATTGGAGAAGTTTGTGAATTGTGATGCCAGTGCTGCAGACATCCGAAACATCGGTGGAGACCAAATGCTGGACCTGGGGCGGGTGACTAAAGCAAAACTAGCTTCTTTTTTGAAAAACAAACTGCAGTTAGGGAAGAAGGGTTTTCCAGAACTGGAAAAGTCCTTTAACACCTCCTACAATAGCTCTTCTGTTCTATTGCTGGCCATGTAATGATTATTGTCATGTCATGTAAGCTTATAAAACATACCTCTTATCCTCTTTTCTAATAGAATCTGTTCTTATATATTCTTTATGTCACAGCCTTCTCATTGCCACTAGCTATGCACACATGTATGTAGGTCAGCCAAGTTAATAACTAAGTGTTTAAAACATTTCTTCTCTTTTAGACAGACCTCTTGTTAAAACATGACAAATCCATTGACATTAAAGAGGATGTTGTTCACAAGAAGAATATATTTTCCCAGAATCTTCACTTTGAAAACTTCAATATTTTTACAGTACAGTGTGAGTGAGGTTTAAATGAGATTATCTTTCTGAAACCAATCCACTCTTTGAAGTTATCCTTGATTTGTATAGCACTGGGATATCCTTATGAACCAAGTCTATATAAGCAATTGTCTGTTTTTTTTAGTGCAAATATTAAATGAATACAATTACATAAATATATTTTAATTCATACATAACAGCCCAATATTTACTGTTATGTTTCATGAATTACAACTTACCAACAAATATTTGTTCTTTATCGGAATTAATATTTTTATTCAGTTGGAAAAAGACACTTGAGGGATTGGAGAGGATAATGGGAATGAGTTATTGGTACAACCATAATATATGAACCAGTCTGGTCTAAAAAAAAACCCAAAAATCCAAAACATTTTTCCACTTTCATCCCAAATATAAATTGACAGCTCAACATTCAGAACAACAATTTAAAGTGCATTGAAAAGTATTCATACCCAGTGAACTTTTCCACATTTTTTACCTCCACAAACTTAAATGCATATTATTGGGATTTTATGTGAAATACCAACGCAAAGTAGCAATAATTTTTGAAATGTAAAGTAAAAAATACATGGTTTTCTAATTATTTTAAAATATAAATGTGAAAATTGTGACATGCATTTGTATTCAGCCCTTGTAGTCTGATACCGCTAAATAAAATCCTGAGTGACCAATCGCCTACAGACATCACAAAATTAGTAAATTGAGTCCACCTAAATGCTATTTATTCTCCGTATAAATACAGCTGTTCCGTGACAGCCTCAAAGGTTTGTTTGACAACTTAGGGATCAAACAGCATCATGAAAAACAAGAAACACATCAGACAGGTCAAGGATAAAGCTGTGGAAAAAAGTAAAGCAGGGTTAGGTTATAAAAAAAATAGCTCATGTTCTGAACATCTCATGGAGCACTGTTTATTCCATCATCTGAAAATGGAAGGAGTATGGCATGACTGCAAACCTAATCTTACATCCCATGCAAGGAGAGCACTAATTAGAGAAGCAGCCAAAAAGGCCATGGTCACTCTATAGAAGCTGCAGAGATCGACAGCTCAGGTGGGAGAATCTGTCCACAGGATAACTATTGGTAGTATACTCCACAAATCTGGCCTTTATGGAAGAGTGACAACAAGAAAAAAAACATTTTTGAAAGCAAGCCATAAAAAGTCCAGTTTGCAAAAAGCCATGTAGGGGACACAGCTAGCATGTGGAAGAAGGTGCTTTGGTCATCTGAGACCAAAGTAGAACTTTTTGGGATAAATGCAAAAGGCTATGTGTGGCGGAAAACTAGCACTAAACGTCACCCTGAAAACACTATCAAACATGCTGGTGGAAGCATCATACTGTGGGTATGGTTTCCTTCAGCAGGAACAGGAAAGCTGGGCAGAATTGATGGGAAGATGGATGGAGCTAAATATAGGGAAATCATGGAGGAAAACCAATTAGAGGCTGCAGAAGACTTGAGACTGGGCTGTAGGTTTACCTTCCAACAGGCCAATGACCCTAAACATACTGCCAGAACTACAATGTAATGGTTTAGATCAAAACATATTCATGTGATGAGAATTGCTGTTCATAGAAGTTCTCCATCCAATCTCAAAGAGCTAGAGCTAGTTTACAAAGAAAAATGTACAAAAAGTGTAGCCTCTAGATGTGCAAAATTGGTAGAGACATACCCAAAAAGACTTGCAGCAGTAATTGCAGTGAAAGTTGCTTCTACAAAGTAGTGATTCAGCAGGGCTGAATAGAAATGCACGTCACAATTTTCAGATTTATATTTTAAAATATTTAGAAATCCATATAGCATTTATTTTACACTTCACAAATACTTGCTACTCTGTGTTCTTATGTCACATAAAATCCAAATAAAAAATCATTTAAGTTTGTGGGTGTAGTGTGAAAAAATGTGGAATAGTTCATGGGATATGAATACTATTTCATGGCACTGTAAATAGGTAGTCATGTTATTTTCTTCTAAAAAAAAGTATCAACTCTTTTTTTTAAACCATTAATAGGTACTGCTGTGAATAGCTTGTGAGGTAGGCTGTTACACAGTTTAATGATTCTCATGGTGAAAAAGGCTTGTAATTAGAGTTGATCAAATTGAATCGATGTTAACCAAATTCAAGTTGAATTTATTTTATTAAATTTGCATGTCCTAGTGAATTCAAACAATTTACGATTTGATTTGCACATGGATTGAGGCGCATATGTCAGAGTAGGACAGACTAAGTGCAACACAAAGGGATTAGGGAAGGGGAACCAAACAGTAGGGAAGGGGGAAGTAGAGACCCTAAACTGATCTAACGCCACCCTGTCTGTCCTACCATTCCTATATGGGTTCTGCACCTATCACTGAACAGGATACCTAGTCCCTGTGTGACCCTGGTGATAAGCTCTGCACTGGGAAGGACAGGATGAAAAACTAGTCAATCCCACTATCACTAAAAGCAGTAAGGATGAATGAAACAAAGGGGACGCTTAGCTTGAGTAGACTCAGAAAGAAACCCCGACGTCCTCCAAACTCCAAGAGAACCTAGCAGACTGCTACAGCTCCAAGATTCAACAGAGAAGTGCAAATAGGAAATAACACCCGCACCTCCTGACACAACTGTGACAGTACCCCCGCTTGTACGAGTGGCATCCTGAGAAACCTAGTCTTGAGTGTCCGGAGAAGAGGTGTTTAACGAATGATCCAGCCTGGGGGTGTTCACCTCTGATGGAGAAACCCACATCCTTTCCTCTGGGCCATAACCCCTCCAATGCACCAAGTATTATAGGGAACAATGTCGGAGGAGAGAATCTTCAATCCTCGAAATTTGAAACTCTAGGTTTCCATCAACCACTATTGGGGCGGCGGTAGGGGTGAGGGCTCAAGGGGTTTTACATATCTCTTGAGCAAAGATCTGTGAAAAACATTGTAGACCTCAAGAGCCTGAGGTAGCTCAAGACGAAACGCTGCTGAACCAATGACGGCGGGTGTTAATGTCACGCGCAGTGTAGGACAGACTAAGTGCAACACAAATGGATTAAGGAAGAGGAACCAAACACTAGGAAGGGGGAAGTGGAGACCCCTAGACTGATCTAACATCACCCTGTCTGTCCTACCGTCCCTATATAGGTTCCGCACCTATCGCCGAACAGGATACCTAGTCCCTGTGAGACCCTAGCGATAAGCCGTGCACCGGGAAGCACAGGATGAACGCTAATCAGTCTCACTAACACTAAAGACAGTAAGAATAAATGAAACCAGGGGGACACTTAGCTTGAGTAGACTCAGATAGAAACTCTGACGCCCACCAAGCTCCAAGAGGATTCTAGCAGACTGCTACAGCTCCAAGCTTCAACAGAGAAGTTCAAATAGGAAATAACACCTGCGCCTCCAAACAGGAAGTAGGGAGTTCTAAACACCCAGGTCCTGGTGTGGCCATTAGCACCGGGGGAGGTGGCCACTAGTCTGCAAAGCAAAGCAACCAGACTTTCTGCAGACAGATGCAGTGCAATGGTCTGCAGCCTCTGACACATCCGTGACAGCATATATCAGCTATCAAGTTCCCTTTAAGGAATATATGGCACTTCACTCATGTCAAACACAGCAAGATGATACTTCCTCTAATAGACACCCCATTTGCTTGACTAAGTGTTGTGCACAAAATGTTCAGTTTGACCGCAAATTACAAAATGGGATAATTTTTGGGCAGTTTGCTTTTATAAAAAATGGAAAACAACATTGAAAATCTCTCAGTACAATGTGTTAAATTGTCTGTTGGCTACTACCCTATTACTAGCCATTTCTATGGTGAGATAACCGCTATTACTAATGCTGTGTTTGCATTAAAGAGATCAAAAGGGGTTGGATACACTACTAGGAGACCTCAGTCTTATACACATCTTTTCAGGTAAACTGGAATACCTCTAATTTATGGCAAATTGAAAGCAAATTGAATTTTTCACAAAAAATATTTGAACCTGGTGAATATGAATTTCAAAAGATTTGATCATTTCTGCTTCTCATCTTTGGGGATTGAATCTTTTTTTCCTCCATGTCCATAAAATACTTCCTTGCCTTTTGAGGAGATTTTAAATGAAAAAGCTTTTGACCATATTTTTTGTATGGGCAATTTATTTACTTGTACAGATAAAAGGGGTTGTTCCCTTCTTGAACAACACCTTCTCAATCACTATATTCCTCCATGTAAAATAATAACAGTATATGCACTTCCAGTGTGAATGCTCTTTCAGCAATGTTGACCCCTGGTTTCCCAGGTACTCCTGTGACATTCTTTTGTCACATGAGCCCTGCAGCTAATTAGTGGCCACATCACTCACTTTTTTAGATTAAACTGCTGCTCACTGACTCCCTCCTTACTTCCGAAGGAGGTAAGAGTGAAATGGCTGCTGACTGGCTGCCGAGTACATGTCACATAATGTCAAGCGAGGCCAGGGAGACAAGACATTAGTGCTAGAATGGTGCCGGCACTGAACACAATTATAGTGAATATTATTTTACATGGGCTAATATAGTTTTGAGAAGGAGATGTCCAAGTAGTGGACAATCTCTTTAAACCATATCCCGTTTAGATGTCTTTTCACTCTCTTCTCTAGACTAAATTGATGTAATAATTGTAATATTTCCTTGTAGCTAAGATCCTCTATCAATTTTCTTAGTACCTTTTCTAACTCCAAGACATCCTTTCTAACTTCAGAGCTTATTGCAGATGAGGTTATACTAATGCTTTGTACACTGTTATTATGACATCCCTGTTCCACACGTCCATGCCTCTATTATTACATAACAGTATCCTGGTGGCTTTAGAAGCCCCTGATTGACATTATAGACTTATTTAGTCTGTGATCTACAAATACACCCAGATCCTTCTCTACCAGTGACTCTTCTAGTTTTACTCCCCCTAGAACATATCATGCCCACAGATTATTTAGTGCTCAGTATTCAGTTTCTCCAAATCAGCTTATAACTTATGAACATATTCCATGGACTGCACTATACTGCAAAGCGTAGTGTTACCTGTTAAAATAGAACCAATACTGTTAACCACAACTTCTATATCATTAATATATAAATTCAATGATAACAGAGCCACCACTGAACCTTGAGGTATAACACTTATAACCAGGGAGGATTCAGAGTAGCAGTCATTCAACACAAAACTCTACAGTAGGGATGGTCTATGAGCTAGTTTTTGATTAACTTACAATCTATACATTTTAAGTCTATAGACCTTAATTTACTCATTAGACATCTATGGATGACAGTGTCAAGTCAAATAGCTGTGCAGAGTCCAAAAACACTATATCCATGGCTATTACTCTGTCTAGGTTAATACCTCTTGATTAAAACAAATAAGGGTTGGTTTGACAACAAATAATATATATGGTCCCTCCGAAAAAATATTGTCCAGATATTAGGGCATTTTGCATGTTTCAACATATTTTCTTTCAATACTACTGCTTTTTTAAGGGCAATATTTGCTTCGGTGCACATACAGTACCTTGTATTTTGGGTATTTTTTAGCCCTTTTTACTTTGTCTTTATTGCATTTTATTAATTCTAGGGACTTCTGCTTTCCTTCTGGGGGAAATGATCCCCTCTCCTCAATAGAATATGTATGCTTTAATGATTTGGAATTCTGTGGCTTTGTGTAATTGAGTCCTGCATTTTAACTAGTATTTATACAGTGTTTTAAAGTTGTACATGGTGCTAAATGCCTCACTTACAAATGGAGTCTGTAATATAATTAATGGAATTAAGATCAATATACAATCATTTGAAAAACTAAGCACACCTTTGAATTTTATGGTTTTACTATCAAGACATGATAAAAAAAAACATCTGGTTAAAATTTGGTAAATACAATCCCAGAGGAACACCAACACATGATAAATTACACCATGTTATTATTTATTTGCCAAAAATTAGGCAAAAATCAGAAGCAGTGTGAGAAAAATTAAGAACACCCTTACTGATTCAATAGGAATTAAAAGGGTAAGTAGTAGCCAGGTACTACTAATAAAATGCCCTTGATTAGTTATTCACAGACAAATGACTCAGCACTCCAATGAAGTAGTGAAAAGTTTAATTCTTATGCTATGCAAAAAAATACATGTGTGTGATGTTTAGGACCACAATCCCGAACCATCGTCAGACGAATTGCAAATGCTGAGAAAGGAACATGAGAAGTAGCTAAGAGAGCACTGGTATAGCAGTGATATGACAAATTGATAAGGTCATACAGAATACAATTACTGCAGCTTATTGTTGCTAAATGTGTTTCAGAAAGCTATTGATTTATGGGGTGTACTTACCTTTTTCCAAACTCCTTCTGCATTTAGGCAGTGTTTTGGATAAATGAATAATCACACAGTGTAATTTGCCATGTGCTGCTGTTTGACATTGCATTCACCTCATTCTAAGCCTGTCTAAGACCCATATTTTTATTATGTTCTCATTTAAAGAAAATATAGAATTCAAATAGGGTATACTTAGTTTTTCACATTTTTACAATGGATCCTAAGCACCCCATTTTTTTTTACAGAAATACGGTAGTATATCCTTCTTTTCCCAACGTAAAGCCCCCGTCACACTAAGCGAGATCGCTGAAGTGTCACCGATTTTGTGACGCAACAGCGACCTAGCCAGCGATCTCGCTTAGTGTGACACGCAGCGGTGACCAGCCCCCCTGCTGGGTATCGCTGATCGTCGCTGAATGTCCTGGACCTTTTTTTGATCATTGGTCTCCCGCTGTCCAGCGTACATCGCTGCGTGTGACAGCGGAGAGACCAACGATCAGCGAGCTGAGAGCCAGTATCCAATGTACATGTCGGGTAACTAAGCACCGCGCGGCACCGAGTTACCCGATATTTACCCTGGATACCGGCTCTCAGCATCTGCTGTAGAGCGCTGAGAGCCAGTATCCAGGGTAAATATCGGGTAACTAGGTGCCGCGTGGCGCTTAGTTACCCGCTGTTTACACTGGATACCAGCGTGCTCGCTGGTCCTGATCGCTGGTGAGTCTGCCTATGTGACAGTTCACCAGCGACCACAAAGCAAAAAGCGACGCAACAACGATCCCTGCCAGGTCGTATCGTTGTTGGGATTGCTGCTGCATCGCTGAGTGTGACGGGGCCTTAACTCATTTTGCTTTTTGAAGTTAATGGGATTATCCTAACTTTAGTAGAGGGATCTATTGAAATGGAGTGGTGGTCTCGTACACACATTCATTGTCTCTGCATGCATTGCCACCACTCCATTCTACTGGACCATTTCAGCACCATGTTCTTGGGATCGGTCGTGGTCCCAGCAGTCTGGCCAATAGCAATCAGAACATTATTACCTATTCAATCAGTGATAATTTGCGGAGATGAGGACAACCTCATTAAACATCAAACAGTAAGGCTGTGTGCCCACGTTACTGATTTGTTGAGGATCCGCAGTTGATTTTCTGCGCGGAATCACTCCAGATCCGCAAGTGTTTGACCATACAATGTTAAGCAACATAAAAAAAAATTGCTGTGCACATGCTGCAGAAAATTCCGCAAGGAATCCGCAGCGGTTTATTTTCCACAGCATGTCAGATCTTTGTGCGGATTTCACAGCGTTTCTACACGCATTTCATTATAGAAAACCGCAGGTCAAAAAACGCATGAAAAATCCGCATTAAATCCGCATAAAAAATGAGCGGATTTTTGCCTGCGGATTCTGCCAAGAGAGGAAGAATCCGCTCAGGAAATTCCTGAGCCCAAACTGAAACGTGTGCACATACCCTTATGTATATTTTCCTTAAGACAATACTTTTTTTTTAAATAACTAACTAAATATCAATCATGAGAATCCAAGTTAATTTTATTAGTTAAGTTTTTGGCCTATTCAATAAAATGTATTTTCCTGACCAATAAAGTAATTTTGAAGAGCAACATATAAAAGTAAAACTATACCTGGATCCCTATTGAGGCACGCCGTTTCTTGAGGAACTCATCTGACTTGGTAGCTGAAACAGCCTTGTCACTGGTGCTCCTAACAGAACTGCTTTTGCTCTCAGAGGCATGACGCTGTGCTGCAGCTGATTCCAAGGCAAGATTCATGGCCTTGTTACTATCCAGGCTGTCTGTGGAGTTGTAAAGGCCCCGGCCATCATGAGGCCATGGGGATATCCTCTGAGTCCGGCTATCATGATAGGCATCCTGGGTAGACTCTGTGCTGCTTTGTGCTGTCACTGAGATAAGCGGCTTGGAGGTTGTTCGTGGAGGAACTGGAGGAGGTGTCTTCTTATAATTTGGGTATGACACAGCTATAAAACATAAGGAACATGTTAATAAAAATTAAAAAGCAAGAATAATCATATTAATTGTCAATTTGTCAAAAATTTCAATAATTCAATTAGAAAATCTTACAAATATCTCCATTAAGGAAAAAAATTATAACAACCAATTGTTTTAACTAGAGATGGGAAAATCGATTTGCAGGAGTCGGGTCCATCGACCAGGTCAGTAATCTGTGACCGATGGATGGGAGCCCTGTGAACCTCCTTTATGTTTGGCACGTTTTTTGGCTAAGGCCGGCGTCACACTGGCGAGTTTGATGCGAGTAAGTCACACGACTTTCTCGCATCAACACCCGGCACGGCCGCCCGCTCTCGGACCCGAGTGTTCGGCTGCATAGAAATACATGCAGCCGCACACTCGACTCCGAGAGCGGGCGGCCGTGCCTGGTGTTGATGCGAGAAAGTCGTGCGACTTACTCGCATCAAACTCGCCAGTGTGACGCCGGCCTAACTGGGCTAGCATGAATGCATCATTGCGGCATGACGCACACTCGTCATCACTCCTGCCCGGCTAGTCAACAACAGAATGTTAGGAATGCCAGGAGGTAAGGAGATTCAGGCCTTCTGTCCAGTGATCACAGATTACTGACCTGGCCAATGGACTGGAGTCCTGCAATCCATGCTCCCATCTCGAGTTTTAACCCATCATTTCTTTAACCCATCATTGACTAACACATAACTTCATGTACATTTAAATTAAATACAGAAATAAGCTATGTCTGTCAGTTCTTAAAAAAATCACAAACAACGCCTGTGCACATTAGATATAACCTGTGAGGAAAGGTAAAGTAGTAAAATGAAATCAAGCTACTAACTTGGAGCTGCTGTACTGAGTGCACAACAATTTAGAAGACTTAAAGGTATATAGACTGTTGTTGCCAGGAGATCCTTCTTAAGATGAAGAATTATTAAATTAGGACAATACAATATGTTTTTGTGGTGCAACCATTTCTCTCCAGTAGTCATTATCTCATAGGATGAATTCCACATATTCCCAGTTTGCATCAATCCATGCAGATAAACAAAAATTGCAAACTCCAAGGAACTTGATCTTTTTGTTTATTGGTATAAATATGAGTATAAAAACTACAAGATTCAGAGCCAGACCAGCTCTTTCATAAGACATATACAGTGGCATGTAAAAGTTTGTGCACCCCTGATCAAAATTATTGTTACTGTCAACAGTTAACCTCTTTCCCAACTTAGATATATCCATTCGACCCTGTGACCTGGGTCTAATTGACCTGGGCTTTGCGCACGTGATCGCTGCCGGGTGTCAGCTGATTCTGAAAGCTGACACATGGCACTAAGTGCCATGAGTGGTTACGCACCTCTCCCGGCACTTTAACACCATAAATGCTGCAATCAAACTTGATTGCAGCTTTTCGTGAGCAGGCAGAGGAGTGGCAGCCCCTCTGCTCTTGGATCGGAGACCCTGCGATGTCCCGTGGGGTCCCATTCATTGCCATGGTGACCCAATGTCATCATGATGACATCCGGGTCGCCAGAGCTAGGAAAGGTGCTAGATCATGCTCAGAGCATGATCAGCAACTTACCCTGTCAGTGCAGCTCTGACAGTTTGCATAGCATAGGGATGCCCCTGCATCCCCATGCTATATAAGCGATCAGCCTGCAAAAAATGAAATTCCATACTGAGAGAAAGAAAAAAGTTTAAAAAAGTTAAAAAAGTTAAAAAAATTGTAAAATATGTTTTAAAAATTAAAACATAATAAAAAAATCTAAATATATTTTACACATGAATGAATATTTTTATGAAAAAAAACAATAAAAGTACACATATTTGGTATCGCTGCATCCAGAACAACCCGACCTATGAAACTGTTCCACTAGTTAACCCCTTTAATGAATACAACAAAAAAAATAAACAACGCTTTATCATCATGCTGTCAAACAAAAAGTGGAATAAAACGCGATCAAAAAGACGAATATAATAAAATGTTCCCACTGAAAGCATCATCTTGTTCTGCAAAAAAACAAGACATCACACAGCTCCATCAGTGGAAAAATAAAAAATTTATGGCGCTCAGAATAAAATGTATACAATGTAGGGATGTGGTCTCGCTGGTGTGCGACCGGAGGTAAGCAGGAGGGCGACTCTTCCTGGTTCTTTAAGCAAGTTTATTAAGACTTCATAAACTTGCTGTCAAACAGAAAACAAAACAGCCTTCTTCGGCACAAAGTAACAAAAACAGATAAAAGTCCTGGTACTCTAACTGAGTACTCTCTTCAGCACACACACTGGAGGTCTCCTCAGAACTCCCACACTGGAGGTCTCCACACCTCCAGCCACTCACACCTGTGGTCAGCAGTAGGCTCATTTTTTATATCAGACATCCAGCTAACACAGAACACATGACTGGTCATGTGGTAGTGACATCATCACAGGTCCTTTAACCACATACACTGCTATAGTGATGCCACTACCCAGGGCTAATGTGTACTGGGCTACATAACAGATACAAGGCATCTCTGAGCCAGATACCTCCCGTCTATAACACAACCCTTTGCCACTCTACATACCTCCCCCCTCTACCTAAAGCCGTGGGCTTGGCACTTTCTCCCACTAGACACGGGATTCTTGAGAGGGCATCAGCATTACCGTGTAGCTTCCCGGCCCTGTGCTCTACCTGGAGACTAAAGTCCTGCAGGGCTAAGAACCAGCGGGTGACCCTTGCATTTCTACCCCTGGTTTCCCTCATCCATCTGAGTGGGGCATGGTCAGATATCAATCTAAACTTTCGTCCCACTAGATAGTACCGTAAGGTGTCCACTGCCCATTTTATGGCCAAGCACTCCTTCTCCACGACAGAGTAATTCTTCTCACACGAAGATAGCTTCCTGCTCAGGTAAAGGACTGGATGCTCCTCCCCATGTATCTCCTGTGACAGAACTGCTCCCAATCCAACATCAGAGGCATCTGTTTGAA